>VZRN01003663.1:242501-410282 GCA_013397935.1 Dasyornis broadbenti | reverse complement strand
CCGCGTGGCTCTGGGAACGGCCCCCGGGCCCCCTCCGGCCGGGCCCCCCCGTCGCTTGGAGTGGGCCCGGCAGCCACGATCAGGGCTGCGGCGTTTCGGGAGCACCGACCCGTTATTGGGAATCTGTGGGTGGGCGCTATCGGGGCGCGGCGGGGCTGTAGGCGCTGGCACTTTGCCTTCGTTTTTCTGTTTACTTTCCTTCAAAATTGGAAATATCTCTGGCAGCTTCCACTGCCCATCTCCTGCTAGGTCAGTAAAAAGCAGTTTCTACAGAAGCTGTCAGATTTATCCAGAGTTTCTGGCAGCAGTACCACTTTCTGACTTTTGAGTCTGGTGGAGAATATAGGTCCATAACCTAGACGTTTTATTTAAATGCAGTGTGGTGTGCTGGCTGGCAGTCTATCGGGATTGTGTGTTATCGACAAGAAGTTAGTCTGGCTTTTTTTTTGTGTGTCCGGGTTTTAGTGTACTTGATTTGTGACAATTTCTGTCCTATATATCTTTGTAACTGAAACTTCAATCAAAGCTGTTAAAATACTAACCTTTAAACTTACAAACTTTTTTGACATTTGGACTTGGGAACAAATAGAGAGATGTGATCAGTTACAAGAAAAGGGGGTGGTTTCCTGCTAGCCAGTAGTTCTTTCCCTGTGTAAGTTGTGTTTAACTTATGAAATGCTAATAGTTTACTTTGGATTTTTCAGTGGAAAAGTGTGATCGCAATAGGTGTGTTTTGACTAGTTTTGTGCATATGAGGTAGAACGTCATTTGCAAGACTGCCAGATTCAGATGCCGTGACAACCTAAAGTAGAAGCTGCTTTGTGAAAATTTAGTGAATGAAACATTGGAGATAAAATAGTACGCAAGTGCAGAAATTGAGAGCTCTGAGGTCAGGCATTTGCTTTGTTCAAAAACAGTTTGTAAGGTAGCAGTATGAGACACTTCATACTAAGAAATAGCTAATGTGGAAAACGAGGTTACAGCTTTGTATGGTTAGTTTTTAAATTCATATTATAGTGTGTTGGAAGAGGCAGCTCTAAGGGTTTTTTTTTTTTTGAGGACTTCTAGGCTGCTGGCAGGGAAACTACAGGCTGAGACAAATTGCTTTTGAAACTGAAGTTACATGAGAACAGCTAGATAGAACTTTAACTAAGGGGATCCTTTGTATGAGAACTATGAATCTGTGTCTATTCAAAGCTCTGCAGAATATGGGAAAACACCTTTTTGGCTTCAAATACAGCTTTACAATTTCTTTTTCTAAAAGTACTGCTCTTCTGTTTTGACAGAACAGTCTATTTAATTAGTGTTGCCTTGCTGAGAGAGCTTATTACACCTTTATGAACAGCTATATCCCGCATGCATAGGAGACTTTTTAAAGTGGACTGATCTATATTGCACGTAGGTCTTTTGACAAATGGTAAATCTGGGCCAGCATTTGAGTCTCCTGCTGCTCTTAAAGCAGTAGATAAGTTCAGTTACCTGTACAATGGGATAAACTTTAGTGTTGCTTAACCACTTTTTCCTGCAACAAAAGACAGGCAACATCAAGCTGCTTTGAGTTTTGTTGAGGTCAGAGAAATTCTCTTGCTTCATAGCTCTGGACAAGTTAAAGATGCAACAAGTGCCAACTTCCCTGAGAATAAGTAGGGAGATTAGTCACAAGTTAAAGGAGATTGAATCATATTTGGCCGTTTTCCCTGTTTCCACCCTCTGCAGTTTAAGTGTCGTCTAGACATAAACTAAACAGGCAGAGCTGTGTTGGTCATCTTAGCTCTTCAGCATCTCTTAAGCTCTTTCTCAGAATAAAAAGCAGTAAGTGTTGCATTGCTGTAGGACATAGATAAAAAAGCAGAACTTGCTTAAAAAGTCTTAGGTAATCGTAATCTGAATTCTGAGCATGGCTCACTGGTGTGTAGGAGGGAGTTTCTAAGCTAGTTTCAAGTGACTTGTTGCTGGCAGACAATCTTGTGTGTTTAAAAAAATCAAGGTATATAGAAGACTTAGACTGCTGACAGGTTTTATATTGCTTATAAAACTTCCTCATGTAAAGAATTGTAAGATCATAGCATTGCTTTTATGCATTGGATCAGCAATAAGTAGTTATTTCTAAGTTGTTTTGTAGCAACAAAGACAAAAGTATACTCTAAGAACTTTGCTTGTAGCTGTCTCTCAAGGCTGAATGCATTTAACAGGAGGCTAATCACTTCTTTTTCCCAAATGTTATTTAAAGACTTGGTTTAGTGCACACCACACTGGTAATAATTTTTCTGTGCATTTACTCTGTTAATCCGATATTTTCAGAATGGAATCTAGTAATCGTTGTGGTCAGCAAGTAATGCCATAAATCTGTATGTTTCTTTGTATGTGTATGCCAGTGCTGTTAGGGTTGATGGATTTAATGTGTGGTGCAAACCTACTGAAAGAATTATCAGTAGAATTCAATAACCAACCTTTCTTCCTTGGTCCCTGTCTCCTGTCTGAGCTTAAGCATGTGCAAGTGAGGGTTATACCCTGTATGAAGATGACAGATGTATACATAAATGTACCTAATTTACCAGTCTGGATACCTTTTCTCGTGTATTTATACACTTCAACTGTTGGAAGTGTGGCAAAAATAAGTGTAGATAATGAAGGAACTGGAGTCTAGAGTAAGAAATGCCTGCTTTAAGGAAGATGCTTTAAGCAAGATGTTTTCTTGGATTTGTGGCTTGGCAGTACGCATACAAAAATTCTGCTTTCTAGACTAGTTAAATCTATCCTGTTTGCATATTTGTATTCAGTAGCAGACTCCACTGTGCTTGTTGATGTGCCTAGCTGTTGCAAGAGGTGATCCATGTTTTTATTCTAATGTAAAATTGATAGAAGAAAGTGTGCTTTCTATATGGGGAAGCTGTCGATTCACTTTGTAAAATCTAGTGGTAGAGTTGAAAAAAATACCCTGAATGCCGAGGCCAATGTTGTGCATCAGTGTTGCAGGGGGGAGGGGAAAGAGAGGAGACTGCCAAAGCACTTCCCCTAGTCGGAATGCTGTTTCAGCCCCACCACGTGCACATGAGGGGGTGAAATCTTGGCTCTGGCACTTGTGGAGTTTTGCCAGTGACTGAAGAGGAGCCAGCACCGTACCTTGCTTGGGGTGATGGGCTCATATGTACCTACAGAACTTGTCTGTCAAAGTCAAGCGCGTTTAGACAACAGTTTACTTAACTTCCTGACTTGTGTACATAGTTATAGAAGTAGGTCATATAAATGTAGCTTCATGTGGAAGTTTTTTCCACTGAAGTTTCTGAAATATGTCCTGTTTCTTAAACTAAGATTTGAAATAATTGAAATTCAATCTGTGATAACAATCCCTGGTATGCCATATTGTTCTAAGACACTTAGAGTTTCTTGCCTACTCAAGCTTCGGTTGTATGGTTTGAGGTTTCGGTCAAAAAACTAGATAACTTGTAGCTGAACTCTCTTCCAGATAACAGCAGTTCTCAAGGGCTCTGATTGTCCATAAACAAAAATTGGGGATAAAAGTATATCTGTTTCCTGATCTTTATTATTTTCCACTGAGAATGTTTCTGTAAAATACTATGCTGAAAATGCTTGTATTTCTAAGTCTTTTTACAAGATGACTGTTACTTCTTCATGAATATTTAGTTAGTATCACCTTTCTGTATGCATTTGCAAACTGATTTGGTTTCAAAAACTTTACTATGAGTGTTTTCAACAGATAACAGCTATGCATTTCTTTTTTTAAAACAGTCTGGAATTTTTGTTCTGTCTGTGGTGTCTAGCTAAAGGTAGGTAATCAGATTAGGTAGGATCCGTATAGTGTTTGTTTCTTCATAAGGATGTTGTATGGCCTGTGATCAATGAAATTTCCTTTGGTTCCTGGCACATGTGTGTTCAAAACATTCAGTCGAGTTACGGTGACCTTTTGTAGTTTGAATAGGAATATTGTAACTAGTGGTGGGAGTTTTCTTTTCTGTTTTGACCATTGAAATCTAGGAGTGCTTAAACCTTTGTCTACCTGCTCTTTTTGAAAAGGCATGTTGTGATACAAGTGAGCTAACTTAACAGCCAGGAGGTTTTAGAAGAGATAGTCCTCCTTAACTATGCATTCCTGCATCTTACCTTTGTCCTTATATATAGCTTGGATTTGATAAGTTGACTTGAAAGATGTAAATTTGGAAAGTAACTCTTGTGAGAAAGGTGGTATAAATCAGTGCCCTTCCCACTGCCCCTGTATTTGAGAGTACTACTTTCCTTTAAGATTCAGGGAAGTAATTTCAGGTAGGAGTTTATCTAATAGTTGGGTTTCTTCTGCCATTAGATGACTGAGGTTTTCAACAGAGCATAATTAAAAGCACACAGTTTTTATATGGTTCTGTGTAGCTTTTTATATTGTACAAGAGCTTCAGTTGTGATGACTGCTGTGGAGTGAATGTTTTCTTTTGGTGCTATTGCAAGTGACCAGGAATGTGCAGTAAAAAGGAGTATTCTCTGAAATGCTGTTGCAGCTGTAGACTTGCAGCCAACTGGTGTCTACTAACAAGCTCTAACCTGAGGGTTTTAGTGTGCTGCGCTCAATAAAAATGTTTTAGTATTTGAAATTATTTTGATATTATGGAGATGTAATCTGGTGGGAAATTTGTGTGACTTAGATTTGTATTCCAGTCTTGAAGCTGGTGTCATATAGGATGCTGATGAGAAACCTGTCTCTCCTCAAATGTGTTAAAATGCTAAGCATGGCTTGGAATGGTAATCCCACTTCAGCTTGCTTTGGTTTGTGGGGAGAAGAGCCCAAATGGATGTTGAGTGCTTCTAAATTTGTCTAAGAAAAATAGAGAACGGGCAAGTGGTTTACGTTAGGCTGCAGTAAGTCTCTTGAGGTTGTACTGCAGACAAATTGCTAGTACCATGGGTGGCAGTGCTGTACCACAGCATGGTACTTGATGTCAAGTATGTTCATATGGCAGACTAAGCTAGCTAAAATGCCTTCTATTCCCAGAGTATATGCCCTATTCTGAGATGAGCAGCTACTAATGAATATGAAGGAGGAAAAGTAGTCAGTTACCCTAGCTTTTAAAAAAATTTTCTATACTCCTGTGAAAACAGGATGTGAGGAAAAATTTTGAGTTCTTTATTAGGTTTGCTGCAAGTTACATGGAGTGTTTTGCTTTTTTTTTAGCATTTGTTCTTAAAGCTTTCCTGTGAAAAACCAAATGTGTAGATTTTACAAAATAAACTGGATTTATTGTGACCTCACTGCTTACAGAGTAGAGGGGAGAAATTAAAGAGCTCTCTAGACAGAAAAGTATAAACATGTATTTTGTGGAGCAACTCTAGTTTTTGTTACCTAGTATTAGTTTGACCGCACTGGTAATGGCTTCTGAACACTAAGTATTGTAAAGGAGAGGAAAGTTGACGCTGTATGTGTGATAGGGTAGCAGAGTGCTTAGCAGGAACAGGAAGCTCATGCATTTTGCTGGAGTTAATGGGCTGGCCCTTGCCTGCAGGGAACTGACTGAAGTTTATAGAAGTAGAAACACCACATTTTTCTAGCATGGCTTCAGGGGTTCTAGGGATGCTGTGTCATTGTAGGTCCTGTTTGCTTATTGATGCTGTTTTTAAATAGCTTGGTTTCCTCTTTTTCTTCCTTAGCTGATGCTTGGTAGGTGAATCCCTCTATTCATCATGATGTTGTCCAGCTCAGCATGCAAAATGAAACTTAGCAAACTTCAGCTGAGTTTGCCTGGCCTACTTCAAATGTTATATTCAGTGTTGACTTAACTTGTTTTGGAGGAAAAGGTAGGTGTTGATTTTTGGTTGTCAGACTTGACTTGTTTTGGAGGAATACCATGCTAGGTTATGAAGAGTTGTCATGGTGATCAAAGTTCCAGGGACATCTTGAAGAATCAGAAGGGGAAAATGAGTAGAGGAAAAAGAAAAGGAGGCCTCTCTATTCAGCACACATGACCAGGTTGAGTCATTTAAAATTGATTGGCTGACAGTGGTGGTTAGGTTGTGTTACTGAAAATCCTTTTAAGATTCAGGGAAATAATTTCAGGTAGGAGGTTACGTTGTGTGATGTTATGTTATTGTCAGCCAGTCAATTTTAAATTACTTGAAGTGTTTATATGTGCTGATTAGAGAGACACTGCAGTCTTCTACTCTGATAATTTTGTGGTTTTGACTCTGCACGGTGTTCCTGGGACTTTTTTATCAACGATGACTCTTTTCTTCCCATGGTCTCCTAGGGAGGTACAGAAATGAGCTGGAATTTTCCTTCAGCCATGAGGTCTAAAAAGACAGTTAATTTGTTCTACTCATGTACTACATCAACAGCTGGATATCAGATGTTTAATTCATATTGTCATGTCTGTCTGTGTGTGTTTTTATATTTTGGAGGTCTATCTCAAACTACACTGTGAGCTGGGTAAAGGGTAGTGGTGCTGTGAAATACTTCAGAATACTTTGTTGCTTTTGTAAGGGCAATGGTCTATTTGTGGATGAGTACTGAGACTTAATAACTCTTTTTATTTAGTCACTGCTTGGGGAAATGGCAAATTTTAAAAATATGAATAAAGCATGTTTTAGAAGGATGAAAGTGTTGAAGTGAAATCTCAAGTTTAACCAGTACTTTGATCACTTCTCCTAAATGGCTGTCAGGCTATACTTCATCAATACCTATTGTTGATGTGATCGATCTGTAAAAGCCTTATTTACCTCTGCAAAATTTGCATGACAGCTCTTAACTCTGAATGGAATTTCAAATGTTGAATTCAGGACTGAGGAGTTTTCTTTATGGCTTCTGGCCACCTTTCATACAGATGAAAAATTTTCTTCAGAACGTGTGTTGGCTACTTTTCCATGGGCATACAATGATCTAGCACAAATCTTTGCTGCCTGTGGTCTTGCAGGTTATTGTGTTCTGCTGTGCAGTGTGTGAGTCACACGTTAAGCAGCTTCTTTATGTATGCAAATAGGAAACAGTTTGGCTTTTGTGACTGATCAGTATCTTATCATGCAGCGGTAGCCATTGGAAGCTGACAAGCAAAGTCAAAACATCAATTTTTGGTATCTAAACAGGTTTTCTCCTATCCAACCATGCTGTCAAACTTGCGTGAAGTTTTTCCAAAATGGACTTGGTACTGTGTACTAGCCCTGAAATAAGATCTCATCCCATGCTTGGTTGATTTTTTTTTTTGCTTAAAATCTTCATCTTTTTTTACTCATAACAGTTAATCAAAAATATTGGGTGTCACACATGCTAGCTCTAAGCTTCCTAGTTTAGGTCTTGCATTGCAAAAGTGTGGAAAAAGAGAACGAGAGTTGAACTTGGTTCTCACGCTTCAGTTAGACAAGTCTATGTAGCATGCTGCTGTGATGATTTGGTATCATGTAGTCCAACTGTTTCTTTTTTGTGTTGCTAGACTTTTAATATTTTTCCCACAAAGGTTGACTGTAAGTGGTGTAACTTTCAGTGTGATCAATATATTCTCCATGAAACAAACTGTTAAAATCTAGATAGTGTTTTTATGGATATTTGACCTTGTGTTCATTAACTTTTTCTTACTTTTTTTTGAAAGGCTCTTCCTTCTTCCATGATGATAGTAGCTGTCTACTGCCCAGTGATAGCAGCTCTCTTTATCGTTTTGAAGATGGTGAATTACCGTTTGCACAGGGCACTGGATGAGGGAGAAATTGTGGAGAGGAATGCCAGTGAGCATATGGACAGAGGTGCAAAAACAGAACAAAGCAATGTTTCAGCCAAGAGGAAAGACAGCAATGGGCCCAGGTAAGTTGTCTGCTTATGTTTGCATACTGCTTCAAATGACGAACAGTCCTGTCTTCATCAGCTGTGTAACTGGAATGGTGATTGAGGATAAACACTGAGGAGCATAGATACAGGCATCTGTAGTTCTGAAACACTGTTTTAAGTCTGCTCTTGAAAAGCAGACTTACTTATGTATTAGGTTTGAAGTGATGGAGTCACATTAATTTCCTAGTTTTCACCCCCAAAGGAGTTCAAGAACAATATTGAACATACTGGAAGCACTGAAACAATAGCAGGGAAAATGTGAGCTGATTAGGTCATTAAATACTTAATGAACATAATTAGTACAAGTAATCTTATTTCAGAGGAAGATGTAGTATTAAAAATCTAGCTGTCAACGACCGCATATTACATGCTCATTCTTTTATTGGGAGGCGTGTTTGATTGGGTTTCAATTTTAGTGTTGCAAAAACAAGAGTCAGATACAATGCTTGACTCCAGTCAGAGTCTTTCTTTAGGAGAATGCTGTCCTGTGAATTCAGAAATTCTGGAATTGCTCTGCTCAGTAATGATGATAATGATTCTGAAGTACTGTCAATAGGAGGTGATTCCTTTCCAGAGATCTCCACTGTAGCCAGCATAAAAAAACACCAGAGGTTTTCCTCTTCTGACCAGACTATTTGGAGAAAGAAGAACAAAAGATGACTCATCAGCAAGGCCAGCTTAACCAGTCTGATCAGACTGTGGATGTGTTAGGAGCTCTGTTATCAAAGCCTCTGCCTGCCTTTAGATAATTGAGGCCATCTTAAAAGTTAAACTGTATGAAATAAATCAACCTTGAATTGTTAGCTTTTAAAGATGACCTTTCTCTTGTCTCTAAGTTTCCGGTACTAGTAGCCATGAGTAGTTTCTAAAGTGAGGTGATTTGTATGCTATCCTGACTCTTAATGTTGCGTATGTCTTGCTAAGGAAATGTAGTTGAAAGAAGCCTCTTGAGTCTGTTTACTGGGAAGGTTTTAAAGAACGGAAGTGTTAAACTGCTGCTCTTTAAAATGCTACGCCTAGAAGTAAAAGGACTTTCCTGTGTATGTATGGGGTAGCTCATGAGGTGGGTCCTTGGTTCTTCTGTGTCTTTCAGCTGTTACTGTTGGCAAATACGGTGTCTTAGATTCCTCTAAAGTTGATGTATATTAACTTCTTGTATCAATCTTTTACAAACCTCACCCTTTTACCAGGATTTGCCAGTGTTTGGCAACTGAAGCTGCTGATTTTAATTGTGACTGTTTAGATTACCCTGTATCTTACTAAAACTGTACTGAGATATTTTGGCAGATTGTTTCCCTAATAGTATCTTAATGCTTACACAGCTTAGTAAAATTCATGGAAGTAAATTAGTGGTCTGTTCTTTTTCAATATAACCTTGATAATGCATGTTTTAGGTATGACCTTTAGGTGTTTTGTCTCTAAGTGGTTTTTGGTGAGGCTTTTTGTTTGGTTGGTGTTTTTGCCATGTAGCTTTCGCTTCCAGAACAGTGGCCCAAACTTGGCAAGGGAATTTCAGCTAGTGTTGTGAATTACTTCTGGATGTTTCAGTTCTGTTTTGTTTGGGGAGCAGTTGACACTGGACAAGATACTACATTATAAGCATTGTGAGCTCAGAAGTAGAGGTTAGTTTGATGCTGTGTGTCCTGCTTGCCAACTAAAGTTTCATTAACTTTTATATGATCCTTGTTCCCACTTTCAGGTCTCTTAACTAGAACTGGGAACAAGGTCAATGCAGAAATTACGGAGTTACTTTTTGGTAAGTGGGATGTACAGTATATACACTAATCTTTGCCTGGAAGCTTACAAGAACTCTGGGGTAACATTCAAACCAGTAGATGGGATGGAGAATGAGTGTTTAATATTGAGCTGTAACCTTTTTAGTAAGTTAAATTGGAACACTAATAAAAACCCAAACCTGTCTGGGAAGAGAGTGTGTACATAGGATTTTCTTCTTTTTAAACTCTGCTCCCCTAATAAAAGGTGGATATAGGGGAGACCTGAGCAGAGGTACTATCTTAAATATTTGTGTAATCAGAATATCAGTTTTGATAGCTCAGGCTACAACATGTGACACCAAATAAGTATCAATATAGTATAGTTAGCAAAGCCATTCTAGGGTTTTCACCCTGCCATACATACCCTTCCAGAGACAACTTTGGATACAAATCTTAGTATATTTGCAGGATTAAGCAATAGCCACATTCAGGGTTCTGTTTAGCTTCTAAGAACTGCTGTTATTTTTTTTCTGAAGGTGTTTATCCTATAAGTGATGCTTTCAGGTATCTAACGAATTATGTGCTGTCATTTGTAGGCTTATTAGAATGGCTCATTTATCTTCAGTTAACATTAGTTTGTGGATGGGGATTTTTAATCTTTCCGTGAAGCTTTGGCACGTTTAAGCAAAGAATAACTTATTGTTCCTTTAGAAATGCCTTGTTTATTTTTTTGTTGTCTTCTTTCTGAAGCTGAAATTGTCTAGTTAATGTTTTTGAAAGAAGCCAGTCTTAATTTAGAGATAGGAATGCGAGTTGTTGTTTTCATACTTCAGGTGTTAACATGGTAATATTTCTGTGAAGTTTTATGAAGGCAAGTAGAAGGCATACAGGCTCCTGGTCTCGGAGAAATGTAGAAGCAGCAGTGCAAGCATAATGTTTGTTGGGTATCAGTGGACCCACATAAATAATTTAAAATGCTTAAGTCAATCTTTTTTTGGATGTATGAGTATGGCTTCTTGTTAGTGACTTTTATGATTCAAAGTATCCTAAAGCATTCATCTCGTGAGACTGCTGTTCCTGATCTCCATCAGCATGGGGGAGTTGTAATAATGACACTACATAAACTTGACATGTACTTCTAGAAAGTAAAGCTAGTAGCTGGAGGATGTTGCTTCTTTGATATATTTACAGTCTACTTAAACAAATATGAGCAAGAGAAATAAAATGTAAAAAAGGTGATCTCTAAAATTCTTGCCCTGCCTTTGCTATTTTTTCTTGCAATTTTCTGTATCTGGCAGACCTGTTCTTGAGTTTGGAGTTGGTTTGTATTTTTGATTATCATTAGTGACTCAAGCTTGAAAGAAAATTTCTCTTAATTCTTGAAGCTGTTGTGATCTAGCATTTGCAGAACATTCAGTGGTTCTTCTGTATTTTAAGAGAAGCCTCCTGACTAGTTACCCTATTTTAATTGGAAATTAAGGATAGAAGATGATATTAAAAGGAAAATAACTCTTGTCTGCTTTGTCCAGAAATCAAGATAAGTTATTCCAAATTACGTCTTGAAGTTCCGGTCCAAATGTCAGATTTCTTTAGTCAATCAGCCTAAGTCAGATTTTAAACTTCTGAATTCCTGTAGACTTATGGCCTCTTCAAACTTGTGATTAGTCTCTGACATGCTAATGTAATATACCCTGCAGATGGTGATTTTAGTTAAGAGTTACTAATAATTAGAAATAGTATTTTTAATTTGCTTTGTTGTCTTTGGGTGCCTTTTTCACAGGAATCTCCATTGCTGGACATAGTTTTTCAGTATTCTTGATTTGTGTAGTAACTTCACTGCAGTTATTTTGTTTGCAAACTGAAAAGTGTAAAGCTTGCTTTAAGGAATTAAGACAGCAAACTGTAAGAAACAGTTTGTAGAACTTAATATCAGAAAGGCCTGGCCACAGCACTAGTATTAAGTAAAGCTCCTAAAGAACTGTGAACGTTGGTAAAATCCAGATACTTAGGCATACAGTGGTTAATCCTGGAAATCTGTATTTCCTGCTTGTTCCTGTAGACTGTATTTATTGGTGTTTGTTACTAGCTTTTGTTCATCTGTTGATTTGTGTGCACTATCACAGAGTATAGAAGCTGTGAGTAGAGTGGCAGTGATGGATTGTGTTGTTGATTATACTGGTATCTGATGGTTCAGTTTTAGACAAAATTGCTTCCTTGTTCTACCCTGGCTAACTACCTGGTTCTGTGCATGAAAGCTTACGTTTCTACTTCATAGAATGTACTTTAATTACATGCAGTGTTTCTCAATGAATTATTCAAACAGGAAAAGAATTTCATCTTTTTGTGAAAGGCATTCTTTGTTATATCTTCAGTTGTCATTGTAATGTGTGCTGAACTTAAATATTGTGAGAACTTTTCAGTTTAGTCTTTAATTTCATGTTATGTCCTTATGTATTCTTAAAATGCTTACAGAAGGAATACTTTGGCTGAAGCTGGTGTTCTATCTTTTTAAATTCATTCTCCTTACCTGCCTTAGCATAATTGATAATACCAGGTCAGAGTGGCCTCTATAAACAGCCATCACCAAGAGTATGCCTATCTTATTGCTGAGCTGTACCAAAATGGTGGCTTTTCATTTCTTTTTTTTTTATTTAATGGAGTTGGACCATAGTTGTTCTGCCAACTAATTGCTGGTTGTCTTTGAAGTTAACTTATTTTCACTGAAGGCAGATATTGCTACTTCACACTGTCCTTTTTGTGGTCATCTCTTTGATGTAGGAAGAATCATGTACTTCTGATATTATCTAGAGTGATTTCCAAGGTTGTGCCTTTACACCTCTCCATGATGACAACAGCTTGAAGTGTCATATTGCAGAATGAATAATTTTTCAGGTCCTTTAGTGTATGGACAGTTGGTTTACAATATCCTTGATTGATGACCATATGCTACAAAATTTATTAGAGTCATGGAATATGCTGAGATGGAAGAGACCTCTCAGAATCATTGATTCCAACTCCTGGCCTTATGTAGGACACCTGATAAAGTGTTAGTCTTATTGCGTGTGACTTTCCTATAAGACTAGTTGTCTATTAAGTAAGCCCTGCAGTGCTTCTGTCCATTTCTGTCCCCCTCTTCAGAGGGGCTTCATCTTTAGTGTCTGTGGTCTGTCTGGAGGAGCGTTTTGCATGTGTACTTTCTTCAGCAAAACTCTGGACTTGGATTGTTGGGAAGCAGTTGTTTATGTTTGGGAAGAAGTGTGGGGAGGGTCAGTGTCAAATTACTCTGCAGTTACTTGTTTGAAGTCTCCTGGATCAAGGTGCTTACAATGAAGGGAGCTATAATGGGATAGGACAAAGAGTGTCTCAACTGCTTTTTAGCAATTGGCAATCAGTGCTAGGTTGAATTCTTGTGTTCTAGTCCTCAATTTACTTCACTCCCCATTGTCCTAATGGACAGATTAACTTGCTTTTGTTTCGTAAAATATCTGCCTTTCACAAGCTGAATTCTATTGAATTACAGTTTGATGTCACTCTAGAAAATACTCCCACACTAACAGTTATTAATCCTGAAAGGCTGAAATCACTACAATGTAACAATATATATGTTGTACCTGAAAATATTTCATGGTAGGGACTGTAGAGTATCTGAAAGGAAGTTATTTTTGGGTAGAAGCATGTGATTTGGATCCCTTGGAGAGACATCATGGCCCTGTATGTCTCTGCCTGTGTGAAGATTTTTACGTATGGCTTTCTTCATTAGCCATCCTTGCTTCTGCTCCTAGATTCAGTCTAAGGAAAAGACTAGGAGTCCTTTCCGTGCTCTGAGTTCTATGTAATACATTTTCTATTGGTGGATTTCTGGGTATTATAGTTGAACAGATGATCTGAAAGTTAAATGTGTGCATGTGTAGACAGGGAGAGTTTAATATGTCAGCATTTTGGAATACTATGTAGTGCCTAAGTCTTACAGTTTGTGTTGGCTGGTGACAGTGTACTTAGGCAGCAGCTTCTATGACAGTGTATAGAGTGCTCTGGCTCAGACTGAGCTTCTGGTATCAAACAAGCAGTGTTCATCTAAGATATTGGGATATACTTGAGCTCCTAATTTTTGAAAGGAAAACTTGTTTTGAATCTGCTCTCAGCGTAGACAAACTTCTGTTTAACTGGTGGGCTAATGTGGGTTTTTTTTTTTCCTCTCAGTGACCCTGGAGGAGGGATTGAGATGTCAGAGTTCATACGAGAAGCAACTCCCCCTGTTGGCTGTAGTTCACGCAATTCTTATGCTGGGATAGATCCAAACAACCAGGTAAGAATTAAACCTACTGGGGTTGTTGCTTTAATATTGCTGGCTTTGCAATCTATAGATAACCCCACAAAATAATAGGAAAAGGTTTTTTTTGTAATGTGTTAGATTAAACAATTTACCTTTTTGTATGTAACTGCTTTATTAGGAAGACATTGCATTCTCCCAGCAGCATAGCTCTCTCTCATCCATTCTTGTACTTAAATTAAAAATGGCTAGATTTTCTAAGAGAACCAACTGTCCCATCAGAAAGTATTCCTTTTTGCTCAGTTAGCTTTCTTCTGATTTAATAAGTCAAAATGGCTCAGAGTGTGGTGAGCTAAGTGCTAAGAACCCACTGTGGTGGGATTCCCTTGTCCCTTTGGGTATTGGTGAGCCATTAAATAGCTGAAGCTGTATCTTCGTCTTTATGTTGTGACTTTGTCATCCTCCCTTACTTTTGTTTGTTCTGCTGTTTAAAGCTTAATTGGCAATTTTAAATGCAGTATTTGAGGAGGTTTCTGTTGTCTTGGAATGTATCCACTGCTGATTCTCTTGCAATATAAATAGTTTTCTGAAAGTTCTTATTCCTGACAGTTCAGATTTTGCAGTCAAAAAAGTTAGTTTGCTGAAAAAAGGTAAACTACTAGAAATGCAAAGACTAAAACTGTTTATTTTTTTGGTATCCTCTGCAAAATCTTCACTTTCTTGATTCTTTAGCAGGGTTGGGAAGAAAGCAATAAATAGGGACTCCTGCCAGATGGAAGTGCTGAAGAATATGGCTTTATTACATTTTAATGTAACTTCATTATGCTCTAGTTGCCTTTAATTTCACCGGGGAAGTTGTTCTGTTTCCATATTATGTCTGCTAGGTTTGTGTGTTCAAATTCTGTAGTGTTGGATGTGCTGTTCCTTCTATTTGGCTTGTGGAGTTTAGCTAGCTGTGGCTAGTTTTTTATCAACCCTTCCTGGGGACAAGTACATTGAATGGCCAGGCTGTACAGTTATGTTGACAATGAGCAATGCAGCATCATAGTAAAGACACAGAACCTGTTTTCAAATGACATGGAATTCCTTGGTGTGGTATTACAATATCGTGTTCTTCTAATTAGCTATCTGAGCAAGCAGTAGATAACAAAGTGCAGTGGTATGCTAATGTTGGTATTTTATCTGAATAATGCTCAGTTATGCAGCATAGATACTCTTAAGAGATTTTCCATCCTTTAAGAGAGAAGGCATTTGCTGGTGCTCAAAGGAATAGGAAGCTATGGTCCATACAGGAAGATAAAAACATGATGCCCGAACTAGTTCTTCGGTCTTTGGAAAAAATTTGGTCCAAACGTGCTTGTAACAGTTTTCATGTTAAAGCATATGAAGAAGTTCAAACTCCTGTGAAAGAAAGTATAGTGTTTTAGATGTGTTTGTCCTAATAAAATTAATATTCACTGCTCTCTTGTCATTGAATGTGTACCATCAAAGGGGAATGTGAACAGTAAGTATCTGAGTTCTGTTCAGTTTTTTTGTGAAATAGTTTTCCCACGATAATGCATTTGTATTCAGTGATAACATTCAGCAAAGCATATTACTGAAGGAAAAAAATGTTGAAACATAACAAAATGAGTAACTAAAAATGTATGTGACAATGTAGTGAAGAAAATGTATTAAACTCTTTTCCATTATACATAACAAAGTCCTTGTTCTTCTGTGGTATGGCTGAATAAAATCTGCACACATCTTCAGGTTATCTGAAATTGCTGTGCTTACAGAAAAGAATTAGTAGAATTATGCTCTGTTCCCCAGCGTAACTTGAACTAGGAATTTTTGGAAAACAGCATCCCAATAAGTATATATCTATCAATCAAATGGCTATGATTTTTATGTATTATAGGTTCAGATTTTGCCTTTGAATGCACTTCTTCTGTCTTACTTCTTTTATTATCTGACACATGCATTTTTGTATGCTATTTATAGTTGAGAGGTTGTATTGAAAATATCATTGAAGGAAAGACTAAATTCTCTTTAGCATCTCTGCAAAGTAATCTCCTGTAGATTATAGGATATATGTAGAAAGGTAGATTGAAAACCTAAATGGTGAAATTTTTTGTATGAGCAGGTACCATGCCTGCTGGTTTGCCATTGAACATGAAACTAACTGGAAAAATAGGTATTTTTTCATATGGGAGCAGTTTTTGGACTTAGCTTGGTGTTCACTGTGTTGAACAGATAAGTTTTATACTAGGATTGTTTTCTTTAAGCATGTTAGACAGCCAGAATCACTGCATTAAATGTTCACATTTACAACAGCAGTCATTAGTGTAGCACTGCACTAGTACTTTGTTGCCACATTAAGTAGGGAGAATTCCTGGATTAGAAACTGTTTTTACAATCAGCATGGTAAAGTCTCAAAGAACCTTGGCTTTTGAATGGAATAGTGCTACTACAGTTGTAGTAGCATAGGTAGTTGTATAGGTGTAGTTGGATACTTAATTACATGCCTTGTCATCTCTGTTTGCAGTGGAAATATATTGAGTCATAAAAAATTTTACAGCACTATGCTGCTGGATGCTCTTCTACCTTTAAAAACGTCTCCTGGGCATATAGGCAAATGCATGCATTGCAGTAATTGGAAATAACAGTTGCTTATTTCCTGAAAGTGTACAGCTTTTTACATGATGCCCTGTTTCTAGGTTGGATCTGGGTTATCTCGTCTGGGAACAGCAGCAACTATCAAAGGTGAGAATTTAGCTACTTAAATTACTTTGCAGAAGCACTTCAAATTGCTGTTGTTTACCATGTTGTTTCCAAATACTATCTGCCTTCTTCATCTTGAATTTTTTTGTTTTTGAGCAAAAGGTAGCATTTGCTAGTTGGGGGAAATCTTCCTTGGACATGTAAATTATGTGACTAAAATATGAGCAGAGAATGTTCTGGGGCCCTTGTTCTGTTTCCCCTGTAATGACAGGTTTTCCCTTTGCCTATAAAATGCAGAGTCAAAAGGTTGGTTGGGGTAGACTTTTCCCTATTATTTTGAGTTCAGTGCAACCAATTACCCTTCTGGTATTGTATATCAATGACTTGATTATTTCTGGTTGCTTGGTTGCTACAATAATTTCCAGCCCCTGTGAATTCCTCTAAGATGTAAAGATAACAATTTTGTGTATTATGAATAATTTCTTAATTATAAATTATGTTATATATAATATATATTATATATTATTTATATATTATAAATTTATACAGCCAATAATAAGGCAAAAGAAAATGGTATGTGAGTTTTTGTCACCTTGCTTTTTTCCCCCCGTTTGCCTTCCTGACCATTACAAGTGTTTTCTTAGTCTACCCCTTTTTTTTTTAATGGGCAGCCATGCAAAAAGAAATATTCCAGTAGATACACCTTTAAGGGGGGGGAGAATCTTTATTTATTTGAGTTCTGTAGAAGATAGAGTAGACAAAACTGGTATCTAAAAAAGAAATCTTGTGTTACTCGTAATTATTATGGCCTATAAATGAAGAAATAAAAGCAATACTCTTTCATGACAAGTGTGACTGTAGAGGTATGTTAATACTTTGAGCACTAGTACTCTTGTTTCTTAAAATTCACAGGTGATACTGACACTGCCAAGACCTCTGATGATATCAGTTTGAGTCTTGGCCAGAGTTCTAGCCTATGTAAAGAAGGGAGTGAAGAACAAGGTAAAATTTCTTCTTCTCCATATTTAAACACGGTATTTTGTTACCAAAGACCTTTTGCTTAATATGCTAAATAAGTTAATGCAGTTTGTTGATAACCCTTCTTAGAGTCCATTTTGAAGTTCTCTGTTTCCTTTCTTAATTACTTAAGCTTCTGGAAAGCATAATTGGAATGCTTATAACTTTATTCTTTGACTGTGTGTTTCTTGTTCTGACATCTAGCAGGTAATAAATATTTACTGTAACCTTACTGCTGAAAGATAGCTGACTTGTGTCTTTAGACAGTATCTCTTAGACTATAGATGGCCTGGGATCAATGGACTTGATTGTAGACTAATTTGCTTTGCTTATGAGCACAGACAAATGTAAATATGGCAGGCTTTTCTGTAAAGTAAATAACCCCGTATAGAGCTCTATGTTACCAGAGCTGTAGACTGCTTCCAATATGCAAGTTATCAAAGCTTGATTTTTTGTTGAAGTTTTTTTCCTAGGATGTAAGGAAACTGCTAGCTTGCGTTCTGAAACAAAACTGGACAATTTTTCATTTAGCTTCATTGCCAGTAGAAGATCTATGCAGACTAAATTAGAGCATAAAACTGAAGGGAAATCTTTTGTTTGCTTACTTTTCAAGTGCCTGGTGATTAGGAGGAAGTTAACATTGGGAATATCACCTTTCATTTTTGCCAGTCTAATTGATAATGGGTGATTAGAGCCATTAGGTGGGTGATTCAGTCATTACTGTGTTATTCAGTGCAGAAAGTATGTTCGAAATAGAACATCACAGGAGGCTATGCTGTTGTGATAGGCAGCAGGGTTCTGCTACTTTCAGCTGAGTAATGTAACTTGTCAAGTCTCTTAAGTTGCATGTATTCAAATACACTCTACAGAAATTTAGCAACTGTAGAAACTTAACTTGGCCTCCAGATCTTCTATTTTTGTGACATTACCAAAAGGGAAAGTAGCCTGACTTTCAGTACTGTCTGCAGGTGGACACTTTTTACAGGGGCCTGCTTGCAATGGGTAAGAGGAATGATTGTTCTAATCAAGAACTAACAGTAAATCCTCATGATTTGCTTTAACAGTAAAAACCACCTTTTCTTTAGAGGTGGTAAAACTCAGTGACTTCATAGGGAGTTTCATTATAGTACAAATAGACCTGTGACAGTGACTGCATCCTTGCTAACTGTAACCTTACTTGGTATCTGGTAGGAAGGGTGATTTTTGTTGGGTTTTTGGTGACTTCAAAGTTAATGAGGTTTACTCTGTTTTCATTAATGATTTTTGAAGTTTGTTTTCTGCATGTAGGAGCCAAAACGAAAGGCGGGATACTCTTTTATTATTGAGAAACTTTGGGATACGTAAAAATGTTGTCTGAGACACATAAGCAATAGAGGAGGTTGGGGGCTTGTCAGAAGTGTGTTGTCTTATTAGCTGCTAAGGGTAAGCTGGTATTGATACTTTCTTTTTTTATTAAAAAAAGGTCTGTCAGGTTTACCCAGGTGTTATAAAATACTTTTAAATGGTAATATGATGCATTCGTAGTACTTGCAATTGGATTTGTTAGTTCATTTACTTTGTCTGATATAAACAAGCAGTTTTAAAGCAGATTGTATAACTTATGTGAACATCGTACATGAATATTTTTAAATGTGTATTTAAACAGATTTGGCAACTGATCGGAAGCTTTTTCGTCTGGTGTCGAACGACTCATTTGTCTCCATCCAACCATCATTGTCCTCTGGACAGGATTTGCCAAGGGACAGCAGTGACAAAGTGTGCCTCTCGAACAACCAGCTTGTGGACCAGTCTAAAAACAGTGCATGTGACACAGAAGTAGCTTCGCTTGTAACTCTGCATTCTCAGTCCTATAGGAAGGATCACAGACCACGAGGTGTACCAAGGACTTCTAGCTCTGCTGTTGCTTTTCCAGATGCTTCACTAAATGACTTCCCCCTCTATCAGCAAAAACGAGGACTAGATCCTGTCAGTGAGTTAGAAGCTTCCAAGCCCCCTTCTGGATCCCGAGAGTCTTTGGGCGAGAATTCTTGCATTTCAGGAGTTTTTCAATTAGATGACATTCTGAAAAGTAGCAGCCCTCAACCATTGACTAAGAGTGGAAAGAGTAAATCCTTGAAAGCAGACAAAAGTATGGACAGTCTGAGAAGCCTCAGTACTAGAAGCAGTGGTTCAACAGAAAGCTACTGCAGTGGGACTGATCGTGACACCAACAGCACCATCAGTAGCTATAAAAGTGAGCATACGAGCTCAACGCATATAGAAAGTGTATTGTCAGAGCACGAGGAGGAGTCTCCTAGAGAAGAGAAAAAGGATGGTAAGAAAAAAGACTGTGGTGTTGACTCAGAGGATGACAGTAGTTCTACTACTGACAAAAGGACTAGTAGTGAAAGGACGGCTGTGGAAGTGAGCGCTCTGGGTGGTGTTCAAGAGGTAAAGGGTTCTAATGCATCCGATGAGATGCACAACCAGAAAAGTCTTGGTGCCTCTGCTTCAGAAGAGGCCAATAAGAACCCACATGCCAATGAATTGACTACACAAGCTGACAGGCCACATGGGAAGGCTGCTGAACAAAGAGATGAGCAGAGTGAGAAACTAGCGGTGTTAGTAGATTCAAGAGCTTCTAAAGAAACTAGTGGAAAACAAAAAGAAGGAGATGTTCGACCAAAATCTTCTAGTTTAATACATCGAACAGCCTCTACCCACAAGTCCAGCCGGAGAAGGACAGGAAAAAAGCGGGCTAGTAGTTTTGATTCAAGTCGGCACAGGGAATATGTTTCCTTCCGAGGTGTATCTGGTACTAAACCTCACAGTGCTGTGTTTTGTCATGATGAGGACTCCAGTGATCAAAGTGACTTGAGCAGGACATCAAGCATGCAGTCAGCTCACCAGTTCAGCAGTGATAGCTCTTCCAGCACCACCTCCCATTCATGCCAGTCTCCTGAGGGAAAATACAGTGCTTTAAAGACCAAATATGTTTCTAAAGAACGTGGGGGCACAGACTTTGAAAATGTTCACAAAACCCATGTAAGCTCTGAAGGAATTAGCAAAAAAAGATCTACACGACGGACTTCTAGCACAAACAGTGCCAAGAATCGTGCCAGAGTGTTAAGCCTGGACAGTGGTACTGTAGCTTGTTTAAATGACCCAAATAGTTTAATGGCACCAGGTAACATAAAACAGTTAACTACTTCAAAATCTGATTTGGAAGCCAAAGAAGGAGAGGTGCTAGATGAGCTATCTCTGTTGGGAAGGGCTTCACACTTAGAGTCAGTCACTCGTTCTAGGAATAGCTTACCAAGCCAGGCTACATTTCCTGAAGGGGAAGAGCAAGAATCAGCAAGTGGAGGTAAGTAAATCACCTACCAGAAGTACCTTGTCATACTTTGTTAATGAGTCTGGTATCTATGACTTAAAACTATAAGCATCCTCCTGTTTCTTCACTCTTGCCCAGTAAAAATGAAAAAGCATTTCCTTCATAATCTTACAAGATTACAGAAGTGGGTGTTGAATCCAAATAGCTTTTACAAAATCTATAAGTAGAGGTGTAGGGGTTTGTTACCTGCAGTCTTTGTTTATTAGAGCTGTATCTTAAAACTATTATTTGTGATCAAATCAAACCTACTCCATTGTACTGAGTAATACATACTACCACAGCCTCTGGCATGGCTTGAGGTGGTATCAAAAAATAAAACTAATCCCAAACCCTTACCATGCTACCTTTAATTGTGGATTTGTACAGTGGTCTAGTTACTAAACTGAATTCTCCTAGGGATTTGATTTTTGCTTAGCATTGCCATTGCTGGCTAGACAGTGTTGTTTACTTTGGGTTTTAGGTGGTTTTTTTGTCTTCATTATGTCAACACAATAAGCTTCCCGTGCTGGAGAAGAATGTAGTTTCCTCTTACTTTCCCTAACTGTTGTTTTGCTTGGTGTAATGTGAATAATAAGCTTACCTGTAATAGCTGTTATTAATAGAGATTAGTAGTGGCATTTAAAACAATTTGGAGCTCTTAATAGTTTTTTTGTTTATTGTTTGTTATAATGTTTGGTTTCTTTTCTTGGTTAACTATATATGGGCTGCCTTATGTACCATGACACAAAAAGTCTTCCAGTTAAGCATCTTCAAAATACATTTCCAGAACAGTGTTAGGTTGCGAACTACCTCAGTCTGACTTTTGGAATTGTCAGAGGCCAATACCTACCACATAACCTGGATCTGTACAACTAGGCACACAAACTCTTCATAAAATGGTATTTTTAGATCAAGACAGGTATTTTGAGCAAACTGTAGCAAATTTGACCATTATTATATGGACTACCTAAACAAAATATATTGACTCTTTTGTCTTATAAAGAAACGTTTTCAGCCCTCAGTGAGATAAGATGAATGACCAATAATGGGGTTTTCTTTTGTTTTTTGGGTTTTTTGTGGAGGTTTTTTTTGTGCTGTGTTCCCCAATATTAATTAACACAAGAACTATAAAGATTAGCACAGTTAATGTTTGAGGAGGAAAAAAGTGTGCCACACTGAAGTTCAGCTGTGTATTGATTATTGATCAAATTTACCTGGTTTACCATTAGTTCAGACCTTTTTTATATGCTTTCACTTTACCAATATATGCAGATTTGTTTATTTTTTAACTTTCTGTCATTCCTAGTAACAGATTTCTGTAGTAGCTTTAATAAGAGTGAAGCTCTTCTAGTACTAACTCTACAAGCTAAACACTTAACACACATTCTTCCTAAGGCCTTGTTAAAGTGCAAAGGAGGATTAGCTTACCTTACCTTTCAGAACACATCGAACTTCATATGTTCTTACTACTTGTCAGTAGTCTGAAAGAATTAATGGATGACAGATGCTGTATATTGTGAAATATTTTGATTGCTCTTTTGAAGAGTGAAATGGTGGGGAAGACAAACCCTAACACATTTCAAAGGAGTCTTAAAGAAACAAATCTGTAGCAGCTTAGGCAGGAAACGCTTGGTGGCCTAATCAATTTGCATTTTAAAATTTTACATGATGGTCATTTTGAAGTTGTTAGTATTTTTAATAAGTGGCAAGTACCCAAGTAGTACCTTCTCTATGAGTTGTAGGCTGTCCTTAAGAAGCAATCTGGAAACAAATTCTCCAGATTTGGTGACATGATATGGTTAATAGCACTTGCTGTGTATTGTGTTTCTTCTTACCAAGTGAAAAGGAAGTATTTCCTTTATGATTGTAAGAAATGAGTGTTCTGCTTTTTTTTTCAAAGCAGAACAAAATTATGACTTAAATATTTATGCAGTCTTGTCTAGCACCAAGGCAGTAATTACCTTGCATTTCTGTTCATGATGAATCTGACTAGGTCTTTCAGTCTGTACTTCTCTACTGGTTTTTCTTTAGTGTGTGCTTTTTAGGGTTTCCCCCCTCCCAGATTTATAGTTTATATTACAGGTTTTGTAACATCCATATCTTTAATTGTGGTGTTCTTCTTTAGGCTTACCCATGACTAATAGTAAGGAGAGAAAATGTTTTAACTCTTTAGAACCTAAGTTGCTTTATAAGCCAGTATTTCTTACTACTGAGGTGTCTTCACCTTTTTAAATACACTTTTCACTTTCTAAAGACATACATGTGTAATATAAATACTTGTTGTGTGTATATATGTGTCATGTTTTTTTGAGAAAATTAAAGAATAATTTTATTTACTTGTTGCAGGTGAATCACAGAATAAATTTGGTTTGGATTTTCATAAGATCGGGGATATTGGTTGGATGTGATTTTTTAGAAGTAGTCTGGTCCAGCCTTCTGCTGAAAGGATTATTTTATAATTTTATATAAATATTTTTACATGTTTGATTAGTTATGATAACTTTCTGAAACAAATAATTACCAGATGTACACTGGATAACAAAAAGACTGGTATTAATTCCACCTCCTCTTTTCCAGTCAGCATCTTTCAGTTCCTGTTTTTCAAATATGACTTAAATCGGTAATTAAAACTTCATTTTTTTTCTTTCAGTCTGTAGGGACTAAACTAAAAAGTACATTCTTGTTTGTGTAACAACTAAAGTGTATTTCGTAATGGATATGGCCTTTACTAATCTTCCACTAAGCAGGATGCTAAACAAACTTGTACATATTTCACTTCCTCAGTTACAACTTAGTCTCATTTCTATATTTCTCCAGGAAGTGGTGAATGACTCACTTGCTGAGAGATAGTATGTGCATTTGAATAGAAATTGCAGTTCATTAAAATGCGATGAAACAGCATCTGAAAATTCTTAAATGAAGTGTATGTGGTGGATGTATAACAAAAAAAGTGAAAGATGTCTTAGAGTAGTATTCCTTGTTTAACTGTTCAGACTCCAAAAGTAGCTAGTGAATTGGTAAGTCATGAGTTAGTTTAAGTTACTGAGATGTCTAGTGATATTTTGGAAATAGCTGCTTTGCACTGTCCTGTGCCTAGTTTCTTGTCAGATATGTGCTGTTTCTGGATTGCTGTTTGTAAAGATTTAAAGAACCACCATAATGCTGTATATGACGCAGTGATGTTTTGTGTAACTTGAGCTGGCCTGAAGAGTCAAATGTTCCCTCTGGTTCTATATTAACTGTAAAATATGTGCCCTTTAAGTTGCTACTCTGTTTTACAGCTTGCTGTAATTTTAAGGTTTATTTACTTTAAGTTCTTGAGATAACATACCCTTTTGTAAATAAAACTACATGTAGTGTGGGATGTGTCTTTCCTTTTGTACACTGCATAGCAATATTCAAGTAACAGCTCATACTGTTTTCTGTGTTTTGAGGACTGCAGTACATGTCTACAGGCAGGCAAAACAGGGCTTTGTGAGTTTGAATTAGTCTTGTGTTTCATATGATATATGGAAACCTGTTAATCTCTTCAGTCTGTGTGTATTTGCACATATATGCTTAACATGTCTGCCTGCAATTAGTACAGTTCAGTTCTCTGTTATTCAGCCAATGGTCATGTCAGCCATTGGCAATATATTACTTTTCCTACTGTGCCAATGTTGCACATGGTCTATGTCATGACTCAATTTGCCTGAATTGTAGAGCTGTTCATGCTTCTGGTGGCTTTAGTTTTTGCTATATTTTCCTGTAGATAGAATTAATATAATTACAGAAGATGGGGCTTCTGGTCTTGTTCTCTGTGCATCTGCCAGTTCATGCTCAAACTACTAAACCAAACAGTTTCGCATGAGAAATAGGAGTATAGAAATTGTAGAAACTGAAAAACGTGATGTTCCTGTGATTGGGTTGCATGTATGTTGGCTATCTTTGTTTATATGTTCAGCAGGACCCCGGCTGTAATTGGACCCAGGTAAGCACATCAGCGCTAGAAAGGACTCTCTTCTATAGGAGGTTCTTCATTGAATCCAAAAGTTGTATTCTATTTCTTGTTCGGTTTTTTTTAGATATTAACTAGCAATGTTGTGATGTTTGTGGCATTTGGTTCAAGCATGACAGAGACTTTAATTTTAGCCCTTTCCACTATCTGACTTGGAAAGCATTATACTGTACTATTGCAGCTTTTGTGTGTGAAGGTTGAGTTTTCCAGAATCCCCTCTGGTACTGGGTATCCTGTCACCTCGGTAGAGGTCAGATTATTACCTTTAAACACTTAAAGATGTAGACAGTGCCAGCAGTGATGTATGAGGCTGCTGTGGAATTTCTGCAGTTTTGGAACTTTCCAATGAAATAACACTTGGAATGAGTCTTACATCTGTGAATTGTTAATCGCTTCCTAGTAGAGCAAAATTTTAGTACATTTTGTGGGGACTTGTTCCTGGGTTTTGTCCCCTGTCTGGTATTTATGGATAATACAGAGGCTTTCAGTAGAAGACTTTTGCTTGATTTGGGAAGAGTGGTTTTTTTATTGACATGTGTTGTTCATGTATTTGATAAATACTAGTCTCAAACAGGAGTTGTATAGGAATTTTGGTACTAGATAAATATGAAGCTGCATCTTCATGCTGCTTTGTAGATGCACCTGGGTTTATTGGTATGCATATAACCAAGGAAGTTGTAAAAGCCCTACAAACTGTGATGGAATTGCTCACATTGCTGCAAAATATAGCTGTCAGATGAAACTCCAGAATGTATCAAAGTTGACCGCTAATTAATGTTTGGTGTTTTAGTTAAGGCCATGTAATGCAACAATTACTTATGTTTATGATACACTAACATAGTATGCTACATATGCTGGAAATGCTGTGTTCTACAGATTTACAGCATCTTTTCCTTAATACAAAGTCAGAATTAAACTTATTAAAGATTAATGTCTATTATGAATGTTTGTCTGATACGTGAGCATAATACTAGCTATTGATACACAAATCCTGGGATATAGGGTCTGTATTGGGCGGAGGATCAGATGAGGTTTAGCTTTAGTTCTTTGACCTGAAGTCCATCAGCATTATATTGAAGAGGTCTATGTGAGTAGCCTAATGTTTTTAAAAGTGGAATAATTCAAGTGGGAAGTACAGTGGAGTAGAATAGCTAAGACTCCTAGTTTTATCTTTGTCAGTATAAAAATTTTACTGTTAAGCTGGTCTGTAAGAATGTTTGGTTCAGAATTCAAACCAGATGGTTTTATTGTCCTGCTTTTTCCCTCATTGATAGGGTTTTGCTTTTCAGATTGGTGTAGTGACTGTTTTGATGTAATGATAAATATTTCTCCAAGTCTCAGACTAGTTTTTTTTCTTTTTTTTTATAAAGATACCTACCACAACACTGAAGTCTCAGGCTTTACTTTCCTTCCTAAATTTCTTACTTTCTTTTCCTTACTTTTCTTCTGCTCAATTTTCTAGCAGAAGTTTATAACTTGGAGAGATCCCTCTCTTCATTGTTTCTCCTTTGCTGCCCACATATTCATTCTTCAGAAACAGTCATTAGTGATACTTTTCATTAAATATTCACAGTAAGTTATAGTAGTCTAAGACAACATTTTGATTTTTTTCATCAGAGAAGTATAAGAAATTCCTTCAACTGGAGGATTTATTAAGGTGCATAATAATATGGTGATTAGCCTGCATAGTGAAGATATGGACTGAATGGACTCCTTCTTTCTACTTTGGTATCTTCCATGTACTGTTTTTAATATAGTTTTAGGACATGTGAAAATAAACTATAAATGCCTCAATCATGAGGAGAGTGGTAGCGTTAACCCGTAAATACATGTGAAGTACATATTTTCTCAGGTTTTGAACACAAACTTAAGTATATATGCTCAATACAGAAGAACAATATTTCAGCTGTTTGGTTTGGCAAAGTGTGTTCTGTTTTAGAAGACAGATTTCATTGCTTATGTGAGTGCATGAGCCATAAACGATTCATTCCAGCTCTTGCTGAGAATACGTAGGCTTAGTAATTAGTAATTGAAAACAGTTAGATCATGATTTCCCATTTGATAGGGTGAGAAGTGGCATGTCCAAGTGTCACTCAGGTTCCGTGCGCACCTTTAACCATGCTTAACCTGACTAATGTTCAAAACCATCTAGGCTTTATGTGATGGGGAGGGGAGTTATTTTTTTTTTGTTGTTGTTGGGTTGCTTGTTTGTTTTTTTTTCTCTCTCAGAGAAGAGTGAGGGGTATTTTCCTGCTGGAGTGGGGTTTTTTGGTGCTTGCTTTCTAGTTGGACTGATGTTTGCAGTTTTTATCCTGAGAACTTTATGGTTTTCCACATGGATACTTCACCTTTGTATTACTTTCATACTATATCTTTCCATACTATACGTACTATTTCTTTTCATACTGTATCTTTTTCTTCTTATGAAGAATTTGTATGTCAGAATTTATATAAGGCAGTGGGTTTAGCATTTGTTTGTAGCAAAATGAAATGGTCTTGTCAATGCAATAAAATTTGATTGTTCTGCTTTTTCATGTTGTACTTCTTAAGCTTCCGTCTTCTAAGTTTTGGTTAGAAACAGTGGTAATTAGGTGCAGGGAGATGTTGCAGTTGTTTTGGCTTATTTTTGTATAAATGTTCCCATTTGAAGGAAAATATTTTAGTTTCTTCAAGCTAGGTGTCTTATACAGCAGTTGAATAGTTGTAGTGTAAAATTATGAATCTTCAGTTCTGTTTAAAACATTGAGAGGCAAAAGAGGTTTATGTAAAAAGTTTTGATGTAAAGTATTATTCCAAGTGTCTGATGACAAAAATTATATCCTTATGAGTTTTTAAGTGTGTAACTGCTGATTTGGCTCCCCAGTGTTAAAAAAGTTGATTTTCCGACATCTGTGTATGCAAACACATTTGTTAACAGATACAAGTGTCATTATTTCTTCTTTGAAATCAGATATACTATAGTTGGGAATAGGTGTGTGAGGGGTTAAGTTTGCTACAAGGTTGTCACTAGGTCTCCACTTATTGATCCTCCACTTATTGATCTCTGGGATGTAGGCTTGTATTTGTAATTGTGCACATTGAACTTCAAACATGATTTTTTGTGTTCTTGAGACTAGATAATGTTGGGGACTCGCATTCATATGACAACTTTCAGAGGAAATGCTTGAATTTCTTGACGTGAAGTGTAGTGTTTCAGCTTGGAAGTATAGAATTAAAAAAAATGTAGAGCACCTTTTAACAAACATTCTGTAAGTTGAAAAGCTCGTCTTTCTCCACTGATTTAACTAAAGTAAGCACGAACTTTAAAAGTATTGCATCTGTTATCTCTTCCTGTTATATCTAGATTTTGTACATGACTGTAGATGTTGGATCTTACATTTCTGGAGACTAGGATAAGTTGTTGTAAGTAGCAGTATTGGAGAAGTGTGTGACATCGTAAATATTCAAAAAGGCTTAGTGATATTAAAATATGATAAAACTGCTCTCAGATTATGGTAGAGGGTAAGTTAGGAACTTTGTTTTACTTCCTACTAGTGAACTCGTAAAGCAGTTGCACTTCTCATTAAAGGCAAGTAGAAAGACAAATAATAGGAATTAATATAGGTAGCCTTCCATACTGGTATATATATATTTTTAAATTGGGTGTCTTCTGTGAAATGGTATTAACAATAAAAACCCACCAGAAAGCCCTCCCCAAACCCAAGCAAACCAAAAAGGCTGATACAACAAACAAAATGAGACCACAACCCCTTTGGCTTTCCTTCACAATGAAAAGCAAACTTTGCTTAGTTTGGCTTTCCACACTTTGTGCTAATCTTCTCTGCTCAGCTAGCAATTTTTTAATTTTTTTTTTAACTTAGTCATGTTTTCAACATGTTTCTTGCAGTGTTGCATAATGTTAGCAGACTTGGAGCTTGTTGGTCCGAAAAGCCCTGCAGTCTTTTCAAAAGAACTTGTAGACTTATGTAGTGACCCTGGATGTCAGCACCTGCATTCAAGAAGAATGTGTATAAAACATGGGCATTGAACAAAAATTTCAAGAAGATAAATCAAAAATTGCATGGTAAAATAGGTAGAAAGCTAACCCAAAATGTACTTTGACTTTTAAAGTTAAAAAGATATAATAAAAGGTTAGAAAATGCCAAAGCTATTTGCCTGTGCAGCTTTGAATTTAATCCTCAGTAAATATGAGATTCTCTAATTTAATTTTTTTTTTAAATCTTCAAGCATGTTTGTATCTTCTGTTTCCTCACAGGACACTAACTCTGTCAGTCTTTGAGATATACTTGCTTTAGTAATAGATTGGAGCTATGTAGGAAGAACTTAGCGTGTTTCCATAGACTCTTCGTTAGTTACTGTGGAAGGTGATGTTTGCTAAAGAAAAACAGATGTCAGTGTTAAGTATGCTGCCTTAAAGAATTGCTTGTCAATGCTGCTTTTGCTGTGTAGTTGCAAATGGTAATTAAGATGCAATGCTGGTGTTTACCATCTTAATAGTAATTCAGATACTTACATTTCAGTCAAGACTAGTCGCTGTTCTTTATTTTATGGTGCTTAACTATGGCCTGATTATCAGAATTGCTTTTGCATCTGAACTCAGTTGAAACTGTGTTGTGAATGAGTTTTTATATGCTGATGTGTATACTAGAAAAAATGGGCTTTACAAATTGTTGTCCGAAGTTAATGGGTGGTTTTGACCTCATGTGTCAGGATTCAGTCTGTCTTGTTTAGTGTATTTCACTTGCTTTGTACTTGAAGTATGAGAGCTACAAAGAAATGCTTAAAGGAATTAGGCAGTTTATTAAAATAAAGCTGTATATTAAACCACAGGAGAAACTTATTGAATTCTTGCTGAAATACCCTGAAAAGGTAGTATAATCTATTCATGCTTAGAATGGTAAAGACAGTGGTGGAGGAATGAGGAGAGAATGAGCAATTCCTCAGATTTCCTGAAAGTATAGGAAAGGACTGAATTTAGGATGCCCTTAACTTCTGTTCTGGTAATTGAAATGCTTGTAACTTGATGTTAAAGTGTTTTATTTCTTCACGTAGCTTTTCTGTTAAAGCAAGCTGTAGATTGAAGCTTCATATTTAGAATTCATTTGGTAACCTGTGGTTCATGGGTGAATTGAGCTCTTGTTTCAGCCTTTATTGCTTGAGCTATGGCAGTAGTACACAACAGTAATAGGTTGCTGTTCCCTGCAGACCAGCATTAGAATATTTGCTGGTAAGTGTTGAAAGCTTAATGACAGCAGTGTTATAACTTGAAATGTGCTGAAGTGCTAATGGGCTACTCTGCCTGTAGTGTTTCCGCACTGCTCTCTGTGGTGGATCCTTTTTTTTTTTGTTTTTGTGTCTTTTTTTTGGGGGGGGTGGAGGGGGAGAGAGCATTTTTTTTTGTTAGTCTTACACAATTCATGGTTTTCTCACTCTAGTAACAGACTTCCTGGCTACCGAGTTATGACTTCCCTGTCAAGATCGTGATTCTCCTCTTGCACTGACTTAATGTCAATTTTTTTTCTCCTCCTTCACTTGCCTGCCAAATCCTGTTTTCTCTGTAGCCCATTCAGTTGAGATCTTTAGTGCTCTGCATTCAAATTGGCAAGGAGCTTCCTTGGCTCAGGAGGAAGACTTCTCAGATTGTTGACAGACCACAAAGCAGTCCAAATCTGAAACTGTTCGGACTGTAGAGTTTAAGGAGCACAGATGGATTTGGGGGGATAATACATGGATAAATACTTTAATGTCTTGGGTACATACAAACTGTTTTTTACAATGTTGCTTTATAAGTGAACCAAACCTTTTGTTTGGGGAGTTGAAACACCGAAACCATCAGTCTTTACAAAGAAGTTCTTTCACTTACTCTCAACCTCTTGGCTCTGTAAATTATATCGTAACTAGTGTAGAAGGAACAAAGTGTATCCCTCGATGCTTATGGGAAAAATAAAGAAGCAATTCTTATTTTGTCCCCTGAAAGAGTTGTGATGAGGTTAATGTCAACCATACCTATTTGGCATAAATTATAAAATTGAGAAGATTGTGGTGAGAAGTGGTAGACAACTTTGCTAGGTTGTCCTTTAGACTTCTTAATTACGTGTTTAGTGACATCAGTTGGAGATCAAAGGGTGAGATCAGTTGTCTCTTCCTGCCATGTGTAAATGGAAGAGATATGAGGTATCCGGATTTTTTGCTACCTGGCTATTTGGATCTGGGGGTAAAAAAAAAGTAAGCTATATATTCAAGAACACTCCCCCAACCACACAGATTTTTGCTAATAACTGTTGTGATCCTGTCTTGAGGCAGCTTATTTGAACAGTTAGGGCATGAGCTACTTTTGTTATTGCAAGTCAACTTCATTAACTTGGGGAGGGTTAGAGGGAAGAAAGGAGTCTTAAGTTACTGTGTACGTAACTAGGATGGGTTCTTATTTGACCTAAAGTCTGTCTTGATGCAGCAGCACAAGCCAGCGAGGAGACTGTCACATTTCGCCGTGAACGCAGCACATTTAGGCGTCAGGCAGTACGACGCCGGCACAATGCAGGGAGTAACCCTACCCCTCCTACATTGCTCATCGGATCACCCCTCAGGTAGGGTATCTAAATGTTCCACCATCTTTAGCATGCATGCAGCAGACCACTTCCCCACACCCACCAGTGTTGCCAGAAAAGCACTTTTTACTTCCTTCCCCACCATAACCTCCTTGAGCTGTCACTGCATGTCACTGTGGGCTTGTTGAATTGTGCATGTATATGTGGCACTATTTTAAAAATGGTCAGGATAGTCAGTCTCTAACATTTTATAGCTGTTTTCAGATTGACATAAAAATTATCTATTGCTAACATACTTAGCCTCAGTGGTTTTCATCAAAAATTTTAGAAATTTCTATTTTCAGTCAAGGAGAATAACCCAAGAAAATAGTGTCACCACTCCCCATTTTGGTTTTCTGTTCTTAAAGAAAGTAAGCATTAGGGACTAGTACTGTGATGTCTTTACACAGCTGTAGACTGTGAGAGATAAGCATAATAACAAAACAACAGAACACTATTAAGAGCTAAGTAGTACATACAGAGACTCAAATCTGAAGTACAGGTAAACTTTTATGAGTATCCTGCAGCTGTTGACAGCAAAACAGAAATAAATGAATGACCAGTATTGCTTAGTATTAAATCTAATTGTGGGGCACTTTGCATGCCTTAGCAATATTCAAAATCGTACATGTTTCTCAGGAGTCCCCCAGCCTTTACTGGCCCCTTTGATTACAATGCTGAGCTGATTTACATACAGCAGCTCTGTTTGGTCTATCAGCCTGAACAGCAGAAACAGCAACCTCAATAAGTTTTTAAACTTGTGTTTTAAGTCTTTCAATTTCTTGGTTGCTTATGGCATTGAAGAATCTGGTGAGGATAACATGGCCTGTAGAAGATGGAACACTCCCCTATAAATATTGAATTAATTCTTCCTTCAATTACACGATAAATATTTAGGCGTAATTGCACATGTTGTATATTCTTAATGATCTTCCTTTGTATGCTAAACTGTCTTTTGATAATAGAAGCAGTCTCCTTTTGTGTTTTGGGAATATTTATGTGGTTTTTTTGAACTTGGAAAAGCTGTAGAAACTGAGAAAATAAAAATACTTTACAGTAGAGGATGGCAGAGGAATTGTGCCATCTTTGTCACACCACTGAAGTATCTGAGGACTATGTTTGCAAGTTTTCCTCAGGCAGGGGGATTGCAAGAATGGTACCTAGAAATCGTAACAGATGAAGGATTGACTTCTGTCATATCAAGGACTGAAACTAGTGTTTTTAGTGGCTAGTGCAGTATGAAGCAATAATCATGTAATTTCAGATTTTTTCTTTTAGTTAAACTTTTGGCCTTGCTGAATGTAGTGTTCAACTTCAAGCTAGTAATTTACTTCATAGTGAAGGATAATAAAACGTAGTCTTTCAGATAACTTTTGCTGTACCTAGTTGCCGTAACTTGCCTGTTTTTTTGTTTTCTTTTTTTTAATAAAGGAGGGTAGTATAGTTTTGTGTATTGTTGCATAAGAGGCTGTGCAGGCTGATGAAAGCTCCTTAACTCTGCATTAGTCAGAAAATAGTGTTTTCTTTCTTGTAGCTATAAAGTAGGGAAAATAAAGGATGCTGCTTTAAACTGTGGTTAACAGCTGCCTCATTTTCGCATGGTAGTGCAGTCACTAAGGTTCCATGGCTTAAGCTTGACTTCAGTGAGAGACTATGAAGTAACTTTGTGAAATTTGTGAATCATGAATTTCACCTCGTGAAGTGGGAGTAACTTTTTAATCAGATAAGATGTTCAAGGGTAAAAAAGATTAAATATTCTAGCCTTGTATTTCCTCTAAGCTTCTTTCAGTTCCATTCCAAGTTTAAAAAAGCAGTCAAAACTGCTCACTATACTTTCTCTAACATAATGATGTACGTTATCAAAAATACTTGTATTATAAACATGTTCAGAATTGAATACTAGTGAGGTTAATTTGCTCAAAGCACTGTTCATGATGCTAAATGACTGTTTCTTGGAAAGGAGTTAAATTGCCCTATTCCAACCAAATACCAAAGTGCTTTCAGATTTGTTTGACACAAATTCCATTTGAGCTATCAAGTGTGGAATGTATCTGAAAAAATATATTTATTATTGTTCTGATTTCTAGATGAACATTCTGGAAAAAACTTTCCCTTTATATGGGTACCTTAATGTTACTGTAAATTCTGTGTTACTGGAAGAAGGAGACACTTAGGAAAAATTCTCAAATCATGCCTAATGAACAAATGTGAAGCAATACGGAGACATTTTTAGCCAGTAACTACTAAGATTTTTTTCAAAATATCACTGTGGTTGTACTGACATCACTCTTATACGCTTTTGGTGAGCTGCCTCAGTCTAGTTTCTGATATTGCTAATCCAGACTTCAGATATTAAACTTCTAAGAGTATTAGATTTACTAATCTTTAGTTGCCCTGATGTTATGTCTTTCTTATTCTTGCCAGCAAAAATTAATCTCTAATTGTCTAACTCTGTCATAAAATTTGGTGTTGGGGGAATGTTCCCTAGAACCTGTTGAGTTAAACCTGATTTCTTTTTTGGATTTCCTATCCATGATTGCAATTATTTTTCACTTCCTCTGTGAAATATTTGGTAAAAGAGACAGTGGCATTTATATGTGTGTTTCTTTGGCAATGGTAGACAGGTAAAACCTGGTGTAGTAAGTTCTGCAAGATTACTTTGCCTGGTAACCTAAAAAAACCAAAACAAACCCAAAATCCACCATAAAACACCATGCGTCCCTGCTTTTGTCCTGTCTAAATGCCAGCAGTGTTTTGGGCACTTTAAAAATGAGTATGCACTGGCATCCCATGTAGTCAGTGGTGTATGCATGCGTGTAAGCGACTGTATGAAGCAGAATTTTATTCTTACAATTATTCATTAGGCTGAGAATAAACACATTTTTTGCCTAGCTGTGCCGTTGGTTGACATCAATATTATGGCAGGATTTTTAAAATTGTGACAGATGTGGATAACTATTCAAAGGGCAGCTGTGTGTGTACTTTTTGATATGTACCTGTTAGTTGTGGGAAAGCAGTATTGCTTAGCATTGTTTTGGTGTTGCTGATAATACTTAAGGGAGACAATGAAGGTTGGCACATCTGTGAACTTCCCCAGGATTTTTGTTGCTGCGTAGCTCACTGAAAGCCTTTTGTACAGCAGCAAAACACAGAATTTAAATTTTAGATGAAAGTATGTTAGAATATGATAAATAAGTTGCAGTACTTTTCCTCCTGAGCTGAGCTGTGTGCATGTCTGCATTATTCTGCATGAGCTTTTTTAACACCTATTCTTATATCGATATTTTGTTTTCCAGTGGTGCTCTAACAAAAGAACTGAAAAGTAGATGATGTAGAAAATACTGTTAAAAGCAAGTACATCAGATATAACCCTTCAACTCTTGCTAAGATCTCTTTTTAGTTGCCTCATTTGCCAACTCTAGCATCACACTCTAAACAGCGAAGTGTTAAAAGCAACAGGTGATACATGCTGTTTGTCAAAAAGAGTGTTTGAGCTATTTTCCAGTCTTTACCTTGGATAAAAGATTTTATATTTTAATGTCACAGCTAATGACTGTATTATGTAACTTGTTAAAATCCACAAAATGAAGGATAATAAAACCACAGCTCTTGCAAAGATATAACAACTGTTAACATCATGTACTCTGACACTGTCATGTCTAATATTACAAGTTTAATATTAAACAAGCTATTAAAAAATCTAACTGGTAAATAGCTTTATGAAGTAGTTTTGCAATGGAAGGCTGTGAAGAGGAGAATTAACATTTTCAAACATTGTCTTCTCATGGCTATAAATGTACAAATTTCTCTGAAGCCCAACTTGACTTTTAAAACCTGTGTTTTGGTGAGTAATAAAGCTTTTGCTGTACTGTCAAAATAACTTCAAAATAGACTTTAAACACTTGCCAAATAGTAGCTTCCTATGACAGTTTTAATATGTTCAAAATAATTCTGAATCCAAAGATATCACTTCAGTTATCTGCAAGGTCTGTGGTATGGCCATTAACAAAGCTTAAAAGATGTTTTCTAGTTTGTGTGGATTAATAATAAGAAAGATGATGTCTCTGTGACTAATAAAAGAACTTTAAACAGCTAAGTAAACAGCTGATCAGGTCATACCTGATTAAGCAAAAAGCACCCCAACTATTGTGCAGAGACTGGAATAGTCAGTACTAAATACAGGTGATGCCTCAGGTTAGTCTATAGTTAAACTAACCACCAGTAATTTGCTTTTGCACTCACAAATTAAGATTTAGAACAATATACTTGTTAGGTGACTTGGGGAGATCTTAAAAAGCAATAGTACTTCTAAGAAGTTTACAGAGCAGTAGATTACTGATGTAACTAGTTCCTAAATATTCTGTTGCACAGAACTTGGAGGTTACTTTAACCCTAATTATTTGATGCTTAATGCTACCATACGCTTTTTAAAAAGCTTTCTTCTGTAAACTGAAAAGACGTTTTTCTTCACTTCTAGCTCTTTTTCACTTCTTCCTGGTAATGTGTCCCCAATGCATCTTTTCTCGTAGCCTTCAAGATGGTCAGCAAGGCCAGCAGTGCTCCTCCCAGGTCAGAGTGCAGTCCCGCCCCCCTTCCCAGGCAGCTGTGCCCGGCGCTAGCGCCTCCTTGCTGGTGAGAAATGGGAGTGTCCACTTAGAAGCATCACATGCCACTGCATCTGCTGTAGGCGGTAGCAGTTTGCACGATGAACTTGGTATGCAGGCCTTATGTAACCTTGGTGACATGGAAGTTTTAATACGGCAGATTTGTTGGTAATAATGCAGTGAAAATCAGCTAACCTGAACTTTGTTTCTGAATCTTGTAGGTGTGTTTTTAGGAAGGCCATATTGCTCATCAATTCATTGCCTTTGTCAATCAATCGCCTTTCCAGGCACTTTCTCTAACAAATTGATGATGGGGAAAAAAGAATGCATAGATACAAGTAATGATGGTGTGAAAGCTTTCTTGATTTGAACAATGTAACACAAATAATACATTTTTCTTGCGGTTTTTGTAGGCAGTTGAGCAGAGATTGAGGCTTTGGGGGTCTGGTTTCTGAAAAGAAATACTTGTTATGGCTCCTAGAAGTTCTTGATCTTACCTTCTTTAGATGAGTTGCTTAGCTGCTGTTCAAAAAATAAGTACATAAATGAATGCTTTGCTTTTAATGTACACCTTAATTTAGGAGCTGGGTATTGGAAGGAAATCTGGACTCTTTCTTACGGCAGATGTTGTCATTTTGTGGAGTTTTGTAGTGCCCCCTTAGTTCTTCATGGTCTATTTCAAGTGGTATTCTTAATAATTAACTTCTATGAAGGTAATAAAATTACTAGGGAGAAGTTAAGGCAGTCATAATAAATGACTGATCTGCTACACAATAGTGCACTCAAAAGTTCCTGTCAGGTATCTTTGCAGCTATCTGTACATGGCTTGAATTACTTACGATTTTATCATTAATATGTAACCCTTTCTTGAATTATTAAAATGGGCATCTTTGGCAATTAGTGATGGAATTTTGAGCAGCTGTCAGCTGTAATAATGTAAAAGTACAGGTTTGCTCAGAACACTGACAAAACTGTTGTTTCAGACCATTCTTTAACCCAGTACTAAAAGACAGTGAGTTGTCATTTTACCCCACTAGGGGTACAGACTCCATAAGTAGCCAATCTGTGGTAACCCTTTAAATGTGAGTTTCACGAAGTCTTCATTCTTCTGCAGTATAAGGAAAAATTGAATATAAGAAAAACTGAAAACCGCTTTGACCTACTCTGAGATGTTTTGTAAAATTTTACTACAGATGTAATAAATGCACATTATGCTAATTATCTGATCAGTTTTGCTGTAGATTCTGTTGCTTTACTATTTTCTAGATGGAAGTGTCATTGTTTCGATCTCAGTGCTTGTATGTCTCTCAACTATGAAAGCTTCTCTTATGAAACTAATTTTCTTTAATTCTGAGCAATTTAATTTTAAAAAAAATTTTAATTTTTAAATTTTTTCTTTAATTTTGAGAAATTTTCTTAAATTTCTCATTTCTTGTTTGAAAATGTATTTGAAATATAACTCTGAAATTGTTATATGGGTTATATCTGTCTAAGGTTCATGTTGAGATTATTCTTGAGGCTACCATTATTTGAAGCATTTTGTTCATCTTACCCAAAATAATACAGTTGAGTTCTGTAGAATTTGCTAGTTAATATGCAGTCTAGGTCTACGTTATTTCAGAGTGTATGTTACTATGCCTTAGCAGAAATCAAAAGAGGATAATATATGAAATTCTGCATGGCGTTCAGGCTCTCTAAAAAGGCATATGCATTGTATTTGTTGTATATTGGAGTCTTCAGAAGTTTATATGGCTTAATTCTTCTGAAACTTTGGCTGTATTGTGCTTACAAGTATATGGAACATCACATTGTCTTTGGGAGATGCAAAACTTCCAGGATCTGCTAGATAGAAATCTGATGAGTAATAGGCTTTTTTTTTTCCTGTTTTGAAACCCTGAGTGCCTGTTTAGAATCCTTTGAGAGAAGGCAGCTATTATAGGCAGAATCTTTTTTATTTTTTTAGGAAAATCAAATTTTCCACTTTGTGTAGCAGGTTTTATGTTTGGTTAAGTGTAAAATAGTTGGCAAAATGGTAGAAGCTTTCATGTGTGTGATACTTTCCTGTCAGGCCTGATAAAGGAATCTTTCCTTATAAGTGGTATGTGGTTGCTTCGTTTGTTTGGGTTTTTTTAGTTGGCTTTTTTTTTTAAACCCTCAGTCAGGGATGAAGTAACACTATTTTTCTATTTCCATTGAGACTAAGGCTCTTGGTTTTTCTGTGTTATCCCAAGATACCTTACAGTGAGAGATGATCTTGTTACTTCAGATTGTGTGTAGTTTGTGTTGGGAGAAAGTTGTTTGTTTTTCCTTGATCCGCATGAGAATAAAAATTAAAGCAGTGAAGGAGATATGACCAGTTCTTTGTCACTGTAGAAATCGTTGTGACTGCCCAGAGGAAAAAAAAAAAATCCTGAAGATATTGGCTGGGGAAATATATGGGAACAAACCCCATTTTACAACAACTGGAAATATCAGTGACAAACATAGCAGATGTGGTTCTGTATCTCTGTACAATGCATATATTTTTCTTAATTCAAATACTCTTGGAAAGGCGAGCAGGGCATGTATTCATTTACTTCTGAAGCCCTCACATATAGGGCTTATGTTTTCCTTTACCAATGCAGTATCTGTTTTATGCTTTTTCTATTTATGTGTTGATGTCAAGCTGCAGTGCTTAACAAGACACACAATTTTTGTTTTTGTTTGCTTGAAAGTTTCTTGTCTGTTAATTTGATTCTGGTGGCTTATTTTACCTCAGATGAGCCTCACTGTATTATGCCTATCCCATACCCAGTCTGGTGACGGTACAATTGTCTTCAACTGGTCACTGCTCTGCGAGTAAGGCAAGAGATGCTTTGAGGCACTATCTTCAGTCTTCCAGGTCCAAAGTAGGGAGATTTTTATTAATTGTGTTGCTGGAGGGTTGCGGGGGGAGGAACTTGAAAGGATGGAAAAGGAGCTTGATGTGGAGCAGTAAACACAAAGCAAACCATCGAAAGAGTGTAGGACAGAAAGGAAAGGTGGCAAACCAAATGCTATGATTATAGGCAGGATTAATATAATATAAATTGCAAAACCAACAAAGCATGTGCTGTGACTTAAGTGAATGACAGTTTTCAGAGTACAGTGTGGCAGTACTGATGCTTTTTGTTCTCACTTATATCTGAATCTATAGACAGGTAGGTGGGCTTTTTCACCCTTTGCAGTAAAGACTGATTAAATTCAAATCAGTGAAGTGATTAGGAGTCTGAGTAGTAGAACAGATGCCCAGTGTCTGAAGCTTGGGTGAAATAATAACAAACAGATATCTATACAACTGTCCTTGGCTAGATGATCTTTTTAAGGAAAAGTGCTTTTGTGCTAAAAGAGAACTGCTCATCTAGAGCTTGACAAGACAATTACGCTGCTGTGTTGGACTTGTGGTTGTATCATTTACATAATAAGCAATAATCTTCCAGATTTAAGTAGTTTAATTTATGAAGGCAGTTGAGTGGTCTTGAATATCTGAACTTTTCTCTAAAGATAAATGTATACACTGGTTACTTATTTGATTAAAACCAATTTAGAAGCAGTTACTCAGTACTGTTTTATAATTAAATAGATGCAATTTGTTTGGGATGAATGTGGGAGCTTGTTCAAAGGTGCACATAGAAAATATATATTCACTTCCCATTATTCCTATGGAAGATATCCTTGTTCTAGTCTGTAATTTGGTACAATAGGTAAGTTACTCTTTTGGCAAACTTCATATGGGAACAAAATTTGAACTGCTTTAAAGTGTCCTAGCTGAAAACAGAAGTCTTCACACCACAGCTAACAGTAAAACTTTGGCCTTTGGAAATAAAGCTTCTAGCAAGTTTCTACCAAGTTTATTATGAAGTAGTCAAATTCTAATGACTTTGGTTTTGCTGACTAGAATTTGAAAAATGCTGACTGAAGCAGTAGACAAATATATCTTGATCTAACAATGATGTGGATTTTAACATATCAGTAAGTCTTTGCATTTGAACAAGTCTGAGAGGTTTGGAAAAAAAAAAATATGTAAAACTGGGAAGCAAACTGAAAATAACTTAGCTGAGGATACTGTCAGAGCACCATTTTAGTTAGATCCTGAGCCACTTAAGGTCTTCTAGGCTTTGTCTGTGTAAGCTCATCAGCCTGTTGCTTTTGTTGATGCCTTTAACTGTGGGAACATGAGCTTGGGCAGTGTGAACTGTTACATGGTTGTCTCTGGATGTGGTGATGAGGTGTTTTGGTCCTTTGGAACAAGGAAACTTGCTTCAAAGGAAATACATTTGTCCTTTCCTCTCCATGTCAGAATGAAGATGTATTTTGGATTTGTGTGCTTAAATATTAGTGTCTTGGTTTTGTAACCTGGTCCAAATTGAGTATTTTTTGGATGACTTTAATTTGCTAAGAACTTAGAGCATTCTTTTTGTATTTTTGGTGTCTGTGTGTGGAGAAGTTAGACTTTTATGTTGAGTGGGCAAACATGCTATTGATTGTATTTCTTGATTTGCAGAGTATTCTTTGGAGTCTCCTGCTTGTTCACAACTTGATAAAACTGCAGGCTTTAGAGAAAGAAAATATTTTCTTAAGCTTATTCAATGTGATACTATTAAAGTATTTCAGAGAATGCTGTGGGAGATAAAGGAATAGGAGGGAGAGAGCCACTAGAGTAAAAAAAAATGTTAGGTGTATCCATATGTATTGAAGTTTGAGTATTGAAATTCTTTGTTAGACCTTGTGTGCTGTGAGGAAGCTGTTCCCATCTCACACAGTTTAAAAAGCATTATTGATAGGACTTTGGAGCTCAGACATGCTGTCTCCAGTCACACTTTGGAGTTTGTGTCATCAACAGCAATGAAAGTCCTATCAAGTTTTCCACCAAGATGAGTTAAAGCTTTTCTAAAAAGTCTTTTTATTTAAACCAACCAAACAAAAAACCTGAACAAAACAGCAACAACAAAACCAAATCAAAAACAGCAAAAGAAAAACAAAAAAAGGAGGCAGAAAACTTTTGTTTTATGAGAAGCTGTGCTCTGCTTGCCAGGGAGCTAACTTTCAATAGGAAGCCTATATAAATATATGGGTGAATTGCAAACATGACCTATCCTGAGTCCATTTTGTAGTTTGTATATAAACAATTGGAAGTAGGTCTTCCGTTTGTCTGCTATCTATTAATCAGGTTCGTGATATCCCATTGCAACAATACAGTACTTAGAGCAGCAATATAAATGCAATAAATTTTAACAGATTCAAAGGTAAGTTGGTTGAGAGGGAACTGTAGATATGAGTGTGTATAATAGTTCAGTAAACTTCTTCTGAAACAAATATATCTGATGTGGTCTCTCAGCCCTAGAGAAGGGGAAGTTATATGTCCAAATAGTATATTCTAACTTCTGTTAGTAGAATTTAATTAATTTAAAAATTCGTTTACTTTCCTGGATTTCTATTCAGTAATGCAAAACCATGAAGAATTTAACCCCGACTTCCTTATCTCTTTTAAGGGCTGGTTGCTCAAAAGATTTTTCTGTAATAATTCATGCACGTTTTTGTACTGAGTAGAGCCTGAAGTGTATTATCCAATAGCTCTGTGTTTGCTGTTGACATTTTTTTACTGATGCAGTTAAGAAATAAATCTTTGTAACCAAGGATTTTTATTGGTTGTGGGAAGATTGCTCATGTTTTCCATTAGCTTAAATTTTAAGCGTCAGTGTCAACTGTTTACTACATTCTGCATTGAAAACCAAAAGATAATTAGCTAAAGCACTTGGTTAAAATCTTAACTATTGAGGAAAAAGCCCTGACAAGTGAACTTTGTACTTAGGCCTGTGGGATGTAATTGAATACTGAGAGAGAGCTGTTGAGTGACTGAGCTCTGGCTCATGCTGTATGTGACTTCTGAGCTATGTAGGGGACTGTCTTGTCAGAATGGTGGCTCTGACCATAGCTGTGGCATATGCCTGGTTTGTCTGAAGTGCATGCTTTGAGGGTAGAAAGCTTTATGAAGATATTTTCAATGTACCAGTATTCTTTCTTAGTTTCACTGGTTTTAATCTAGTTTGAGGGATTTAACCTGCTAAGATTCAATTGCTTCTAAATTGAATTTAAATGTCTGTGGGTCTGAAGAGAAGCTGGAGCATGATCATATTGTGTTAATAAAATATTTAAAACCCACTGTATTAGAAGCAGGTTATGTTCTCACAGAAATGGGAAAGATTGGAAGCTCCGATCTTGTTAGGTATTTCTCCAGGGACTGTTTGTTATCCTGTATCAGCAGAAGGAAACCTGGAAGACATAGAGCTGAGAGGTGTATACAGTTTTTCTTCACATGCTCCAAAGTGGGCTTTTTCTTTTGTTTATGTAAGCTGATCTTGGAATATTGCATACTTTGCATCATGGCTTAAGTGTTTGAAGCTAGAAGAGATGGAGTAGTTGACAGGTCATTTCATATGAGATCAGTCTCAATCAGATTCCCTGCATTCAGAGCTGAAATGTATTGAACTTGGTCTTTGGGGGAAATTACAATGCTTATCTCTCTGATCAGACTGTTGTGGGAGGAGGGCACTGTAAAAACATCATATTGTGAATAAAGTAATTTATCATTTGAGTTGCAATCTTTGGCTGCTTTTTAAATTATATATTTTGTGAGCAAGTCCAAATGGTTTATCTGAGAAGTTGGTTTGCAGTCATCTGTTTGTACACTGAAGCATTTGTTTCTGGCTTGTAGAGTAAATCTCTGCCTCACATTGATTTTATTATTTTCCTAAGTTAGAACTTATGAAGCATCTCTGGCCACTTCTTTCAGTCTGTGTTTCTTTTCAAGTAGACATGGGCTTATCAAAAGGATTTTTTTCAGGATACTTGAGTTAACTCTGTAGCTAAATGTTCTTAAATGCTGATAGGGAATGACTTACTGATGGTTCTGTTGGGGATGGGGAAGAACTGAAGAAGCTGGTCATTGCAAATTTTTCACATGCTTAATCTGTAAGGGGAAAAAAGGCTTACATTGTGCTTCTGTTGTGTCAATGGTGGCATCTTGTAAATACAAACTCTTTAATTCAGTACTGCAGTTACAGTATATATGTTATGTAAAATGGTATGAAAGATGACTGCGTATCTAATGTCTGCACTGGTGACACATTCTCACCAGTGTAATCGCATTCTATGTTTTGACATGGATGTAAATTTAGATGTCTAAATTGATCTCTGTAGTAAGTAAATGAATAGAAGCTGCTGCCAATGGGATGAAACATGAGGAAATTTTAACCTGCTTTTGACCTTTTCTTTAATAGGTAAGTTCAGTTCTACGCTCTACGAGACAGGGGGCTGCGACATGTCACTTGTGAACTTTGAGCCAGCTGCAAGAAGAGCATCCAACATCTGGTGTGTGTGAAGGCCAGTCAAGAGTGATGGTTCTTATCTTACTGCAACCAAATATTTGATTTTAATTTTAAAAAGTTCTTTAGTATGGAATTCAAAAAGATCAGTACAATATATTAACCGTGTACTTTTACTTTTGCAACCTAAGTGATTTTTACTAGAAGGTGACATTAAGTTAAATATTTATCTCAGAAAATGAAGACTATTAGCTTAAGCAGTACACTTCCAAACTAATAACTTGACAAATGTGTTTTTTATTGGCTTAGAGAAAGTCTTTCTTAAAGATTTTAACCCAAGTTTTGAGGAAGTAGCCGGCTGTTGACCATAATGGCTGTTGAACTTCCAATTGTGAAGCCATTGTAAACTGATAAATTTATTCTCAAATTCATAGATTGCATCAAACAGTACATGGAAGTGTTAACATACCTGAGATTCAAATTTGACTTGCAGCTGAAATAGCCAGCTACATACTGGAAAGTTCATCTTTTGTTAGAAAGATGCCCTTTCTTTCTCTGAAGGGATAGGAGGCATAAGAAAGAAAAGCAACTCAAAACCCCCTGTGGCTTCCCACCTGCCCCCAGTCCACTTCAATATGTAGAACTGCTCTGAAGCTATTGCGTCGTGCTGAATACTATAATTCCTACCACGTGTAGGTGGAATAGCTCTTGAAATTATGGAGTAATGAATATAAAACCTCCCATCTTCAAATCTTTCTTGTGAGAGTATGCAAGTGCCTTTTGTAGAATTGAACTTTGATAAAAAGTTCTACGTTCCTTGCACAAAGCTGCCAGTCTTTGCCTCTACAGCTTGCATGTTCCAGATGCAATGGCTTTGCTGATGGCTGCTGTTACGAAGTTGTATGTGCTAATGGAAGGAACAAACTGGCCTCTTCAGATAATCAGATCTTGGCTGTAGTGAATATTTGAGTTTCAGTGAAGTAAAATTGATAACAAAGAATGTTTTTATCTTAAGGCAAGGAACAGAAGGAAAGTTGCATAAATTTGATACGAGTCTTACAACCATGTGATTTACATGGAAAACAAACATCCAAAGCTATCCAAAATTGGGGGAAAAAGCAATGGTTGGATATGGACTCTCATACAGTAAGAGAAATTTCTCTTCATCTCTAATGAATAGAAATTGCAAAGTAATTTTGGTCTTCTTACCAGAGGTTTTAAGTTTAAGTTTTTCAAAAGCAGTTTTGGCATCTTGATGAAAACAGTATAGAATTAAGAGAAACTGCATGTGAACACCTAGCAATCTCTGCATTTCTTTAGAGATGTGATGCGTGTTTACAAATCAGTAACTATTAGCTTATAAATTATTTTTGTTTTTTCAATTACTGTAATTGTAGTTCTTGTTAGACAATTTAGGGACTGGGTGTTGAGAAAATGATAGTAAGGATAAGATTAAAGAGTCTCCTGGCTTACTGTAGCTACAAAATGTACCACAATACATGAGACTAAGTGGCTGCTTGTATTTGTAGTAAGTGACTGAAGGAAAAACTTAGATATTTAGATAAAATTCAGAATGAATCAAAATTAACTTGGAATACTAGAAAATTAGAGTGACCTGTTAAAATAAAATGTAGTTTATAATCTGAAGTATTTTCCCTGTTCTTATAGTGACACGGACTCTCACGTATCGAGTTCTACCTCAGTTCGCTTTTATCCACATGATCTAGTAAGTTTTTCTTACTTAATTTTAAAGCATGCAAAGAATCACAAGACTATCCAACTTTTATAGCACTCATTAATCATTCTGTGTGGTAGTTCTCTGTTCTTATGAAGGAATTTTGTCTGGATTAATGAAGAAAAAGTATTTATTATTGTAGTGGCTTCATATATACATAGAATTGAATCTTTTTGCACACCACTTTAAAACTTTGTTGTTTTCCTCTGTTCTAAAACCTACCAATTTAAAAAATCTCATAGAAATTGGATGTTCTAAGATATCTCTGGAAACCTTTATAAGATAATGTGTACAGTTTTGACAGAGTTTTCCTTCTGTAGGTTACTAAGGTTAGCACACAGCAGAAAGACTAAAGATTGTGTTCTGACCAACAGAAATTTCACTTGAGTAATTTTCCTGAAAGGAATTTAGAAATCTGTCATTGGAGTCTGCTGTACAAAATTTAAATTTATATGCAAGGAGTGACTGGGAAAACAAGGCAGAAGCTTACACTGTTTCATACTGCAAATAATTCCTTATAATTCTTTTATAATTCCTTAGTTTTGTGATCTCAAAACTTCTCTATTATTGTCAAGTCCAGACATACCTGTACTCTTAATTCTGAAGTCATATATTGCTGTGTCATGAAAGCAGTGCAAATAGTCATGATTTTTAAGCTGGCAAACCAAAGAAAAGTATGTTGAAGTACCTAATAACCTAGTCAGGAGGGAAAATTAAATATAGCTTTAGGATTTGGCAGAGGAACAAGAGACCTCCATTTGCCTGACCGTGCTTTTGACCAAGAATGTGCTTTTTAAACTTGGTGTCTGGTAGAGGAATTTGGTTGGCTTTCCACAATCCCCCTTGAAAATGTAGCCTTTGGAAAGCAGGCTGCATTACCTCTTCTGTGCTTTTGGTTTGCCAGTGTAGTCCCATTGGAGGGAATGATTCTGTGTAAGGCAAATTCATGACTGTAAAAGCATAGCCCATGCACCTAAATGGAAATTTCCACTGGAATTTATTATTAGTGCCATGAATTTTATGCTGATTCTACCTTTTAAGAAACTGTTTTTTAAAATTTGTCAAAAAGGATCTGCTTTCTGACACAGCTTACCTTAAGTATGGTTTGTATTTTTGAAATGCTTTTAGAAAGCGAGTGTTCCTGCTTGTTGTTTTCATTAGTATTTCTCTAGGAAGGAAAAGCTGGCTAAGCATAGTTAAGCATTGATGATTTAAGGAATGATGTAGAAAATTTTATACATTGAGAAACTGAATGTTAAACTTAGATGATTGTAGGAAATAAGCCCCTCCAAACACTAAACCTGAAGTTTTGACACTTGAAGGTGACACGAGTTTTGAAATTTTACTCTTTGCCTTAAACAATTGTGATCCTTTTTCATTAAATTACATGTTAACAATTACGCTAAGAATAAAGGGCAATCTAAGCACTGAGATGCTTCTTGGCCTGTTAATATAAAGTAGTTTAGATGATATATACATACTATAGTGGCTTATTAGCCTTTAGTACTCTCCTTAAATATCTTTTATAGTTGTTAGTATTATTGTGATTTTTCAGGAGAACTCTAGACAGACTACAAAATAAGTGAGAGACATAACCAGTCATAAATAGTACTTGACTGGTTAGGACAGAGCTTATTTTTGGATCACTGAGTATATTCTGGATTCAGTGAGTTTGAATTTGACTGCTGGTACACTCCTGTGTTGTTTTCTCATGCAAAAAGAACCATTCAGCATGGGTTTGCATGTAGGTTAGCTGACTATAAGAAATGTGTTGTAATTTATTTTAATTAATAATTGGATTATTCTTGTAGTATGTATTGTCTGTGTATCAGTTTACTTGTCTTCAAATTTGAAATTTTCAGAGTAAATGGGATAATGTGCTTGGAAGACACATTCATTTGAAATAAGGCATAAGCTGAAATGACAGAGAGTTGTTGTTGGCAAACTGTTATTGCTGCTAGTCCTATTCATGTGCTGTGATAAGGACAGAGAAAGTAAGTAGAAACCTGTGACACCGCTTAATGTATAATTCCTCAAAAGTGAAACTTAAGAGTTCTAGCAATTTTCTTCAAAGCAGTTTTCAGTACATTCAGGGATTCAATATAAACAAGCTTTTGTTAATACTAACTTTCTTTTAGCTTTCTCTTCCTCAGATCAGGTTGAACAGGCTGCTAACAATGGATACAGATCTGCTGGAGCAGCAAGATATTGACCTAAGCCCTGACCTTCAGGACCACATGCAGCCTCAAGAGGAAGCAGCTCAAAAAGTCAAGCAGTACTATCGCTTTTGGATCCTGCCTAAGCTTTGGATTAGCATCAATTTTGATAGATTAACTCTTCTGGCTTTATTTGATAGGTGAGATCTTTGTGTGTTACCAGACTTTAGAAAGCAAAGATGAAAACAGCTACTGAACTGTAATATAGATAAAACTGTCCTTAGAGAATTGTACTTAGTATACTGTACTCTGAAAAATGAAAGAATAATAGAGAATGTAGTTTTTCTTAAAATAATGAATGCTACTCTCGTTTTTTCTCCAGCAATCAGAAAAGGAGAAAGGAAACCAAACCTTAATTTGCCTGAGTGGGTTAATAACATATTTGAATGATCAAAAAGAAAGATTTGTTGCCAGTCTTTAAAGCTAGAGCATAGCCTTCTCCAAAAACTAATTGAAAGGGTCTACAACCTGGCATGCACTTATTGTTTCAGCAAATAGAGAGAATTTGCCTGCTGTTTCAAAGCATTTTTTCAGAGTCATTTTATACTGTGACTTGTTGTCCCTGCTACATTTACCTAAAGGAATAAAATTAAGGTGACCCTCCAGGTACCAGCTTTTGGAATATGTAGAGCACTTGTTTTGGTGATGAACTTCGTTAATATAAATAATATAGTAGTGATTCTGTCCAGCGAGGAATACTCATAATTCTGTTCTGAAGCACTAGCAATATCATATGGAATTAGCTGTATTCCACTTGGCATATTTTACCCAAGTGAGAGTATTTTCAGTTTCTTCATTAGAAAATCATGAATGACAGATTATACACACAGGCTATCATACTTGAGTTCTTCATAGGCTTTTAATCATCCTGGATGGGCTTTGAATATAGATTTATGTTATGGACCATGCTTCTGGTTGAACATTTGAATTCTTTCTAAAATTATCTGCTGAAGTTGTCTTCTGCTGTTTAAAGTAAATTTCCACAAGATACTAACTGCTTTCAGCTGTCATTGAAATCCTGGTAGCTCTTAGCTTTGCTAAAGGGGCAGTGTGCTAGTGTAGAATGTGAAAGTTCAAATCTCTTCTTAACTACTTTGCTACCAGCAGCATAACCCCTGTTTACTTTTGACCCCAACTTTTCTTTTGCAGCTTTTTCTATACATAGCTTTAAATTCTATATTTATTTTTTTCTCTCCCTTTAATACAGGAATCGTGAGATCCTTGAAAACGTATTAGCTGTCATCCTAGCTATTCTAGTTGCATTTCTGGGCTCTGTACTACTTATAGAGGGCTTTTTCAAGGATATTTGGGTCTTCCAGTTCTGCCTGGTAATAGCCAGTTGTCAGTACTCACTATTGAAGGTATTTTAATTTCTCTTTACTTTCTATGAACAATAGATATAACTCCAGTTGGGTGTTGCAGGTTAGTTAGAGCTTTAAGGAAAGATGTACATGTTTATAATTTATAAAGGAATGAGTAAACTCATGGAAAGTTTGATAGATGGTAATGCAAGGTCACTTCACTTGAATGGTTCTGTGTATGTTTGTTAAACAATCCTTTATTTATTCTCATGCACTTTTTGTTTTTACAAAGAGGAAGACATTCTTACTGGTTGAAAACCAGCTACAAACTGAACTTGAAGTTTTATTGGTTTAGGTTTTAATTTTTTTTGGTGACTACCTCAATGCATTCATCTGAGGCAATTATATCTAAGCATGTTTTTGATCAGATTATTAATTTTTGTTAGACCATTGTTAATGGTATATTGGTAATCTAAGAAGGACTGATGGTTTTTCTTAATGGTTTGACTGTTGGGATGGAAATTAGATTTAAAGTTTACATCGCTGTTGGAAAAAAAAAACAGTAAAACTTCTGAAAATGAGGGGTTTGGAGATTTGTTTCTAATTTTGGATATAGCCATATACTCTTTAAATAGATTTTATGGTTTACGCTATTATACTATTGAATGGCTGTAATGTCACTTGACAATTGTAAAATTAATTGCAGATACTATTAAAAAAGCTTTAAACAAGGAGGTGTGTGTGGAAAGGTAAACACACTTACCTGTAGATTGGATAACTTTCTTCTTTTCATTTTGGTTTCAGAGCGTTCAGCCAGATTCTTCTTCCCCTCGACATGTAAGTCATGGGCATGTGCCACTGTACAAACCCTGCAGATGCAGAACTCCCACATAGAATGGATAATTTTGGTTTGATCTTTTTGGCATTTTTCTGATGTTCCTTCTTATAAGGCACAAAAGGCTTATAGTTGTCTTGGTGTGTAAGAAGGGAACTGTTACTGTTTCGCCCCTGCCATACTCTTTGTATTTAGCAAATCACGCCCTGTTTTGAGCCTGGCTTTTTGCCAGGGAGCTATGACATGGTAAGCTTTTTGATGAATCTTTATTATTCAAGCAATTACACTGAGAAGTGTTCTTAATGTTGTAATTTGCTCTGCTGGTATGAACTGGCACAGCTTTGATGTTCTGTTCTAGTCTTGTAGTATGCACACTGCTTTATTTTTTCACTCTAGTAAGCTGAGTTTGCAATGCTCTAGTGAGTGTTAATGTTTGAGCATGGAAATGTTAATGTGCTAGTATTGCACAATATGTTTATATTCTGTTGTGCATCTACTAGGTTGCCAAGACAAAATATTACCTTTATGTCCTAGATAAGATGTGTAAAGCATTATTCCTCTGCTGCAAGTAATTAATTTTATTTTGCGTAAGAAGTTGTTTTGACTAACACAAATAGAGATTCCGTCCCCCCCAGCCCAAGCTGTATCTGAGTACTAAACTTAAATCCCTTTTTCCTTAAAATTGATTTATTCTCAATTGTTTACAAAGCCTAGTCAGAGCTTCTCTAGCATTTAGTACTGCAAGTAACAGCATAAAATACAGCTGAGATTAAGGGTATATATAGCTTAGTCTAATTTAATCTAACTATTGTGTCTTTGTTATATCAAAGCCACAAAAAGGACAGACTAGTATCACTGCAAAACAATGCATTAAGGATTTTATGAAGAGAACTTTAGGATATGGTGAGGTGACAGTACACTAGTTGATGACCAGTGATTAATTTTGGTTCTGAAACTATCTGTAGCAGAAGAGTGAAAATTACATTTTGCGTGAATAATGAACAAATGCTGGTGTTTTTTTTCTTTTTAAACAGGGTCACAATCGTATCATAGCCTATAGTAGGCCTGTATATTTCTGTTTGTGTTGTGGTCTTATTTGGCTGTTGGATTATGGCAGCAGAAACATATCTACAACAAGATTCAGGTTGTATGGAATGGCTTTCACCAACCCATTGTTGCTGCTGTCAGCCAGGGACTTAGTTATAGGTGAGTGGCTTTTTCATGGATTTAAATTGTTTACTTTAAAACAGTAGAACTTTATGGGAACATTTCTCCTTTCTATAGTTTTGCTGTAACAAATGGCAGAGATGCCTTTTACTATGGTTTTTTTGTAGTATTTTTTCCGTATTCAATACATTAGCCCTCATTCATGGACTTTCTTATTTAACTTGGGCCAGGTTACACTACCCTGTGTTTGGACCTAGCTGCTCAGTGGTTAAAGAAACAAGTGGCAAACAAGTAGGAGTTCTCTTAAGTTATTTGTATTTAGCAATTCGGCAGAACAGTACAGACACCATTTTAGAAAATGCTATGGGTGGATTAAAGCTTATTTAATGTTCTCACAACAGGCTTGTCAGCAATACCAACAATACAATTTTTGAGGTACTTCCTTTGTTTTCTGAGCAGCACAGTGATTTCAGAATACTGCTGGCATTTAACACTATCACCCCCGTAAAACCTGATGCAAAAAACAAACCATGTAAACCCCAAAACAACAATCCTTTCCCCTGTGTACTTAAATTATGAAAATAATTTTAGCTCTGTAATGTCAGAGCCCATAGAAAGGAGAGAGACATAAACAGTTGAAGACCATCTTACCATGGCAATTTTGTGTGTTATTTTAATGGAGGAAAGTTATTTGGGTGATTTTTTTTTTTCTGTGGGTTACTGCTTTGGATGGTGTAAGAAAATCTGTAAGAATTCATCTATGCTGAATGCAGTTATTCTTCAGCTGTGTCAAAAGACCTGTGCATGCAAGACTATAGCAGTTAAATGTTATGACTGTGTGCCTCCAAACTGTTTTCTGGCCAAGAAAAATGAAAACTTGGTCTCAGTGTGGGTTTTTAAAAATATTAATTGATCAATAAGAATTACTGACTCAAGCATTTTGGGTATTAGTTTTTATTACTTGATTTTAAGAACATCCTAAATTTTATGCCTCATACTGCTTCCGCCTTCAACTTTCTGCTAATAAATCTGTATTTACATTTAAATGCCCAGAGGGAAAATGTCTAAGCTGCATATTTATGAACAGAAATTGTCCAGGAATTTTCAGAGGTGTTTTTTGAACAATTTCTTTTGTTCTATTCATGCTGGCATGCTTCATTCTGTATCAGTAATTAAAAAAGAAATTAAGACAGAAGATACCTTTGACTCATTCACAATGTAAAACTAGCTTCATTTTTTGTGATTATGCTCTGTCAATTTTGGAAGTATTTTCTTCTCTTTTCTATCAGTTGGAGTCATAGCCATAATGTATACCTATACTCCATAAGATAATACATAAATTTATATGTAGGTGGTGTGTCCTACTGTGAAAGTGAACTACTTTTTAAAAGTGCTTAAGAGTCTTTACGAATTTTAAAAGATGTGGTGGTATTTTTACCAGGCCATGTCCATCTTGGGATTAGCTTTTACAACTACTTAGTTCAAGAGTTTTAAGTGGATTTTGGTCTTTAGCTTATACTTTTCTTCTGGGGTACGGCTTAAGTGTTGTATGTAGTTTATATTTCTTAGCAGTTCTTCCAATAAAAAATCAGATTGCCAGAACAGCTCACTATTCTTACAAAAACAAAACAAAACCCCCCAAACAAAAAAAAAACAAATCAAAAACCAAAATGAAAAAACACCAGAGAAAACAAAAAAAATCCCCCACCAACCTGGACTGCATATCCCACCCTCAACCCACATAATACCCTTGCCTTTGGAGCAATGCTTAATGTTGCTGAAGCACTATTTCAAAAAGCTTTGTGTGTATTGCAGACCAGGCTGGTGGCTGACAAACATACTTCGCTAGGTCAAAATCTCAGCTGCCTTTTTTCCTGTTCCCAGGCAAAGCTACTGCAACAACACAGGTGCAGGGCAATGCGAACTGTGTTCAGATAATGTAAATGTTGTCTCCTTGCCAACAGACAAATGAGGACTAACATAAATGCTTTATTTTGTGTCCCACATATTGGACTTAATCTAAATCTACTCCACATTTATAATAGTTATTAGAGAACAACAAAAAGACAAAATAGTTGGTCCCTGTTAGAGAACAGTGATGCTACGGACTGTAAAAGCGTCATAAATATTAGCTTTTTGCTGGACTATCCTTTAAAAATTGTCTATTCCCAGATCTGTTTAGTAATTTTGTTTTCAATGGACTCAAGATAGTTTGACCTACAGAATTCTGGGAAAAAACACTTTAACCTGTCAGTGATAGAACACTGTACTTGCCTCTTCTGTAGGCTTCCTTGAATAGGGATTTGAGGTAGAGGTTTGACTTGAAAATTTTGAAAAAGTGTTTTCTTCAGGTATTGAAGAGCTGATCTTTAGTCCTATATTTCCTAATTTGTGTCAGTAAAAAAATGCAGAAGTCAGTGGTTTTTTCCAAGCTCACAACATGCATGTTTTTAAATGATATTGTTGATTAACATGACCATGGTTTAGGGAAAAGAAATCAGATTCTCAGTATCTCACTGTAAACATTTCTAATGTCCTTCAGTGTGCAACTATTCTGTGCATATAAAATTAGAAAAGTAAATTTGAAACTTGTGGTGCTTTAAAAGATACTTTAAAGTCCGTTTCCTCTTTTGGTCATTAAAAAAGCTACAAGTCAATAAGATGATAGAAAATCCTCCCTAAACTGCCAGATTTTGTCTGCTAGGGTTATTTTCATTATTTGATCCTTCTATCTCTCAGAACTTAGAACTTGTAATATGCTGTTGCATGTGAATTAGATCTGAACTACTGTATCTGAACTTGTGTAGAAGGTTATTTCTGCAGCTTTTATTCTTTAAGATGGAAAGTAAATATGTACAGGTTGAGACATACCATTTTTCTGTATTAAAATTAGGTGGCATTCATTTACCTTTACATTCTGAATCCCTGTAATTTGCAGACATTTTCATGATTTGTACAGTTGTCTGTGTCTGTTTGAAAAAAAACAAAACAAAACTCCCAGTCATTTAGGGTTAGAACTTTCAGAAGTGGTGTGGGAAAATGAGTAAAACTGTCAGATGTTATTGTCAGTAGCAGAAAACCCAGAGGTGGAGTGCTTGGCCTCCCTTATGTCAGAGTAGCTGGTGTTAGGTTGCTCCTGTAACTCCAGACAGGCAGTTAGACTCGGATAAGCCTCACCTACAATGAGTGAAAACTTACAAGTCTAATGTGTAAACATTCCTGCCTGACCTTTGCTAAATGAAAATGGAAAGCCTGAATTGGCCTGTGTCCCTGTCTACAGCAATTAAAAGGAAAGTACTATTGATTTGTATAACCTCTGTTTTCAGTCAGTTCTGAGTCATTGAAATAGAACTTTACATAATGTATATTTTCTTTAGAAATTGTAGGAGAAATACTTCAGGGATGTTGAGTTAAATGGGGTGTGTGATACTCTGGAACTTACCATGCTGGTTTTTTCATATGCACCACTTTCTCAACTATTTTCTTCTTTTGTAGTGTTTACACTATGTTTCCCTATAGTATTCTTCATTGGTCTCCTGCCTCAGGTGAATACATTTGTGATGTATCTCTGTGAACAGCTGGACATTCATGTCTTTGGTGGCAATGGTGAGTGTTGTGTTCTGTGTCAGTGGCAGAAGTGGAGCAGCTAAGATTAGTATGTTAGTTTAAAAATTTAGTGGTTACGTTATTAATATTCCTACCCTCTAAATGTAGAATACTTAATTGTATTTTTGAAAGGTCTAAAGGTCTTCTGATTGATTATTGAGAAATAGAACTACTGTTCTAAAAGCATAGAAAAGTATATTTTCTTTGTCAGCTGGTTTCTATTGCAGTTAAGCTATTGAATAAATAAGGCTGTAAAAAAAGCCACACACAATGCTCTTTATAACAGTCACTTGTAGGGGAAAATACAAGTAGCTGCTCTGGGTTGAACTGGGTTTTTTTCCATAAGAGAGGTGTGGCAACTAGGGGGCTGATATCTTTTTAAAGAAACTGAAGTATTTTATATTCTAACTTACAAAGATAACCATTTTTTTTTTCATTTCTGATATTCAGCTACCACAAGCCTGCTTGCAGCACTTTACAGTTTTATCTGTAGTATTGTGGCAGTAGCATTGTTGTATGGACTGTGCTATGGTGCCCTGAAGGTGAGAAAATTTTTTTGCACAGCATACGTTAATGTTTTGGGATTTGTTCTCTGCTTCCATCTGTATTAAGTAAGTTAAGTACGTAGGTACTGAATTAGAAATACCAGTCTGATTTATTAGGGTCTCATACTCACTCAGCTGTGATGTCAATAGAGGACATGCAATGCAAGAACAAAGCTCTTTTTTTGGTTTTAAAAGGTGTGTGATTAGTGCCTGCTCTAACAGGCTGGTTTTTTTTAGTTGAAAACGCATGACATTTTCCATCAGTTCCATTCTGCATCAGTTCTTAAAAAAATCATGCAAGTAGCTTGTCTCTAGCGGAGTCTGCACATACTGTTTTGTTAATCTCTCAGAATGGCTCACATAAATATTTTAAAATATTTATGTGAAATAGTGTTAATATTAGTGAAAAAGCGAAAAAAGTGAAATAGTATTTTCAAATTAATATTTACTTGAAAAGAAACCAAGCAACAGTTTGTAGTGTCAAAGTGAAGATGTGTGTCTATCTGAAAGGGTAGAGTTCAAGTTAGCTGGCAAAGGGACACACACACACACACCTGCCCCCACCCCAATCTGTTTTCCTTGCTTGAAATGTCATTTTGTTTGAAGACAGTGTGGAGTGATGTTGGTTCTTTTGTTCATTTCAGGTGTGTGTCAATAATCAAACATGCTCAGTTTACAACTAATTGTAGCATGTATTGGTCCAGCTCAGAGCTGACTGGCTTTTTTCCACTTTGTCACAGAGAGTAGAAAGTTCCTAGAGGAAATACTCCCATGATGCCATCACCTGCAGAACATTATTAGTTTTCAGTGAATTTGTACACTTGTCTCATTAGCCTTTGTAAACAAACAAGGTTTAGCAAAGAATAACTGTCTCATCTTTGTAGATCCACTAGAGATCTTGAAAATAAAAATAAAGCCACTGTTTAATCTGCATTCAGTATGTTACAAAAAATAAATCTTACATCAAAACATATCTTTCAAAATTGAGAAGTGACTAAATACAAGTCTTAAGAACCTATGGTCTCAAGGAATGCAGGAAATGGCTCACAAGGGTTGTGAAAAATAATGACTGTTTAATGATTAAGATGGTGTAGACTTCAGGGATGTATACACTGTGTTAGAGTTCCTGAGCTGTAGTTAGACATAGGGTAAAGATGGAACAATATTTTTGTACCAAAAGTCCTGGTTTATTTTTGTGGAATTGTAGTGAATTTTTCTGTTCTCATACTATGATTATACATAATTCTTGTATGTCAGGTAAGTGGTATGCACTTTGTCTCCTTTTTATTAACATTTAATTTTTGTCTCCAGGATTCCTGGGATGGGCAGCATATTCCAGTTCTCTTCTCCATATTTTGTGGTTTGTTAGTGGCAATATCGTATCATCTCAGCAGACAAAGCAGTGACCCTTCTGTACTTTTGTAAGTGACTCAGTTTGTATTTCTCCTCCAAGGAAGAAGCAAGCTGCAAGGAAAAGCTACCAATAATTTTACTACCTAATACTGTATGAACTTGTAGTCACATGCATTAATCAAAAATATGTTCTTGGTTCAATAGTTAGACAGAAATTCACACATTTTGCATCTAGTTCCTTCTCTAACAATGACTTTTTTTCTGGCTTCTGGTAAATCACTTACATGCCAAAATCTGATTGAACTGCTTGCAGATATTCTCCAAAATGTCAGTCAGATGCCATCTTTCTGCTGGTGGATTTGTTGGGAACAACATGTACTCTTTGTGTTTAAAGAGGTGCTCAAGGCACTGGTTTAAGCTAAAGTCCACAGGGGGACTTGATGAACAGTTTCACTTCATTTGTTGATGTATTCTTATATTGAGTGTGTGCTTGAAGCACTGTTCAAATAATTATGCAAAACTATAAGGATCTGTTTAGGTGATGAGCATTCCTATCTAGCATGGGGAAACAGGTATTTGTGCTGTTATTCTGAGTTGGAGTAGTGATCTGATGCTGAGAGTATTTATGATTCAGCTAATAATGATACATGTAAAACAAAATAGTTCCAGCAGAAGAAACACCTCCCCCAGAATAGCCAATAAATGCTCAGCCACATACCTAGGTTATGTGGAGCTTGAACTTGGATTTAAATGTAGCCATAATGTTGGATAAATTTGATAAATAGTGGCCTGGGGTAGATAGTGAGGGACCTCCTCTGTGAACGAGAAAATTAACAATTCATGAGTGTTTACGGATGAGGAAATTTCTTATCTTTGGGTTGACCACTTAACCTTGTCCAGTTACTCTTAATTCAGTTGGTCTGAGGTCCTTTTCCCTAGATACTTGTTCTTTTCTTTCCAAAAACGAAAGCCTGGATGCTCATGTTTGACCTGCAGTGTCACCTGTTCAGCCATATGTGGTACAGTTAAGCATTATAACCTATTGCAATATGTAATTTCCTTTGAAAATCTAGGACTTGTTCTGTAGTGATCTTCTTGTCCATTAAATGAAATAATACTTCTGCCCTCTGTAGGGTATTGTAAGAAAAATCACCCTGTGAGGGGTTGCAAGACAACTGGGTATGGCTAGTAACACTGCATGTGGGCTTCTAAAAGCTTAAGTGTAAGGTTATGGGGTTTTAATATCAGCAAGGCCTGCTAAGAATTTAGAGATTTGGTCAGCATGGCTAATTGATTAATTATGGTATAATAGGTTTCTTTTGTTGTTGCTGTTAAAGTTTGAATTGAAACAAAGAATTCATGGTCTTTTAACTGGTGTTAACAAATAGACCACTCCTAAATCTTGCACATTTCTCTTCAGTTACTTGTTAGTTAAAGTTTTGTTTTCATGATTGCTAAATTTCGCTTAAAATTCAGTTTTTGTTCAATTACTCCTGTTGCTGCTAGAGGAACTGCTGTTTGAACATCTGCCTACTGCTCTTTAATAGTAGCCATTCTGTACAACAGAGAACTAATTTTTTTAGAAAGTTCAGATCTCTCTAAATTTGCTCATCTTTGTGAAAGCATTAATGTGCAAAAATTAATTTTTTGTGATCAATATGTAACAGAACTTCTGAATTTGTTATTATAAAACCACATAGAACAATACATGCTTTTCAGTGGGGGTTTTTTTCTCTTTTAAGCTCTTTAGTGCAATCAAAATTTTTTCCTAATTCTGAAGACAAAAACCCTGAGGATCCTCTGTCTGAAGTAAAAGATCCTTTACCTGAGAAGCTTAGAAATTCTGTAGTAAGTAGGCTTTTTAATTCTTATATTTTTAAAATTTGATTTAAGCATTTACTTTGTGTTGGTTTGTATAGTATCTCTCTGGGTCTTGCTCAGCTCACATTTGTCACAGCATGGTGCTAGTTAGAATGGATATCACAGCATTGCCTTTAAATCAGCAGGTGAACTGATGTGCTAGGCTAGGAGTATAATGCTCATGTTACAATTTTAAGTTATTTAAAAGCAGAAAGAATTGGAATTCCCTAGTGTGGATTCCGTAAGGTATCATTGAGAATTCTTTCAGCTCATTAATAATAATAAACAATACTTGCTTTTCTGCAGAAGTTAGTGGGAAACATTTAATGATGGCAAAACTATATTAACTCAGTTTTGCTTATAATTGTGAGGGAGATCTTTGTGCTTGCTGTTCCAGAAGCGGAAAATGAAAATGGTGGAAAGTGTTGTGGAGCTTTTTGTGATTTGTTTGCGATGGTTTGAGTTGTTTTGTTGTGTGCTTTCTTTGGGAGCAGATGTATCCTGTTCCATTTACTTAAGCACATAGTTTGAAGTTTTAGTACAAATTCATTCTAAATATTTATAGAAGTAGTAGTATTTAAACACTATTCTTTTTCACACAGTGTGGCAATAAGTAAAAGACTTAAGAAGCTTAGTATGTTTGACTTGAATATTCAACCTTCTTTTGTACAATTAGTTTTGTGTATGGCTCAGCTGCAGGGCAAGAATGTATAACTGTTCCATAATACAGCAATTACAAGCATGATGAGATGCAGTGTGTGGAAACTGCAAATACATGTTTAGAGCAGAGAAACTGCAATTCTTTTAACATTTAACGAGAGAGTGACCATGGGAGCTGCAAGCTCCACTTTAGCTCTCAAACTGTGGTGTTAGTCTCCAAGTGGGCAGAGGAGCTGAGGATTTCGATAGTCTTTCTTTCAGAGGTTTTTAAAATCAGGACTAATTGATTTTGAAAAAAAAGTAAGTTATGGCCCAAGAAGTTAAAGCCTTGCAGCAATAATTGCTGTGTGTAATTATTTGGCCGATTTTGGAGTAGGTAATCCTTTAATGATTTTTCTGGGCTGTAAATCTTGATGCTGTTTTTATGGAGTGGGAATAAGTGTTAACTTGAGGCTTCGAGTTGCAACGGCCCTAAATGTGCATTGCCCCCTTGTGGCTGAGTCTGGCATTACTGGTTTTGGGGTTTTTTTTCCCTATTATCAACGGCTTGTTTTCTATTTTTAGGGCTTATGGAAAATTCAGACTTGTTCCTCAGGGCCATTCCAAAGCTATCCTTTACTCTTGTGCAAAGGAGGTGAAAAAGAGTTAAAGAGCCTAATTGTATCACCTGGTTGATAGCTCTGCCTAGGCAGTACTCTTCCAGAGCTCTTAATTGCTCTTTACTTTTAGCAATTACTAGATCATAAGGGGAAATCTGATTGTCCCTTCCAGCTCTTTCATGAAGGTTTTAAGGGGATCCTTACACCCCCTCAGGCCAGGATTAGACAGAGAATATACTGAGTATATTGATTTGTCCTGCCCCACTGTAGATATGTATCTTTCCGCTCCACTCAGTTGAACTGATGCTCTTAGCTGTAAGATTTGTCTCGTGAAATTTCTGCAAACTTCAATGAAAATAGCTAACACTGGCATAATTTGAAAGTCTTTTATCAGTTTCAGTGTTACTGCATTTGTGTATTAAGAAGGTATTGACAGCTTGAACTCTATCTTGAATATTTTTGAACTTGATGATGATTCTTAGAGGTCAGTCAAAGCTGGTATTTTCTAAAATTATTTTATTTTGACTCCACAGAGTGAACGATTGCAGTCTGACCTGATTGTGTGTATAGTCATTGGTGTCCTCTATTTTGCAATTCATGTCAGTACAGTATTTACAGTTTTACAGGTAAGATGATACTTCATGTCTTCAATTAGCCTTCTGTGTGCAAATAATCTGTGATAAAAAGTTTATTCTGATAGTTAACCGAGTCTTCTGGCTGGTTTTTAGATGGTCTTTAAACATGTAACATGACAAGAACATGACTGAAGTTCTTCACTTTTATGTGCTCAAAAGGTCATCTTCCCTAGCTCTTTCCTAGTTTCTTATTTTCTGGACTTTTGTTTTAGCCTCTGACAGAACATACCCTCTTTTGTTTCATCTATCTCAATTAAATAGTGTCAGGATCGTTTTGAAATAAGGAAAAATGAAACTTTAAATACCCCTCCCACCCCAACATTTAAGAGGTTAAATGCTTAAAGTTTGAGGGGGCTGAACCTTTACTCAGCAGTTCCATGCTGGCATGGCTGTTTGTAGACTATAGTACAGGGCAATAACTCCTTAACCGGAATGATTTTTTACAGGACTTCAAAGATCATTTGAGTTTCAAGTTTACTTGTCAGTCTAGCTAGTGTTACTGCTTTAGATACTTTCAATGTCTATATGTGACTCTTGATGATGGCATGGGACTGGATCCTGTGCTTACATTTAAGTAAAGCATTTACCTCAAGAGCTGCAGTTACTGAGTTTATTATTATGGTATTCCTGTAATGGAACCATTGACTAGCTTATGGGCAGCCTTATGTCAAGCAAATGAAAATTTCTTGCATGTATTCTAGAAGGATTTTACCTTCCTGCTGCTACCTAAAGTTAAAGTAAGAAACTAATTTTAAAAAGCGTATGCATTTCGGTAACTTCATGTTTTGAGGTGAAGTACCTTACTTAAGCACATGTGCTTGTCTTTTCTGAGGAAAATATCCCTTCTATTGTATGTCTGAATTTCAGCATTCCACCTGAATGTTGCGTTGCCCCTCATTTGAAAAACTTGGCTGTACACTCTTCACGAGTTTAGTTCAATAGGCTTAGGTTTCACTGAGTTCACAAAATGCTTACAACAAGATAATGCAAGCCCAGTTTTGCAATGACTTATTTAGAAATTTAAAGAAAATTTTAATGTGTAGAAAGCATTACTGTGAAATCCAACCATCATACTGTGTTAATTTTGCAGTATTTTGTGACTTCAGTGAAAGGGTTTGGTCTTGTGGCAGGGCTTCTTACCTTCATGAGAGAATGTGAAATTAATGATTTGTTTTTGCTTATGCTTATACTTCCCTTTATCTAGTAGATGGAAACGTAAATTGGGTTCAGCCTTTAGAGAATAATACCTTTATAAAATGAAATGCATATGGGTCAGAAGCAATGGACTGTGAAAGAAGATTGGTGTACTATTTTTACTTGAAAGTACATTTCAACTTAGTGAAAGTTTGTTAGAAACTAAGGGTGTTTTTCTCATAGGGTTTCTTGTTTTATCTTAAAGTTGGTAGTGCAGTTTTTCATGAAGTGATACATTCCCAATTTAGTATTACAGGAATACCTGCCTGGATGCTGGAAAATACACTAGCAAAATAGTATTTTATTTTGTTTATAAAACACAAACCTTAATTTCTTCAATTCTTCTTTTTAGCCTATTTTAAGTTATGTTCTCTATGCATTGGTGGGTACGGTAGGCTTTGTGACCCATTATGTTCTGCCTCAACTCCGAAAGCAACTTCCTTGGCATTGCTTTTCTCACCCGCTGCTGAAAACCAAGGAATACCATCAGTTTGAAGTCAGAAGTAAGTATTGTATATAACGCTTTCTGAAACTTGCTGTAGTTGCTGACCAACTTGTTACCTATTGATATACTAAATCTCTTTATTATTCTCACCACTGGAGATTTTAATTATATCTAATCTATAAATGTATTAGTTTCTCAGTTCCTCATGCTTTGGTTCCATGACATTTTGTATATCTGTTAACTGATGATGATGTCTCAGAGCAGCTCCACTGTCTTCAAAATCCTAAGTGGCAAAGTTTGTGCTAATGATTGCCTCAAGAATTTTTCATAAGGACTGAGTGTGTTTCACTGTGTGTTTCTTCAACATAGCAAGTTTTCAAGTGTTTTAGAGGAGTAGGTATGGTGAATGCTGGTGAATACCTCATCCTGGTATGGTTTTGGTTTTTAATAGTATTGTTGACATGTTTATCAACATAAAATAGTGTGAGCGGCCAACTAATGGATAAGGACAGCCAAGGAACTAGTCTAACAGGTTGATCTGCATAGACATGTGCCTGCAGCTTGTGCTAAAGCCTATGTTGTCATGAAGTCTTTCCCCAGAGGCTGCAAAAAAGATGAAGTTATACTACTCAGTTTCCCAGAATGGATAAAAATGTTGTGGCAGACAGTAGGGACCTCACTATTGGAATGTTTTTATTGTTAATAGCAGACTTAAGAAATTCCTGTCTAAAGTTCTTTGGAAACAACTGAAACTATTTTGGTTTTTCTTTTCTAGTAGTTGTCAAGACAAGACAGCAATGAAAAGAAACCATTCTGCTGCTTTCAGGAGCTGAGAACTATCAGAATTGATTTGCAAACTTCCAACCTTTGTAGCAGCCATTCAGTTTGGTCTTTTCTTTGATGTCTGACTTATGGGATGTTTTCCCAGTGATTGCATGTAAAGAGGGATAAATATGAATAGCAATTGTAGTATGATGTCAGACTTTATCTGGAAAAAGCAAAAAGTACAACTGTATGCCTTAAATCTCTAATCTCTAAAACTAGAGAAGCTACAGTTGGTGCCCTTTTGCTGATACCCAGCTTCAGTATTTTTGTAAGTAGTAGTGTTTTTGGGAAAGATGGAAGCTGTAGCCAATAATGTTGAATATGAGTTTGTAACATGTTCCAGTTTGGCTCCTGTAACTTAAAGAGAATTTGTGCCATGTCAATGACTAGTAGTTCTTATGGCTTCTGTTGTAGAAAAGGAATATCAGTTCTTGCTGGGGTTCATGTAGATACGTGCAGTCACTCATAGCAGCTTTTCTAGCCTCTTTCAAGTATGCCTTAACACTTTATGTATGCTTCACTGTTTACCATACCTTTGGACTTAAGCTCTTCTAGCCTGTATTGTAGAATAAACTTTCTTAACTTAATTTGCATTAATTTGAAACATACTTTGCAGTTCTTCTAGAAGTTTAAAAGAAGTTGCACAACTGACATTTGTGTTGACAGGTTACATAGGCTCTTCTGTATTGTACAGTTGTAAACTAGGAGTCTTTCAGATTGAATATGGTTGGAAAACATCCTTTTGCATGAGACAAAATGCATGATTTCAAACAGCTTTGTCAATATCAATGTTGAAATTATTGAAGAGGTGGAACCCCGTTTGTTTCCTTCTGTGTACAGTAAGCAAGTGTAATGCAAACCGTTCTGTTGTGTGAATAGTACAAAAGCTCTACTAGGGCTACTGGCAGGAGCTTCTGTTGATTTTGGTTAAACTAAACTACAAAAGTCTACTGTGAGAAAACAGTTAATCCAAGTTATTTGGGTCAAGAATCTTTTATTTTGTAAGCGTAATTTGATTTGACAGTACCACCTGATTTCTTTTCAATATATCTTGACAGATGCTGCGCATGTTATGTGGTTTGAGAAACTTCACATTTGGCTCCTTTTTGTAGAGAAGAATGTTATCTATCCACTGATAGTCCTCAATGAACTTAGTAGCAGTGCTAAGAATATTGCTAGTCCAAAGAAACTGGATACTGAGTAAGTAGAAAAGGCTATCAAGTAATCTTGAGTGTGTCTGCTGTGGTGGAAAAGTAAATAGCGACTTCTGGCCTCAATGGGAAGACAGTTAATGGTATTGTCTTAAGAGTAAGGCAAGGAATAAACAAAGCTTTTTCTTTATTTGAAAGCCCTTATAAAGCTGTCTTAAACTCATTGGAGTATTACACTTTTAAGCTAGAAACTCCCACAAAGATAAATGAGTCAACTCCTAGCACATACTGTGAAGATTGCATGTTGTAGAATTACCTAGTAGTGTGGTAAGAGTTTCCTTGAGAGTTGTTAATATAATTATCCAGATGGCAAGTTCAAGATAGTGTTGATATGTTCGGGTATTTTATCAGGTGTAAGTTTCAGACTTGTTCCCTGACTTGGTGTGCCAGCTTGCAGCCACTCTACAGCTTTCTTCTCTCATCAAGGAATTCCTCAGGCCTTCTAGCCCCCAGGTATAATCCATATCCAGATGGAATTGCACACTGCTTCTTAAATTGAGTCTTAGTTAGAATCCCTTGAGCAGTGTAGCTGACTGTCTCAGCAAATGATAACTCAGTAATAGGCCCTGCATTTTTTGCCTCCAAGAAAAAGTAATCAGGTATCTTTTGGATTTGAAGGTTCTATTCTTTTAGAACAAAAGAGAGTATAAATATTGAAACAAAATGGAAAAGATATTGGGGGAGCAGGTTGTGTAGATTAATTTGCAGGGGGTGGTGTAGCTTTTATGGCTTTCTTAATTCTAATCTCTGCATATAGTAAGTTCTTGCTTTGGGTTCATTATCACTGTCACTGAGACCTTTGGGAGGAATATTGCCATTATGTTACTTGAACTTCGTTTTTTTAATAACCCTTTGATATGTCAGTTGCTAAGTCAGAAAAAAATTGCAGTTCCCTCAATAGAAATTAGAGCAGTATAGTCATGCAGGAAATGATAATCCAGTGTTCATTAACATCCCCTTGATGATTAATCTAGCATTTTTGCATTTCAGTATTCATAACCTAAATTAAAGACCAGGTTTCTCTTCAGAGTACAAGGATATTTCATATCTGAATTTTCTTAATAGTTTTTTAGCGGCATACTTAGAAGTAATGCTAATTCTTGAACATTGATTGGCTTGAGAATACTGGTGAAAAGACTTAGATAGTAACCTTAAAAAAAAAAATGAACTTGTCTTTTAAAAACCAACAAACCAATTGCATTCCACCCCCCATATGCCCAATTCCAAAAGCAAACCCAAACTGAAGTTTGAAGACATTGGTCTTGCATGACAGCAATAATTTAGGTGGTCTTTAAACACCTTTCAAATGACAGGTAGTAACTCTTTTGTGTGACTTCCTTACACAGGTTGGGTGCTTTAATGATCACAATAGCTGGCTTGAAGTTACTGCGTTCATCATTCAGTAGCCCAACGTGCCAGTATGTCACTGTTATTTTCACAGTGCTCTTCTTTACTTTTGATTACAAAAGTTTTACTGAGACCATGCTGCTAGATCTCTTCTTCATGTCCATACTCTTCAGCAAGGTAACTTTTAATTCTATTTTTAGGTGTTTCAGTTCATCCAAAGGGGAAAACAGATGGATAGTCCTATCTGATAGGTAATCTTGCAGATTCTCGGTCTTTTGTACTGTAATACATACGCTGTAAGACAGCTAAGACTTTTCTGTCGCAAAGTACTTATGTTGGCTTGAGATACCATATGTAAGTTTCTAAACATCTCCTGAGACTGTGTGTAGAACAATCAAGTGCATGTTATGTTACTTGCTTTTATAATTACATCCTTTTTCTAAGTCTCAAAGCTTCTGGAAGACCAGAAGAACTCTAGGATGACCAGTAAATTCTTCAGGATGCAAAACATGTTGATTCTTAGCCAAAACACTGAATTGCTTTTTCTTTTTTTTTTTCCCCCTGTAGCTTTGGGAACTCTTTTATAAATTGAGATTCGTATATACCTACATTGCTCCCTGGCAGATCACATGGGGATCTGCCTTCCATGCTTTTGCCCAGCCCTTTGCTGTGCCACGTATCCTTTGAAAATGCAAACTTTCTCCTGAAGTTGTGTATTTATAACAACTGAGTATTGTGTTATAATGGATTCTGTGTTACACGGTAGAACTACTGAAGGAACAGGTTTGTCTAGTGAGTACTTAAAAAGAAACTGTGCACACTGTCTGCCTTGTTACAGTGCTATGAATTATATAGTAGCAAGTAGGAATAGAATCCTGACATAAAAGAAACATGGATCAGAATGAGTTCTGAAAATTACACAGCTTTTCTTTTGATAGTCATTCCCTTTTACAGGAATCACTAATTATGGTTTTTGTCCTTGAGTTTTGTATTTTAAACTTCTGTAGGTTGGTCTGAATGGAGTCTTCAGTTAGTAGTCTGGATGGAATTTTTGGGAATGACTGTCATGTCTAGTGCTGGATTTTCATCTGTTTAATCTGTTTTTTAAAACAAAAATAATCCACTTATTGCTGGAAATACTACAAACATACTTTGCTGCATACAAATTCCTAGAGGTCTTGTTTTGCTCTTTGTTGATGTTGCTGTCTGTATTGAACACTATCATAGAAGCTTAAGAAAAGGTAGTTGTTGCTTTGCTTTCCTTAATTCTCTTATCCCACAGATTCTGCCATGTTGTTTGTCCAAGCAGCTGTGTCAGCTTTCTTCTCTACTCCACTCAATCCTTTCCTGGGAAGTGCAATATTCATCACTTCATATGCCAGGCCTGTCAAATTCTGGGAAAGAGACTACAAGTAGGTGAAATAAAGTTTTAAAAACTTTGGTTTTAATAGTGTAAATATGTCTAAAGTGCTGGTTTGGGGGTTTTGCATGTTTTTTTTTCTAACTTGCCAATTTCTGCTATGTTTTTCCCTCAGAGAAGACTAGTATATAGCACTGAAAGTTTTCATTGAACTAGTTTCTGAAATACTGTAGTAGCTGGTTTTTTTTACACTAGGAACATTTGCTTCAGCTGCTAAAATAATCTCTCCTTAGAGGTATGCCTGGTGATTTTAAACATAGAATTTATGGTTTTGTCAAGTGCAATTGTAATCAAAAAGTGAGTTTATGTATAAAACAGTTTTGGGGAACAATTCGTAGGTAGGTGTACTTGTGTTCATTATTGCTTTGCTCTCAGCAAAACTGGCTAAACTTAACATAAAAATCTTTTAAAGTATGTATGTTTTTTGTCCAAGGTGGGATCAGTAGTAAAAGAATCTTCAGATTAGACTGTACTTCCTTTTATTTTATTTCTCTTAAGTTTCCTATTGCTGATAGAGTCAGACCAATAAAATGTTGTATAAACAGCGTAGGGCAAGTTGAATGGATATTTCTGGCGTTTATTATTTCCCTTCTAACATTAGAACAGTTTAAATGCAGTGTTCCAAATCTTAGATTAAGGAGTTATGGTTGTAATTGCAGACAATGAAATAATTGTCTAAAATTAATCTTTCACTGAAGTCTACTGAAATGTTAGCTGTGCTAATTTAATTGTTCTTAAACGTTTAGATGTGAGAAATAAACTTGATATCTAAGAAAATATATGCACTTTATTGTCTAACGTTAAAGATTATTCTATGGCTGTGTACTCTGGACAAACTTTATTAGGCATTATAATGCTGTCATAGGCAGAAAATACTTTTACATATGAGAAGGGCAGCAAATATGCATCAAAAATTACTTAAAAATAACTTTTTGAAAGTATTTCAGTGCGAATATTAAACACTCTATTAGTAGTTTCTTTCTTTAGATATTCTTAACGATAATATATTTTGTATGAAGTATGCTTTATTATATTCTTTTCAGCACAAAGCGTGTGGATCATTCAAATACTAGACTGGCTTCGCAGCTTGATCGGAATCCAGGTAGCTTTCCTAGTCAGATTCTGGTAGTTGGTTTGGAGTTTTGTGGGGATTGGTTTTTTCACAGATGTAGGGGTTGGGGGGGAGATGTGTTTGGGAAGTGGGGTGGTGCGTTTTGGGATTTTTTTTTTTTAAGGGTGAGTTTTCTTGTTGTGGCATTTTTTTCAAATGTAAATGGATTTTATTGGATTTTTATAGGACTCGTGATCAGTTTGCCCTCTGATCTTGTCCGACCCTGCCCAACCTCTTTGTTGCTCTGTCTACTGTTATTTTTTTCTTCCATCATCTCTCTTGCTTTATTCTTTACTCTCCCATAAGTTTTTTGATTTCACTCTTATGTTTGTATTCCTGCTTTTCTTTTTTATTTAGAACTGAAGTATGCATTAAACTGTTTTGCTTTTTATTCTTGAATAATTTAAAAAGTGGCAGGTATTATTTGAGGGTGCCTCAATGTCATGGTGATGAGACCAGCACAACAGACATTACCGAGATGTCTGTAATCGTTCGCTTTTGCGCTTTATTATCATGAATAGGTTGATGGGAGATGCATGAGTGGAACTGAAGGAATAATTTGGAAAATGGAGGAGTGACTAAGAAAATTTGGTTTGAAATGCAAATGTCACTTGGCATTCATTTGGAATAGTTACCCCTTAAAAAAGGGGACGTGGGGGGTAGAGTATGACCTTGGAACAGCATTGCTGTTACAGAAAACGTAGGATTCAGTATGAAGTAATAATTGACATTCAAGCTTGATGTTTCTGTGGATTTTCAGATAACTTAAATCCAATCTTCCTGCAGGTTCAGATGATAACAACCTGAATTCCATCTTCTATGAACATTTAACCCGTTCCCTTCAGCATAGCTTATGTGGAGATTTGTTGTTGGGTCGCTGGGGAAACTACAGTACTGGGGACTGCTTCATCCTAGCCTCTGACTACCTCAATGCACTAGTACACCTTATAGAGATAGGAAACGGCTTAGTCACCTTCCAGCTGAGGGGGCTTGAATTCAGAGGTGAGTTTCTTAGACTTCCTTAACTGTACTAGAAAGTAGGCTTCTGCATTGGAAACTGAAGTTATTTTCAGCTCTATCCGCTAAATAAATTGCTTTGAAAATGGGCTGCAGGGCCTCTTGATGCTTCTGTCACTTGATGCTAAATCCATCTTTCCATTTTAGTGCAACATGGCTACCATAATTATTTGTTAGAGAAACCTAACTAAAATGTGATCCTGAAGAAATAAATTAAGCTATCCAGAACTTTAGTGATTGTTGCCAGATAGTTTATGTTGTGTTAAATTTTAATTGGAAATAGGTTGAATTTCTAAACACAAGTTCATATTAAAGCAATCATATCAAGTGTCCAACTCTTTCTTCTTTTCTCTGTTTTGTCCTAAGGAACTTACTGTCAGCAGCGAGAAGTAGAGGCCATCACTGAAGGTGTAGAGGAAGATGAAGGTTTTTGTTGCTGTGAACCAGGCCACCTTCCTCACATGCTTTCCTTTAATGCTGCCTTTGGGCAGCGTTGGCTGGCTTGGGAAGTGCTTGTAACAAAGTATGTTCTGGAGGGTTATAGCATCACTGACAACAGTGCAGCTTCCATGCTTCAAGTCTTTGATCTCCGGAAAATTCTCACCACTTACTATGTGAAGGTATGGTTCGGATCACTGCTGCTGTTGGGGGGAGGTAGGCTGGATTATACCTGGGAACTGCTTAATGTCTTGGACTCATGATATCTGACATATGTGGATCATAGAGTGTGATGATAATTACAAATATATGAACACCTTCTTCAAAGGAGGACAGAATTTGTTGTACTGATGGTGACTCAGTACTCTAGTGCATGAGCAGGGCAATGACTCTGTGCTCTAAATCAGAGAGAGGACACTTCCTAGCTGAAGCTGGACTAGAAACTTTAAAATTGCTACCCAAATTAAATAGCTGTCTTGTAAATGAAAAGTTAGTTTGTTTTTCTTAGAGAAAGCCAGTCCGCATTGATCTTTATAAGCTGTCCAAACCCATCCTTGATTCTGAAAAAAGAAATAAACCCTCTCCTGCAGTTTTAGGAGGACTCTAGGCCTCAGATCCTTTCAGATAAGCAGTGTATTAATTGAGTTTTTATAAGCTACACTTTTTCTAAGAGCTGAAGATTTTCAGGTTAAAATATTTCCAAGATATTTATTCACATATGCACAAAAGGTGTGTTCCCTAGCACAAGAGTCTTAGACTGTTTTGTGTCCTAACACTTTTTATTTAGAATTCTTTAGAAATTCAGTATCTAAGCCTTCATGTTAACTAGATAAAAATTTCTATGTATTTGTTTTCTGCAAAAATTGCTGTGAGTATCCTGTCCCATCATTTTTCTTGTTCCCTTATTCCTTCAGTGCAGGCTTCAGAAATCCTGACAGTCTTTGAAAAACACTCCAATATACCACCTGTATTGTTTTCTGTGCAAATCTGTTGCACCTGTGAGCTGTATAAATGCTCTGTGTATCAGTTTTGTTCATTGTCAGGAGAGTAATGCAAAGAAGTTGAAACAATTGAGATTGCTGTCTAGTTTGGGGTTTTTTTTAAGTGCAATACTGACTCAAATTTTTAACTGCTGCTATTTTCAGGGAATCATCTATTATGTCACAACATCCCCCAAGCTAGAGGAATGGTTAGCTAATGAGACAATGCAGGAAGGACTGCGGTTGTGCACAGACCGCAATTATGTGGATGTAGACCCAACATTTAACCCCAATATTGATGAGGATTATGACCACCGTCTGGCAGGGATCTCAAGGGAGAGCTTCTGTATGATATATTTGAACTGGATAGAATATTGCTGCTCTCGAAGAGAAAAGGTGAGTGTGAATATGTGAGGAAAGCCATTCACTGTTTTAGGATGGTGTCACTTTTTTCTTGTTGGTTTGACTTACAGATGGGTTTAATGCTGATTTTTAAAATAAGTATGTATAATTAAGGTGTTTTAATTGAAATGGTTTTGGTCTTGGACTTTTGAGATGTGAATTTAATAAATTCTGTAAGTAGTGTATGGTTTAACCACTTCACTAATGAATTTTATTTGCCAGCTCAAATCAACCAGTTGAATCTTAGATATTTATCTACATGGAAGAGGGTGTTTGCAGAATTGATGTTTTGTGCTTAGAAACCAGTGTTCATAAATCAACCTAATTTAAACAAAAAAGCACCAAAACAAAAATCCCTAAAACCCAAGAATACCTGGTGCCAGCTTATAAGACTTAGTCCTTCTTTCTAAGGGATCACACTACACCATTCCTTTGGTGTAGCTTGTGAAAACAATCATCTTACATACAACCTTTTCTTCTTTCTAAAATCCTTCCACCTTTTAAATAGGAGCATTTGTAGTATTATAATAAGTTTTATAGTATGTTTGTAGAGGAATGCCTTGACTTCTTACTATTTACAGAATAACTGTGTGGTCTAGTCACATTAGTGTTGCCTTTGAGAATAAGCAGGCAGTGATTGCAATTAAAGGGACAGGAATATAATTGGATTTTACATGTTTAATGCAGGATCCAGGACTTGAAAGTTCAGTTCTGCTTCAGAGGTAAAAGATCAGTTAGAAGCCGATGTTAACAGGGGTAAGACTTAGTGTCCTGTGCTCAAATGACAAACAACAGCCAAAGAAAATTATTTCCCTCCAATAAAAGAACATAAAATATTTTGTATATGTATTTAAAATCAGATTTATTTACTTAATTGAATGATGCCATTTGCTAATGTATTTTATACCCTGGCTATACTAATGGCTTTGAACTGAAAATAAGTTTCCCCTAACTAACCCATTGACTAAAGCTGTAGTCCAGGAAAGTTCCCAGTTAAATCAGACTTAAATACTCCTAACCAGTGATAATCCATTGTATTCACTGAAAAGATTATTGTCTAAACCCCATAAACCCCAAACTGCTAATCAGCAGTTTGCCTACAAGATAAATGTATCCATGGGGAATGTAGCATGCATCTATTCAGCTTAGAGTTAGTCTCATTTCAAATAATATATGTGTGTTTGCCTTTACAAGTATTCTTAGTTACGTGTAAAACTCAGGCTTTCAATTGGAATTGTTTTTTTAAGAGTAATTGCTGTGGTAGGTACATACACACACTTGAACTGCTACATTTGGGTCTTTTTACTTCTTCTGGCAGAATCTTCTTTTTCAGTGGCCATTTCTTTATTCCATTCACCTAACTTACTATTTTTTCTTTTGTTATTACAAGCCACTGGATTCAAGTAAAGACTCACCCCTAGTGACATTGTGTTATGGACTGTGTGTTCTGGGGCGGAGAGCATTGGGAACAGCTTCACATCATATGTCTAGGTAATAAAATGCTGTTATTGTAAGCTTCCCTTCCTCAAAATCCCTCTGGGTTCCTAGATTAGGTATTAGATGAGTACCTTTTCACAGAAGTAGGTAATTGTCATCTTTCCTTAAATTGGACAGATTTGCTATGTAACTTTCCTTCATTACAACAGCCAATGAAATATAACTAAAGAAAAGCAAATGAGGGAGAACTTGATTTTAAGCATATTGCTTTAATGAACTAATGCAAGATGGGAATTCTGGTATGGGTAAGGACCGGTTATAACCAAAGGGAAATTAAAACAAGAACTGATTGAGTTCTAAAAGTAAGCTCCACTTCCTGTACCAAGTAGATGTCCTATATGGAAGTAAGGGGAAGAAGAGGAAAGCTTCTTAAAACGAAAAACTGATATGTCTTGGTGGATGTTAGATGAGACTGTTGTGGTAAGTTTCACAGTTTAGCTGGCTCTGTGGCAAGCAGTTTTGTACAGATATTCAGTTCAATTCTGCTGTCATATGACAACTTCTTTCTTGCAGGCTGACAGCCTCAGATTTAGAAAGCAAATATAAAATATAGCTGTAAAGTTCATCACAGTGATGGGTTAAAAGAAGCATAATTGGATGTGGAAGCTAGTGGTCATCTGGATGCTGACTATAAAACCTGTTCTATTTCACTTTCAGGACAATTGTTGATTAATTCTTCCAAGTATCAGCCTATTGCCTCTTGAAGGTTGTGCAGATATGCAGTTGCAAGATTCGTCAGAGCACATTTGATTTTTCAGTCTTAAGTTAGCTTAGTAATTGAGAACAGTGCCTTTTAAGCATGGAAAGTTTACAAGAGTTTTATTTTGTACTACAGCATGGAGAACTGAAGGTGCATACCCTCTTTAACTGGTCCCTTGTGTTACCTGAAAAGTTTTCTCTTTAAAAATCTTCAGAATGAAATCAGGCACTCTTCATGGTATTTCTGTTTACTTTAGTCCAAGTAAACAGTCTGGTACATGTTTAGTCATTACCTGTTCAGTGCAGGTAGACATTTAATGTACTAAATTTTGCTTGCACATACATCTTTTCCCTGTTTTATCCTGTAGCTTACCTTTGTAGAGAAGAATTTTGTGCCTTTCTGTGCAGCTCAGTATTTTCTGTTCTTTTCAGTGATGATAACTATATATATGTTTGTCTTTCTGTTAATATTTGGGCTGTTTTCTTCTTTTTTCCTCCTGAACAGTAATCTGGAATCCTTCTTGTATGGCCTGCATGCCCTGTTTAAGGGTGATTTCCGTATATCTTCAATTAGAGATGAATGGATCTTTGCTGACATGGAATTGCTGAGGAAAGTAGTGGTTCCTGGAATACGGATGTCACTGAAGCTACATCAGGTGAGAGATTACACAGAAAGATGTGTCCAATTTTTTATATATGTGCATTCATTCTTTTAAAAATAAGTCGTGGGGATAGAGGAAAAAGAGGATGAGAATAAAAGGAGTATGTTAGAAATTGACAACTGAAAACAAGGGAGTACCATGTCCTGTCCTTTGATTTATTTTATCTCTTGTGGAAGGTGATAGAGAAGAAAAGGGAATGCTGTTTCTGCTCAGAGCTTGAAGATTACATTAACTGTAGATCAGAGAACATGTCAAGTCCTGTTTCATACCTATCTAGAGGTTTCCCTTACGAAAAACTTCACTGATATTTTCTCTCTCTTCCCTCCCCACACATATGTAATTGGCTTAAAGGGTTATGCATTCAAAGCTGTACAGTCCTCTCCTCCAGTGGGAGTTGTTTTTCTTGTTCTTTTTACTTTGAAGTGTTGTAATAACAGGTTTCAGGTGAGATTGAGAAGGTTGCTTTTCAATAAGATGAAATTAAGAGTTTGTCTTTGTAGTGAAGTGTGGGTGAAGATAAACAGTCTCATATTCTGTCCAGTGCATGTATTAACTCAGCAAATACATGAAATTATGTGCTTAGTGATAAGCACTCTGTAAGGGGGAAAAGTATTGGTGCTCTAGAAGAATAGGTTGCTTGAAAATCATAGTAAGTAAATAAATCTTAGTTGCACTTTTAAAATTATTATTCAAGTTTCTTTTTTTGCCTTTGTTGCAGTCTGGAGTCCCCCAAAACTAGCAGTGATTGAATTAACTCCTTCATGTAATACAAGCTGTCTGAATTTAGCAGAATGTGTGTGTTAGGAGTACATGTAGCAAAGCAGAATAATTACAAAATCATTGTTGAAACCGGTAGAAGTACCACTTCAACTTAAGTGTTCTCAGAGGGTTATTGTGCAGAATGAGCTTGGTTGCAGTCAGAGAATGAAAAGTGAGAAAAGTACAGATCACACAAACAATAAAAAACTGAAAAGTTCTGAACATGATTGTATTAATCTATGAAAGATGATTTTATTCTCCTGCAGTGCGTGAACATACCCAGGCTTCAGTCAGTGTTGGAAGTTCAGCAATTAACCACAATCTTTTTTTAATCACAAAGTAATGTTACCCAGTATTGAACTGAAGTTGCAGATTTTGTTTCTATTTGACTGGCAGTAATGTAAACTGTCTTGATAGTATCTGATGCCGAAAAAGTTCGTCATCAAGTATTAATGTTAACTTTTTAATAGTAAATATTGTTTTTCTTATTGCTGTTTTTGTATAGTACAGTCTCAGTGAATAATAAGTGCTTTACTTAGGTATATTACAGTTGGAGGCTTGTGAAGAATAAGAAGCGAAAACTAAAAGGCTTCTGCAAACAGTATAAATAGATATAAATCTAGAGTAAAATTGACAGAAATTTACTTGAATCAGTGAGAAGCAGGTCCTTCCAGTCATGTTGGTTTTAAGTTAAAGAGGCAAACACAAACAGAACCAATCTATTATAAAAGGAGTTACCTTTTACAATGTGCTGAAGTAGGTATTCGATACTTTGGATGGCTAACTTTGTGTAATGTACTGACAATTTCAAGAGTTTGAGGTGTGAAATGTTTGGTTGTTACATGTGGTTACATCTGAAATATTAATCATATCCTACTGAACATGTATTATTGGAAACAGGATCACTTCACATCTCCAGATGAATATGATGATCCTTCTGTGCTTTATGAAGCTATAACAACCCATGAAGAAAATCTAGTTATAGCACATGAAGGGGACCCTGCTTGGCGGAGTGCAGTCCTTTCCAATTCTCCGTCCCTTCTTGCTCTGCGTCACGTGATGGATGATGGCACCAATGAATATAAAATCATTATGCTCAATAAGCGCTATCTCAGTTTCAGGGTCATTAAGGTAAGTGTTGTGTAAATTTCACAAGTGACAGCAAGTAGTATGTTTTATTAACTATATCAAATCTTTACTGTTATTACTAGGGCTGGTTCTTCTCACACAGTGCAAGTACTGTATCAGAAAATCAGTTCCTTTTCACTTAAAATGTTGTTTTTCATTGCATTCTTAGATTTGCTTTATCCTCACTGTTGCAGCCTGTGTCCCTAAGTTTGGCCTGTTGGAAGACCTTCATATGAATGTTTGTAGTTCTGCAGTGCTATACTGCATATGCTCACAAAGGCTTTGGTATAACACAGCAGTCACCACATGTTCTCAATTGCTTCACTTTCTCACACAGCCTCTCTACTTGACTTTTGCAGGTGAATAAGGAGTGTGTGCGTGGCCTGTGGGCGGGACAACAGCAGGAGCTTGTCTTCCTGCGTAATCGTAATCCAGAAAGAGGAAGTATCCAAAATGCTAAACAAGCTCTGAGGAACATGATCAACTCCTCTTGTGACCAGCCAATTGGATACCCAATCTATGTCTCACCTTTGACTACTTCCTATTCAGATAGTCACGAACAGCTAAAGGACATTCTTGGGGGAGCCATCAGCTTAGGAAACATCAGAAACTTCATAGTGTCTACATGGCACAGGTGAGCTGAGGAAAGCAGTTGTCATTAGTATGTGTTCATGCTCTCATATTCCATTAACTAGTCTTGTACAGATGGAACACAGCATAATTTCTAATATTCAGGCACATAAAAAATAAATCTTGGCTTTTATTTTGGGCACATCAGTAACATATGGTAGCTGCTTTGCTACAAGATGAATCTCCAAGGCTGACTAATACACCACAAACTATGTAAATGAGAGCTCAGAGGAAAGAGGACCAAGTCTGGATGCAGAAACTGCAACTTCAGATCTAATGTTAGGTCTGATAATGAGAGACAATGCAACTTGTATGTTTTTTTCAGTACTGTTGCTTTTGCAGCCTATAATACCATCTTTACAGAATCAGGACTATTTGCTAGAGTTCCTGTCTGGCAAATACTTACCATGAAAATACCTGTATTAATGTTGTTAGGGCATGTTCATATATAGTTACGCAAGCTTTAGCTGCTGTTCAAAATCTCACAAGTGTTTATATTATTCTGCACGTTAGCACCAGAACAAGTAACTGGAATGATAGTGTAATCATTTCTGTGACCCCTGGGTAATCCAGTACAAATTCTTGCTGTGCTATGTTTTATAGGCCATGAGAACTTTTGCTGCACTTCTGGCCTTTGATTACTGTGGTTCCAAAGACAACAATGACAGCTGTGTGTGGCATTCAGAAATGTGTCACAGTTCTTACTAGTTCAGGAGCTGGTGCCGTAGTCTGAACAGTCCTATTGCTGTTCTGATGGTTGCATTTATCTTGGACATCTAGAGAACATCAGAAGAGAACTTGCTGCTTCACCCCAGAGTGCCCAAAATGCCACAGTTACCGTAGTCTGTGGTGTTTGTTTCCTGTTGCCATTTGCTTGTCTGACTTGATAGAATAACAGGTGAAAGTGTGACACAAAATAGTGTTTGAATCCAAGTTGTATATGCTTCAGCGTTGTGGATCCTGGGACAAAAAGAAATTGTAAAAGGAGTGCTCAGTGTTTTTGAGTGTGATAGAAAAGGAAAACAAAAAGTAGGAATTGAAGGTGATGCCTATAACAGGGTTACTTGTAACAGAGGCCAAGACAAGTTAGAGTAAAAAGCAGACAAATTCATTCAAGGCCTTCAAGGTACATTCAGGGCAAGCCAAGCCCCCTTGTGAGGCTACACCCAAAAATGGATGCTGGGTCATAAGCTCTTCACCTTTTCTAAGTTCTGTAGTATTAACATATTGGCCCTTAATTCTCCAGTCACACACCTGAGTGATGATGTTAACCACCCCAGGCCTGCTTCCCCCAACTCACTGTTGTTTACACACTTTTGGGCCTATGGCAATGAAGTGTCCCTGGATTTTCATTCAGAGGGATTGTTTTGACTAAAGCTGCTGGGAACAGAGGTTTTTAGTGTTTTATAAGAAGCACAGAACTACACCGAGTTACAGATGCATTAATAGTAAAAACTAGAAATTCTTAGGCATGAAAGGGAGGAGGAGATGTGCTATCCATTTTTGTCCAAGTTTACTGGTGTAAACAGTGTGAAGAAACTGTGGTTATGTACACTGGAAAATAGTGCCTAACCTACTGTTTGACTGTTCAGTATGTGCTTCGAACAGTTGTGAGTGCATTGCTGAGGGTAACAGAAACCAAATGCATTAAAAATCCAGCAAACATTCTTTCCTTGGTAGTCTGTGTAGACAACGATTTTGTGATATAACAGTTATACAAGGCTAGTGTGTATACATGACTAGCGTAAGTTTTACTACACTGTTCCAAAATAACCAGGATGTTCTATAAGCATTTTAGAGCTGGAATGATATCACTTTATTGTACTTCAGAGGTGACATAATTTTTAAAAAGCTATTTTATATGAGCATGACGTCACAAATAACTGTTACTGAATAGCTGTCATGAAGAAAATTGCAATGCTGTGGAATATGCTGAGTAAAGCCTTTTGCTTGTCATGAAGCATTTCTTAGAATCCTAATGATTAGGAGTCCTCACTTAATGTATCAATTGCATTATGTTTCCAGACTAAGGAAAGGCTGTGGAGCTGGCTGCAATAGTGGTGGAAATATTGAAGATTCAGATGCTGGAGGCGGAGCTTCTTGCACAAGTAACAATGCAACTATCAATGAGTCACAGAGCAGCATGTCACAAGGAGGAGGGAATGCAACGACAGGGCAGGGACCTGGAGCAGTTCAGCACCCTCCTGTTGCAGCTCATCCCACAACTTTTCCTGCAGCTCATCCACCAACTCATCCTTCTACTCTGGGTAAAGTTAAAACAAAGAAACAGCTTTATACAAGTTCAATCTATAGTCAGAACTGGCCTTTCAGCTCTTTGGCCTAAGTTAAAAAGCAAACAAAAGTGACATGATTTTATTAGTGTTACGAGCTGCTGGATTAATCTCAAATTACAGTACTGTTTTATGCAATGCAAGGTTCCCAAATAGATTTAATAAATAGGGATATAATTGTGCTGACAAAATACATTAAATAACTTTTTGTAATCAGTCTCTAGACTGGGTCCTTTCCCTTCTCTTGTATTGTCTGCAAATGCTGAACTCATCATTTTTGGGGTATGTTTGTATTTCTTACTTATATAGTGAAACAAATTCTCTTATTTGCGTAGTATTCTAGCTGAATCTATCCAAGGGTCCATAGTAATCTGTAGTTAAGGAGGTGAAAAACACTAAAGCTGAGAAAAAATCTTTCAAACATTGCCTTTACTCACAAAGAAAATATGCATGTATGTAGTTGAATGAACATAATTAGATCTATCAGCTGAAGAGAGGTATCTGCAAATAGCAAAAGCAATTACATCAATGCTCATGAACTGCAACTTCTGTTTTTAAATTTAAGCGTATTAAATTCTGAACTTGTTTTAAACAGCTTTTGTTCTAACAAATTTTCTGACCCAAACTTTGAATGTCTAGTCAAGCATATTAAGAAAGAATAGTCAGTATTTTGAAATATTGGCATCTGTACCTGCCTTATTGCCTTGAGTATGGTAAACTGAAATGTTAGTATTAAGGAAGAAATTGTTAGTGCAGAAAGTGCAAAACAAGCATTTTTCAAGGTACTTGTCTGACATGGATTGTGAATTGAACAGAATATGATAAGATGAATGGAATGTATTGAAATGTTCTGCTATGTGAGATGCAGCAGAAATCTTCTGCAATACATCTGTTTCAGATGATGTTGATTAGACAAATCCATTTTGTATATTTATGCACTAAAACATTTGTTTTAGCAATCTGTTGTGTGTGGGAGGCTTTATCAAACTTTCCTGATTCTGTATCTTTTACTTCTAGGCACCAGTCACAGCTCTCACTCTGTGCAGTCCAGCCTTGTCAGACATTCCCCTGCCCGTGCCTCAGTAGCTAGCCATTCATCCTATTGCTACGGCAGTCGTCATTCATCTCTTCGCACATCCACAACAGGCTTTGTGCCTTGCCGGCGCTCTTCCACCAGTCAGATATCCCTTCGTAACCTTCCATCATCCATCCAGTCCCGCCTCTCTATGGTCAACCAAATGGAACCTACTGGCCAGACTGGGGTCAGCATGCAGCATGGACTGCCCTCTTCTAGCAGCTCCAGCCAAAGCATCCCAGCCTGTAAACAGCATGCCCTTGTGGGCTTTCTAGGGACTGAAGGAGGGAGTAATGCAGCTGAAACTCAGTCAGGTGGCAATGCAAGCCCTGCAAATCAAATGCAAGCCAAAAAGGATGACGTTATTTACAGAATCCAGGTGAATAGTCTGGAAGAACAAGTTTGCCTGTGTTATCACATGCTTTTTTTAGTTGTTCCTTTGTATGTTGTTGAAATTGCTACGTAAAAATACATATTCTGGAATATCTGGTATACAGTTTCTCTGCAGTTATGTTTCGAGAGCTAATTAGAAAAGGTTTTTTGGACAAGCAGCCTTCCTGCATGCCCCTTGTTTACATTATTTTTATGTTTTGCTTTAGTGCAGCTCTGAGAGTGTCAGTGGAACTCAGTTCTACTTCATACTTAGTTTGCCTTTTGTACATTACAGCAGCTAAAGAGCTTCATTTGTAGGGTAGAAAGCTTTTTTTCTTTGAAGCCTAGTAGACTTTCCACAAAAGTAAGTGTAAAAATACTTGCTTTCACTTTCATATGTGTTTATTCTTTGGTTATAGCCACTTCAGGGTTTACTGAGCAGCAAGCACTGCACCATTGACTAAGTTAATCATGGCAGCATTACTTGTTTTTTGAAAATCCAGGAATTTTGTATTCTTGTTTTCTTAGCTTTTATTAGCTCCACATACATGTCTTTGGCATTATACTAGTGGGAAACCTCAAGAAGTGTATTTAAGAGGTTAGATCATAATAAACATGATTTCATTGCTGATACCACCTCATTTTAGAGTAATCCTTAGTAAATTGCCTCATAGTGGGCCAAGTTACTTTTTCAGATCTGTGCTTAGTAGTTTTTGTTTGCAGGCAAGGGCCCTTTTATGAAGCTGCTTAGTAATCCTCTGTGTGAGAAGGATAAAACGGACATGTGCCCTTGGATAGTGGACACTATAGAGTTCTTTCTGTCCTTAAATAGGAAGAAGTTTTCAGGAGTTTTCTCCTGCTTGCCCTGTGGAAAGGCCAGTTTCCTTCAAAACACGGGGTGGGTCTCAACTAACCATGCTAGTAGATAAGTACTACTTCTGCCTAACAATGGATTCTCCAAGACCATGTTTCTTAAGATATTCTGTAAGAAATAATGAGCCGATTTTAACAGCTCATCATCACTTAACTTTTCCCTGCTACTAGACTGTGTGCTGCTAATGGTTATGTTGTGCCAGCTCCCCAGCCCTGCTCTGAGCCAGTATAACTGAAAAAAGTGGGGAAGGGAACCAGAGCTGTTGCTTCAGTGAGCTGACGTATTGTCAGCTGAGTCTGAAGCCACAGCATCATTTCCAAATTCAGTGCTGTTTGGGCTTGGAGAGCGTGGAGCTTGAGTTTCCAACCTTTTAATTGGTCAGAAATCAATTTCAGTGGGTTAAGGTCAGTTACCTGGAATTATGCAAAAAGTTACAATTTATCCGTTTCTTTTAAATTTTGGCTGAACTAACAGTCAAAACTCAATTCCTGCTTATAGTTAATGGATCCCAGTCAAGTACTGGAAGGGATCAACGTGTCAAAAAGGAAAGAGCTGCAGTGGCCAGATGAGGTGATACGGCTAAAAGCTGGAAGAAACAGCTGGAAAGACTGGAGTCCTCAGGAAGGCATGGAAGGCCATGTAAGTTTTGCTTAGAAGTTGACAAGCTAACCTTAAAAAAAGGCAGTGTCTTGATTCTGTGGCAGTCTGCCTGTATGTCAGTGCCAAAGATTGATGTAGTAGTTAAGGCAGATCAGCAGCTGTCTTCAAAGTCACTGTTGCTGGAAGTGCAGGTCTAGAATCCTAGTTTGAAACAGAGATATTTCTGCAACTCTGTGCAAAAGATGCAGGATGATGTTTCAAATGTTGTCAGCCACCTCTCCTTCCTTGTGTTCTTTCAGCTCTTGTCATGATCTCTCAGGCATTGCACTTATTCATCCAACCTTCATTTTCCTTTCTTTAAACTGTCAATCCCTGAACAAATAAGGAAGATCAATTTACTAACAAGTCCTTAATTTAAAGATTAACAGTATTTGGTTTTAAATTATTTTGATCAAAATAGAACCAAATCAGATTATCTTTAGATGTCTCTTTATTATATAAGAGATACATGATAGGTGTTGCCTTTACTATAGGAAGGAAATCTGTTCTAACTAAAACTTGTGAAAGACCATGACTTGAAATTCATCTCTTTTCCTAGGGAAGTTACATCTGTATTTTACAAAAATTCATTGCATTGGCTAGAAAACTTATCTCCCAGTTTAAGTTCTTTTTTTAAGCAAAAAACCCAGTGTGGTCTTTGAAGCTTTTTTTATTTTAACTGAGGTGTACATTTTTTTGTTTAAGATCTTGATGTCTGTAGAGATGCTCCAGTATTCTTTCAGTGATAGAGGGAAGAGTGACTGATACTGCATTGGTTCATCAATACAATTGTATTTCCATTTGGAATATATCAGTTTTGGAGAAATTTCTTTGACTGCTTAACTTAATTGGAGGAATTATTTTTAAATTGTGTTTAGGGATAGATTTTGCCATTTGAAAGTCCACATCACTGTGGATATATGTGCAAACTTCAGGTAAGAAATGGAGATATGCCAGTATCCCGGTGTATGCTGAATCTACCTTGCTGTTATATGTACATGAAGAAAGGGCCCTGGAAACACAATTATTCATGAAAGGAATCTATCAGAATTGACAGTGCACTCTTGAGATAGTAGGGTTACATTGTAGCTAACACCTGTGAGTAGAATGCAATTGTAAATGTTCAGTTATGTTGGGTTTAGACATAGTGTTGCAGATCAAGAATGTCGTAAAGATGGTGAATGTAAAGGGTTATATTGAAATATGTCTTCTTGTCTGGTATCACTGGACAGGTTTTTGCAGGAGTTTGAGAGTTTATGTTGTGAATTGCAACACTGAAATGCTGATGTATAGTGGTTGATGCTGTAGAAAGATTAAAACGAGGATTTAAAGGTCAGAGTAAGCTGCTGTTCTGAACGCGTCTCATCTATTTTTGGTACAGCATACTGGCAGGTTTTTTTAGAAGAGCATCTTCTAACCTAACAAGAAAGGGGGGAAGCACCAGATTATCCTGTATGTGATTAGGAGGAAAAGATTTAACTTGGTGACATAGTTTCCACTGCCTGCTTCTGCTGCCTGTGGTTAAACATACTAGTATCAGTAAAGCTCTTAGGACAGTCTTCTCTTGCTGATCCCATGGCTGTGGTCCTTTCTGCAAACAGGCAGAAATGATTCTTACCTGCTGAGTTGCTGCTCATCAAGCAGTTTACCTTATGTCTGCTCTCAGTATGAAGTTCAGCACTCAATAGTTTAAAACTTTGCTGCTACCATAGAAAAAAGCGTTTTTCCTAACGTAGCTTTTTATCTTGCTGAGTATGCAGTACAATGTAACTATAAGAAGAAAGACACATTAAGATTTCTTCAAGGAAATTAAGTTTAGTAGTATTCTTTGTAATGTTGCTATTTTTTTCCAGATTTTGAAAAGATATGCCCAGCGTTATCTTTCTGTGAGACGTAGTATTGGGATGCAGAAAAACCCTTTTCCTCCAAGAGATTTTTACCACTTCTTAACTACTTAGTGACATAATTTTGCATGTTACCAGACATTTATAGGGACCAAATAAATGCTAGTCATGGTAGAACAGATGGTAAAACTGAGTGTCGGAATATGGCAGTGATGGGTTTTAATCTATGTACAAACTTTTTGCATATACACAGTTTTTAAGGAGCCATGATATTGATGCCCTTAGCTATCTCAAAGGCACTAATTTGCAGTTGGACAACAAGGATATGGTACTTGGGACATCACTGGAAAATGTTTTAGTGTGTCTGGGTGTAGGATGTTTCTGGCCTCATTCCATACAGCAGCATAAGAAGTTTATATGGACACATTTTGAAGTCAGACTTGAACAGACCATTTATATATCACACTGTTGCATCAAAGAGCACCAAAAGATGCCATGCTTCCCTGGCTAAAATGCTTTCCCTGTATCTATGCAGCATAGATCTTATGCAGTGGACAAAGCTTCACCCAGTGTTAGAGAAGTTGTCAGCTGGGTATAGTGAAGATTAAGTGAGTCTCTTGGATTTGATGTTGAAAGATACAGATCACTTCTGGTTTTCTGTCCTTTTTTTCCCTTTATCTTTGACTTTTGAAAACTTTACTGTTGTTGACTTTGTAAAAATTACTTTTATTTGGTTTTTGACTTATTTTGTCTTGAATTAAGCATTCTTTTCCCACAATTGGAAAATTTGAGATAATTCTGTTTCTATGAAGCTGTTGATACTTAGACCCGTGTTAATGGAGCATCCTTATGGTTCCTTTGGGGTGCCTAGAAGTTAAGGGTATTTTTATGGAGGCAGCTAAGCAGAGACATGCAAGGTCATACAAGGGCCTGCATGGAGAAAGGACCTTCTGGCAGTCGATACCAGACTTGGACGCAGCAGATCAAAGTACCTGAACTCTGTAGATCCAAGAGAGTATGGTACAGTAGTTTGTAGCACTGTTTCTGAACCTCTTCTTCTTTGTGATGTTTTTAATTTAAAATTATCTTTGAATAATCTAATTTAGAAGATCAACCTTGAATTCACAGTCCATAGGGAACAAAATTAGGGCAAGGGCTTTAGCTTAGAGACAGTAGTTTACACCTGACTCCTGATAAACTGCAATTCTGTGTTGCACAACACTGAAGTATTTTAAGACTATTACAATTTGAGTATCAAAATACCCCAAATCTGTATGTGTGTACTTTTTTCAGTTGTTACTCACTTTCGATGAACTGTATGGTTCTGATTTGGGTCAAGTTGTTTGTTCCTATTGAAATCTAAATCAGACTGGCTGCTCTCAGGTAAGGTGGCTGTTCTCACAGTTGAACTCAATGATCTTAGAGGTCTTTTATGACCGAAGTGGTTGTAAAAGACCTGAATATGATTTTAAGATGCAGATCTTCAGCAAGAGTTCAATGTGCAGCTTATCTTATGGGTATGTTGTCACTGAAAAATGAGCAACTAAGTCAGTATAGCACCTAAATTTTTGCTCTTTTGGCCCTCTAAGGGTCTTGAATTATCAGCCACAACTTTGATATGACAGCTCTCCCTATGGAGCTTACATTTTATTATACTTTTTTTTCTCCCCCCCAGGTGATTCACCGCTGGGTGCCTTGCAGCAGAGATCCAAGTAGTCGGTCACATATAGATAAAACCATCCTGCTGGTTCAAATTGAAGATAAATATGTTGCTGTTGTTGAAACTGGAGTCCTTGAACTTGGGGCTGAAGTGTAAAATCTCTTTGAGACTGAAACTTCCCCTTCTCAAATGGTTCAGAAGAGAGAAGGGTCCAGAAGAAACAGCTCCCAGGACATGAAACTTTGGTCCAGTTGCAGGAAAGGACTTGAAACACAGATTTGTCTAAGTCCCTTCCCCCAAATAAACAAGTGTAAGAAATTTTTTTAAGTTGTTAGCTGCTGAAGAAACACTTGCATGAAGGATAGATTTGTTGAGACATATCTTTTTGTTTATAAATTTTGTTATGCATTGCGTAATGCTTTAAATCAACAAACTTTTCAGTTCTAAGATCAGAGCACCTCATATTTTTCTAATTGTTTTGCCAAAAATTGCCATGTCTTGTCACAGAGTGTGTGGAATTCATCCACCTTATTTTAAGAAATTGACTACCAACCTTCAGTTTGGTGAAACAGTGTAAGGGTTTCAGGTGTGGCAAGAAGAGACTGAACAGATGTATAGATTCTTATTCCTTATGAGCTAAACATTAATGAGAACTGCACTAATTTTTTTACAGCAATGCACTAAAAACAACCCTGAGATTGCTGAGAACATTTATTTATATATATAAATATAAGTATATAAAATACCATTATTTAAATTGCCTTTGGGATTAATCCCCTCCCTCTCCGTATACATGTTGATGGTAAGGGCTGTGCCATGGGTTTGGTTCTATGTTCTGTATTTCGTACAAGTGCATTTGCTGCATCCTCTTCACAATAAATGGTAAAATAACAAATGTGTAGAAAAGCACCTGAGTATCCCTGTACTACATCAGACTTTATTGTGGTGGCAGTGGTACTTCAAGCCTGTACAAAATGTCTAGCTTTAAAGTGGGCCCCAGTAGGACTTTCCATCTGTCCTCCCTTCACTAGCCATGGCTACTTTGCTTCTTTACACCCAGAGCTGGCTGTGTTGTTTCATTGGCTCTTCTCTGACAGACACGGTGGTTTTAGTTTTGTTGTGGGAGGTGCAGGTCCATGATTACTTCACGGATGCTTGAAGGTTTTTTGATTCTATCCAATTTAAAAAGAAAAAAGAGCAACAGCAAAACTCACCAAACAAAACAAAGAACCTAACAAAACTTGACTTCTGCTTTTAAAGATCTTTTATAGAAGGCACAGCCCTGAACTTTTATCACTTTTACCACCTTGCCTTTTCTTTCCCTTTAGTCTTCATTCTTTTCTATGACTTGAATTTTATTTTCTGTGATTATATATTCTATGTAAGTGTAATTTGAGTATTTATAACTGTGAAGTTGAATTATTCATGTGTTACATATCCTAGGTTTTATTGTATTTTTTTAAAGTGTGTATTCAGGGAAACAAGTAACTCAGAACTATCATGGGAGTGTGAGAGGGAAACTGGTTTGTTCTTGACTTGCAGTTCCTATGACTCACTTTTCTTAATCCGTAAGAAAAAAATGTACCTGTTGTGATTGTTTCCTGTTTCTGACCTGTAATTATATAGGATTCTGTGGGGAAATTGCATACAGTTCTAGCTTTTGGGAGCAGCCATCTTCTTCCCACTCACCTCCACTTCTTTATATGTGTTGTAACCAGAAGAAACTTCTGATATACCACAGAGGTTATTGTAATTAATTCTCTGACATCAGAGAAACATTGTCCATTACATACCTAATGTAAGAGTGAAATTATGGGATAAGAAAGAAAAAAAAAGGAAGAAAAAGGAAGAAACAGCTGCCTAAGAAACACTGCTATTCCAGCTCAAGTCACTGTATACCATCCAGCTGTGAAAGGGTAAGTCTGTGTACCTGGTAGCTACTCAATTCCAGTTACTGTTCCCAGTGAATGATACTGGGATCTTGCTTGCATCATATACTATGCAAACTTGTCCTCAAAATGCTGTGCATCTTACAGTTGCATATTACTATTCGGTTTATTTCTATGCAGGCCCATTTAACCATTGTATAAATGCAGGGTTCTAGATCTGCCACCCTTAAAACTATGTGGAACAGGAAAATTATTTATCATATGTACACATTATAGAGTAGATGAATTCATCTCCTGCATATGGGAAAATACAGTACAGTAGATGAAACTTCTGTAGCAGTCTGGTAATGCTGCTAGCAGGAATGAAGAAAATGTGTAAGCTTTGAATGGAAGGTCTTTTAGTTAAGGTTTTATTCTATATACTTCAGGTAAATACCCCTTTAATTACTTAACTCTCTGGGTTTTTTGTATCACTAGGAACATTACATCATTTAAAAGGGAGAAGTTTGTTTGAAAATAAGTCCCCATTTGCCACTAGTTGCACAGGGGTTTGTTTGTTTCTTTTCCTTGGACTGAAGCCTTGAGGTAAACAAATGACTGAAAACCAAAATACATAGTTTAGGTTTTTTTGCTTTTTATTTTGGTTTCTTTTAAACTTGACTGAAACAACTTTCAGTATGTTAACCCTGACTGAACAATCTCTCACTCTTTTCAGGGCAAGGTAAGGACAATGTCTGCTGGTAATAGACATGGTAGGAATTAATGGCTTGTTAACGTGGCAATTTTAGAGTATATGTGTATCTGCCTGAAATTAGATCAGCAAACAGCTAACATGGAAAAGAGATACTTTATTTTTAAGGGGCAAAAAGAATTGACACATTTCTATTTTTCGTAAATCATAAGACTCTTGGTGTGCTGATTTGAGGAGATGGAGTTTAGTGTGGCCAGCTAACAGGTTACCACTTCCTTTTAGATACTCAGCTAACATCTGTTGTGACACCATTCACATAGTGCTTATATCTATTCCAGATCTGCTCAACAGAAGCCACCTAGTGGAAATTTCACTCTTCCATAAGGCTTTAGAAAATTAACTCCTCAAATTTTTTCCTGAACTTAAGATTCTCCTATGATTGTATGTTCGTTTGTACAGAGTGTGTCTTTGGTTTCCAGTGTGCGGTGTGACAAAAATGTTTATTTTCTTCTAACTCAGAATCACACAGTATTAAATAGGTTGGAAAAGACCTTTGAGATCACAGAGTCCAACCTCCACCTTGTCAACTAGACTATAGTACTAAGTGCCACATCCAGTCTTCTCTTAAACATGTCCAGGGTTGGTGACTGTACCACCTCCCTAGGCAGCCCATTCCAAAGCCCAGTCACTCTTTCTGTGAAGAACTTTTTCCTAATGCCCAGCCTAAACTTCCCCTGGTGCAGCTGAAGCCTGTGTCCTCTCATGCTGTCACTGGTTGTCTGGGAGAAGAGACCGACCCCCACCTGGCTACAGCCTCCTTTCAGGGAGTTGTGGAGAGTGATAAGGTCTCCCCTGAGCCTTCTTTTCTCCAGGCTGAACAACCCCAGCTCCCTCAGCCTCCTCATAGGATTTGTGCCCCAGACTCTTCACCAGCCTCACTGCCCTTCTGTGCACATGTTCAAGCACCTCAACGTCCTTCCGAAACTGAGGGGCCCAGAACTGGATGCAGCACTCAAGGTGCAGTGTCACCAGTGCCGAGTACAGGGGAAGAATCACTGCCCTGGTCCTGCTGGCCACACTGTTCTGATACAGGCCAGGATGCCATTGGCTTTCTTGGCCATGTGGGCACATTCCCTGCAGGATAGATCTGTCTATGGAAACCCCTCTTCTGGATGGAGATAATTTCATCTTTTATTTTCTTGGCCTTTGTCTTGATGTGTAATATTTTTCTCCTGTTTTAAGGATGGAAAAGATGGGTATTTTCAAATTAGTCCTGTCAGTCCAAATTGACCTTACCATAGAGCAGATTTTTTTAGATCTTTCCAGACTTCCAGGAAAATCCTTATAGATGATGGCTTTTACTCTGTCCACTTGCATTGTGATATTCTGTTGCTGTAAGAACATTCCAGTTAAGTCTCACTTAATGTTGTAGCTTCCAGGTGGATCCCAATCTGTTTTCTTTCTCTGATTTCTTTGGAGGTGCTATCTATGTGTACATATGTAAGGACTTCTCCCTAAAACATTCAGTTGCAGAAAATGGCTTGAAAACCCCACTAATCAGATTATGTTTGTTAGTAAAAATGGCTACTACCTGATTTTTTTTTAAACCTCTTCCCATTTTACTTCTCTGTTAAATCTTTTTAAATGTTCTGATTAAAACAAAAACCTAGAGCTGTGTATGTGACACCACTGATTATACCTGGACTTCTGTGCTACTTGCAGTATATGATACTAGTGATGGATTCTGGGGATCTCTCTCATGGTCCAGCAGATGTGAAATGGTTTAGAGTTCAAGGAAGATGATGGTCATGATTATTTTTTGAGGTAATTCCATATAGACTGAATGGTCCTACAGCCACTTTGCCTGGGACATCTGCCATGTTTCTGAGTGGTGATGTCAGTTTTCTGGTCAAGAGTGCAGTTATCACCAGTCATTCCTCATCCCACGTTCACTGGGAACTGAAGAACTGTTTGAGAAGCCTGGATGACTGGTGAGGTGACAGATGAAGACTTGTGGCACAGGTCCATGCCTTTGGCAAGAGGCCATAAAGCTTTGTCTGGATTTGGGCAAGGAGCAGGGAAGAGCCCTTATGATTGATTAAGCTTTCACTGATAATACACACACAACCATGCAACCTAGGAATGTAGATAACAAAGACAGTGCTTTAAAGATCTTTCTCAATTCCAGAACTTTCCATTTACAAAATGGAGTTAGACAAATTGCATTTCTTACCATTAACAATATTATTCAACTTATATTGGATTTGGGGTTGTACCACCACAGGTTTTATGTACTTAATTTTATTAAGGAATTTTATACCTATTATATAGGCATCTATCCTTTTCTTGTCTGCTTGCTATTTGATAATCTGATGCAGTACATTCAGTGGCGCTAGACTCTTTCCAAAATTACACTGGTAATTCCTGGTGCCTTAGTAAAAAAGTGGGTACATAACACCTTGGTGGAAGGTAAAGCATGTGACTTCATTCACCCCAGCATGATACGTGTATTTCTAAAAAGGTGATTAAGATGGCTGCCCCAAAAGATTTTGGGAATATACCTACATCACTTGGTCATGAACATTTGAATATGAGCAATTTTTATGACTTCTGGTATGTACAGTTTGAATAGGTAATCCCAGTACACTTAGGCCACAACTTTAAAAAATGGCAATCAATAGCTGGATATGTAACTACTTACACAAATGCCCCTGAAAGCTTGACAATAGCTGCTGGTTAGGAAATGGAGAGGGGAGTAGAGCATAAAAGAGAGGATGACTTTGGTTTTTAATGGACAATGAAAATATATATTGCCTCTACCAGCAAACGGTTACCTTGCCAGGGATAGGGATATATGTACCTGCGTGTCTGTGAGTGTGTATGTGTCTGCGTGTGTTATTGGAAACAGCCTGTAAATATTGTAGCTGTTTAAAATGGAAAAGGCAGAGAGTTTTTTTGCAACATGTTGCAGCAAAAGGACAGTATTGACAGTGGAGAAACACTGAGAAATAAAAAAACCTTTTTTCACTTGTTGTCATTTATTGCACAATTACATTCTCATAAGATGTCCTCACAAACTCCATATAAGGACTTTTAAATTGACTCAAATCATCCTTTAATCAAAGATTCTTTATTTTAAAAATTCTCTTTTGTAGCTATGCTAAGAATAACCTCAGCTATTCCTATTTTTCTGCCAGCATCATCCCTGTTTTCATGCTTTTACATAAATCAGTGCCACATGCTCTCTCTTCTACAGTTAAAATGTTTTGTCTTTGAAGCATTTTCTCTATCAGTAATTTCCCTTCTCTTGAATGTTTTTCAAAGCCCAGAACACTCTTGTACTGTCTTAGTGCTCAGTAATTTTTCATTTGTCATACTTTTCAGGGATATACCTTGCCTAGTGTGGTTTAATCAGTCATTTCTAATCATCTGCCATCCTTGATCTGATAGCCAAGTGCAGCATTGGGTGAAGTCCTGATTACCATTGTGCTTACATGAAGCACTTTTTGATAGTGATACTAGTTTAAAAATACTCAGCTGCTGTCTGTCCATTCTCTCAAATTCCTTCACATTCATACAGAGACAATATCATCTTGCTCCTTAGAGTTTGAAAAAAATCACTTCGAACATAAACAATGGTGATTGGATAGCTCTGGGTCTTTACAGATTGTATGTTTCCTTTACCTAAAAAAAGTATCTTCAACTTTTCTTCTGTTTGACTGTAAAGACTTGACCTGTAGCTGCTTTGGGCTACAATTTAAGAATGAGAGAACACAAATAGAGCAAGTGTTCTTAATGAGAAACAGCTTTTTTTTTTTTTAATGTGAACAAGTCAGTCCCAGTAAAAAGATTGGAAGTTCTGTAACTGTGGTGCTTATCCAAAGCAGTTGCGCTTTCAGCTGACAATATAAAAAAAAGGACGAGCAGCACTTCCAAACTGATTTAGGTGTGATGGAGAACAAGATTTTTGCTGTAGTCCACTGTTCCTTGCTGTTGGTGTCAGCCACAGGTCTGCAATGAGTAAAAGTTGGGGGACTGGAGCCCTAGTTCGTGGTTGGAGGCTATTTCTGGCTGGAGTTTGGCCTGAGAGAAATCCAGTTCACATACTCCAAGACTCTGTATCCCTGTGAGCCTATCCGGGACCTGGGAACAGAGTCTTTGTTTCTACAGCACACACCTGGTGTGTGTGAGTGTAATGCCTCTTTGCAGGGCTTCCTTGTATTACCCAAGATGGTCCTCTGTTGTGTTTTTAACTGGCCACCCTCTGACACATAATTCTCGTATAGAAAGATGATACTTGGGTTCTGGCACTTTTTAGAGCTCCTTGCTTATATGCTATGCAGATTTTCCTCTATTCATCAGAAGGGGGTGCGGGTTTCTTTCCGAGCTCCCGCGGCAAAATACCATCTCCTCCTAGTCTCTACTGCTGCGGCTCACCCAGCTGCCGGCGCGACCCCGCGGGGCCCGAGCGCTGGTATACCGGCCTGGAGCTACTCCTGCGAGCGGTGGCCGTGCCGCGTCCCGGGGCCTGTCCCATGTCGCAGGGGCTGTGGCGCGGTAAGCGGCCCGGACAGTGGCACGGCGGGGCGAGCGCGGCCGGCAGGGGGCGCCAGAGGCCGGCGGGGGCTCGGTGTGAGGGAGCGGAGCCGGGCGGCAGCTGCGCCGGCGGTCGCTGGGCCTGTGCGTGCAGTGAGCGCCCGTGTGACCACACCTGCCTTTCCGTCTTCTCCTCTGCTCCGGCCTTGCCTTGGGACTGTGCTTCCAATGCTGCTTCTTTAACCCCCTACTCTCTCCGCAGCATCCAGCTGTTCCCACTAAACCGAGCGGTGAGTCTGCGCTGGTGGGCTGCCCCGGGATCCTGCGCAGCCCCGTGTCCTTCCCTCTGCACAGCAGGACACGGATGAATGAATTTGACTTCTTGACTTTTTTTTTTTTTGCGCTATTTCATAATATCTACTAAGATATCACAAAGAAAGGAAGACAGCCACCCACCCACCAAATTATTTCCTTTCACTGTCAGTGGTCCCATGGTCAGGCAAGTAAGGAGGATAGGGGAACAAATGGTGAGGAAAAGAAAGATATTGGGGAAAAGAGACATGAAGAAAGAGAAAGACCATTTTTTGTCTTTCTAGAAGCTGAAAGAGATGGAGTGGGCAGCTCCAATATAATTTTGCAGCCTCTTTCTAGTAATTCCCCTATGACAGGGTGAACCAGAGGTGAATTCCTCCAAAGTGCAAATTAATTTTGAATGCAATTCTGATTTAGCAGACATCAGTCTTGGAATCTACAAAAAAAATCATAATGGGCCTCTTTCTTTACTCAGTATATTGTATATATTATGGTGCATTGTCACACTCAGGCAAAATTGCAAATTAAGCCTTGGTTAAAGGGCACAGTGTTCTTCCTTCTTTGTTATGCTGGGAATAAAATGGCTGCTGTTTCCAGATGTAGTTCTAAGGAATGCTTGTCTAACTCCTGCAACCCAAACATGTGTCCATACTGCAGCTGCAGTAGAAATGTAGGCTGATGAGGACCTGAGTAGCCTCTCCTGCTTGTTTGGAACCCACATCTGTTCTGCTGGTGTGGCAGGCATCACAGGATGGCTCAGAGCATTGTATTGTGACCCTGCACAGAGTTCAGTAACTGTTCTTGCTTCAGCTGTGGAAAGAAGTGCTTGGGACCTGTCCCCTTGTGAAGTGTTCCTGAGAGCCTACCTGTACCATCTGATGCAGGTGCCAGAAAAAGCAGGCAGGAGATTGTTGTCAGGAAGTCAACAGTATCTTTGTAGAAAACAATTTTTACCTTGCTGGTGGAACACATTTTACATGTCCCAGCAGTGGCTGACAGGGATGAAGAGACCTTAGTGATGTTCCCCAGCAACAGGAACCGTTCCAGCCCTCCTCCTTTTTTACCATGGGAATATCAGATGTTTGGAACAGAACAGCTCCCCCTCCCTGCACTGTCACTGCTTCTTCTCTCTTGCACCATTCATATTTACCAGTGCCCAAAGCAGTCAGTCCTCTGTGCTCCCTGACATCCTCTGAGGGAGAAAGACAGTGCCCTTTGCATCATCTGTCCTTGCTGGCACATTTGCCAGCTCTGTCCATCACTCAGAGATGCAGAAAGCAAAACCGGTAGCAGTTTATCCCTCTGCAGGTTACAAGACAGCAGCTGTCTTGAAGAAGTAATGCTTGGATTTATTAAGGGCAATTATATACCACAGCTTCACATTTCTTGTCCTTCTTGTTTTTTGCTACTAATGGACAGTTTTGGTCCATCCGTGTTGCGTACATCTACAGCGAGATTGGGCTTGTTTCCTCCCCTCGAGCCGCAAAGGCATCCCTCTCAAGCTCTGTTTCCCAGCCACGGCAGAGCACAGAGCTTATACCTCTTGCCTTCTCAGGATCTTTCCTATGAATAACAGGTAACCTCCTTCGTGCACTCAGGTTTTAGTGCTCTTCACTTACCTTTGCCTAAGGCTTCGAAACCTCTGGGCTGTAGCTTCTTGCAGCACTCTTGTCTTTTGTCACTGAATCTGCAAAAATGATCCCTGAAAATGATTCTTGCCTGTGGCCTGGGTGATCTGCTTTCCTGGTACTTTACTTGATGTTTAAAAAAAAAAAAAAAAAAAAGAAAATGCAAATAAAAAACAAATACATTTTCCAAATGTATTTGGAAAATGCCTTATACTTCGAAGTAGGTTAGTTGCTCTCGTGGAAGTGCTTGGGTAAGGTATGGCTCACTGCCATCCAGGGAGCCTGCTGCTGTCCCACCCCACAGCTGCACATGCTGTATCCACCTCCCCCTGACCCCTCTGCTTGTCCTGCCCACCAGCAGACTCAACCGCAGTGCCTGCCGGCCCATTTTGCATACATCTATTGCGAGATTGGGAGGAGAAGGGAGCCACGTCTGACCTCTGAGACATCTTTTTTTTCGAGTTTGGCATGATGCAGAGTGCATTGGGACTAAGGAAGCCAGCATCCATGAGAAAAGACCGCCCTACCATCAGATGAAAGTGCCTCTACTGGTGATACGTGAGTCAAGTGGGCACCCTGTGCATGGACAGGTCTTCCATCTGTTGTGTGAACCCTCCAGCCCAGGTAAGGATTAGATGTCACATGGGAGCTTGTGACTGGATTAACTTGTGCTGGTTGGGTACCTGCATGGGGTAGCATCACAGGATGTCTTGGATTGGAAGAGACCTTCAAAAATTATCTAGTCCAATACCCCTTCCACAAGACCAGGTTGCTCAGAGCTCCATCCAGCCCAGCACTGAACACTGCCAGGGATGGGGCTTTTGCAACTTCCCTGGGCAACCTGTTCTATTGCCTCACCACCCTCATAGTAAAGAGTTTCTTCCTAGTATCTAATCTAAACCTATCCTACTTTAGCTTAAAATTGCTGCTCTTCCACCTTTCACTAGGGGCCTTGGTAAAATGTCTCTGTCTTTCTCATAAGCCCCCTTAACACACTGAAAGCTGACGTACCTGCAGGGTGTAAAAAATTGGGAGCTCTAGACATCAGAAACAGCATTACCCACTACAAAGCTGATTAACAACTAAGACTGATGTCAAACAACCAAGAAGGACCCACCTGAGGGACAATTTGGTGAAATCTCTGTACATCTCTGCCTGAGCTTTGCCGCCACATCAGCCTTGCTGTTGCAGCAGGTGTTGGAGCACTTTGGAGCCCTGTGCATGTGCTGGGCAATCCCTGCGAGTACCCAGCCGCTCCACGGCCTCGCCTCGTGCTGTGCAGCCGCTGATGTGTAATGAGAGCTGGAAGTGACCTGTGTAACAAATAATTGGCTTGGAGCGTGGCGCTGGCCACAATTACAAGTTCATCTGTACGTGATTACATTGCACAGCTCCGTAACTATTTTCAACACAATTGATTTTCATTATAGAATACACACTCCATGAAGGAGATGGTGGCGGTGATGCGCACTGGCACAGCAGAGCTGGACTTTATCTTGGGCACAAAACAAACCATGTAAATACATATCAGTGTCAGGTCTGGGGGAAATGGTGCTTTTTCCACTGCTGTTCCAAGCCCAAAAACCCATGCTTACCCTTCCCTGTGGTCAAGGAACTGTCAGCACCAGGGGAAAAAGGATGGAGGGGAACAGCTCCTTGCCTCTCTCACCCCGGGCTACTGCAGCTCCTCAGGGGCAGGAGCAGATTGGTCCCCCTGAGCTCACCGTTACCCTCTTCCACCCCGATCCCTCCCACTGCGGGAAGGGTGTGAACACTGTGGTGCTGTCGCTGTGACCCCTTGGCATGGGCATGTCTGGAAAATTGTACAGGGATCATCCTCCTGTTGCTAGCTCAGGTTTTGGAGGCACACCATGACTTGCTGCTAAGGTATTCTCTTTTTTATTAAGTATTTAGCAGTGGCTGTTCTAGAGATTAGTGGAGAATGACAGGAAAAAAAAACCAAACCCCACAGATGACTTTTACAGTCAGGTTTGGTGTACCAGTACTCCTACGCTTGCGTTTCTCTCCCAACAGGAGCTAAATTGCACAGCTTTATGTAACCAGCTATATAAAGAGTGCCTTGAAGGAAGGTGAAAACGCCACCTACCCCCCACCCCTGGCACCCTCACCTCTAGCACCCATGCCCTCTTCCAGGTGTGTGGGCTGGCCATGGCCCAGCTGCCCCCACCAAAGGCGCCCGCAGCCTGAGTGCTGCTGCTTAAACATGCTCAAATGCCCTCTCCATGCCTAATGTGCACCCAAATGCCCAAGGTGCATCTGTCCCTGTCTGTGCCTCGGTAAACTGCCTCTGGCTCTAGTTTGTTGTTGGCTGAGGTGTTTCTGTGGTCCAGGGTGAGGGGATGGAGGATGAGAGGAGGGAGTTAATGACACACCACACAAAGCATAGACTGGGCAGTGTGTTCAAGCCCAGAGCCTTTGCTTGCCCAGCTGCAGAAGGCATTTGTGGCAGGGTGAGCAATCACTCAGCCCTGTGAATTGTCTCTGGACCTTTCAGAGCAGTGCAGGAGCAGTCCCGGGTTTGTTAATGCACTTCCAGGACCTCCTATTCTGTATAAGTGTGGACATATTTATTTATACAGACACTCACTTCTGAAACGAAGGCTGCCTTACAGAGCTGTGACCTGGGATGTCTGTAGCAAACCAGGCATCACACAGAGATTTAGGCACAAAGCACATGGATAGCATGAGCAGGAAGCTGGAAGGAAACTGTAGCTGCAGCTCAGTGTTCCTGCCTGAGCCCAGCTTGCAGATGTGCTACAGGGCGCTCATACCTGCGCTGCAATTGCCTTTTCATTTTCATCTGAAAATGTTTTACAAACAATGCCTGCGGACTAGCATGGCTTTATCAGGTCTCTCTCTCTCATTCATAAACATGCACATGCTCAGTTTTCCTAAACTGTTCTCTAAATTTTTTCCTCGCAGCTCTAAATGACACTTGGGAGGATGCACAGGGCAGCAGTGAAGGGAGCTGTGCCTTCATTGTGCACATAATTCCAAAACAGTCATGTAAAATATATAATTGCTTGAGCAAGAACTGCTTAAAATATGAATTGTAACTCAGCTGGCAGCTGCTGTATCAGGGGCCAAGGATACTGTGGGAGAAGGTGTCTGTGCAGAGGTTGAAGCTGAGCAGCAAGGCACAGGGTGCAGGATTGCTGTCGAAACTGCTGCTATGGTGACTTTTGGTTAATTTTAATTGTTTCCACCTCCCTTTTCATGCCTTCTTATAGATGAAAACAGTTTTATCCACCGCATGAGAGAGAAGTGTAGTGGGAGGAAATTCATATATATATACACACATATACACACACACATATATATATGTCATGCTATAAAGGTTTTTCTAATACTGATGTAGATGGAGGCTTCAGATTTTTCTCATTTTTGTGGAGAGGCAGAATTTATGAATTAACTCAGTCAACACTGAGCTAGAAGCCAGCCAGGAAAGCAGCCCAGCTCCAAGAGCACTGCCATGCCCGAGAAAAATCCTAACTGCAGTTGTAGCCCATTTCCCTACAGCAGCAGGGCCACAGCTCTGAGGTGGAGGGCTCTCTGCAGCCCATGCACTTCACAGGGGTCAGAAGAAAAGCCTCTGGAGTGATATAAACATGCCATGTGCCTGCATAAGTCACGTTGCCTGTGACAGGAAAAGTGTTTTCTCTGAGAAATACCTGCTCAGGGGAAGGGGAGCTGCTGAGGCTGTTTTCACCACAGGAGCACTGTGTCTCATGAACTCTGCTGTGGACTCCTTCCGTGTATCACTGCTTCTCATTTTTTCCTTCACCTTCCTTATTGTACTTTGCCATAAGCTACATTCCGTGCACAGATCTGGTATTTTATGTTTGTGCAGCTCTTTAGACAATATGGCCTTTGAACACTTATGGTAACGTGATTATTTTAGGGCATTGACAGCTGTTCAGATTTCCTTTATAGTATTGTTTAGATCCTTTTTCTTCAAATGTGAAAGTATTGCTATTGCAGGCTGTGCTGGTAATGCAGACTGAAGCCAGTTGATTTCAATATGTATGAGATTTCTTCCTATGCAATACGAGAACCTTTCTGAAGTTGAAATGAGTCATTACTCCCTCATAAACCTGCTGCAGACGGTCCTCTCCGCTGGCAGCAGCTCAGAGCCATCTCTGTGTTATGCCACTTGCAAAGAAATGACTCTGTGTGTGTCTCTCTCTGTTTTTCGTCCTCTCCCCCTGGTGCCCCTGGCTTTTCACAGTAATTGCCATTCTCCTCCATTCCCACAAGTACAGGGAGAGCAACAGGAAATTACATTGCTAATTAAGCTATGGAAGAGAATACAAAAGCCCTAAACTATTAATACTCCATCTGTGTTAAAAAACAGTGACATGTATTATCCTTGCTGGTTGGAAGCCAGCGCAGCCAGGAGGTAGGCATTGACTTTGGGAGCAGGTAGTGCAGGCAGCACACTCTTGGAGAGTCTCTGACTGCTGCCCTGAGACTCAAGTCACAGCATCGCTGCAGCAAGAAATCAGGATCCCAAGCAAAGCTGAGATTTCATGTTATCCGGCTTTTCTAAATACAAGCTGCACCAAACTACAGGTGATGCCTGTCAGGATTTTTGTATAGTGTTAGGCTTAAAGCAGCAGCTTCTAGCAGCAGTATAGTCCGTGGTGATGGGATGAAGCTGGAATGCTGCTTGCAGCTTCTGCCGCAGCATCCCTGGCGAAGGCGTGCGCTGGTGCATTGGTGCACCCCAGGCCCCCCTGCACCCCTGCAGGGACACGGCCTAGAGCATTGCCCAGGGTACAGCCTGCTGGTGCCTGCAGCAGCTGTCTGGTACCCAGCTCATCTACGCTCAGTGGCTGCAGGTCTTACCTGGCTGGTGGGGCTGCAGAGCTTTTCAGAAGGATGATTCCTCAGGGCAAGGGTGTGGAACAGGTGCCTTGCTGGATGCCATTCATTCCCTCTGACCACCTACTTTCTGCCTGGTGCTGTCATGCCACAATGTGCCTGCATGTTCTTTGTGTCATTGGCCGAATTCCTGCCAGTAAAATCCTGGATTTTGTGCAGAGGCATTAAAACCACTTTGTGTTATTTGGTGCCAAGGCAAGTGGCTAAAGAGGTAGAGCAGGCGCTGGGAGTGGTTTCTGCAGCTAAGCAGCCCTGGCAAGGTTTGCTTTCTGCTACTGCACCCACAGACTGCATCCTGGCTATGAGTTTTTCTTTACAACCAAACCAAGTTAGGTTTGGAATAATCCACACTTTTTTGGTTTTGATGGAATTTAAGATGTTCCTATTCTTCACAGGCAAGAGATTTAAGAAAAATACCCAATATTCAGAAAAAACCAATACACCTTGACACTCAGTGATGCTGTGTGTGCACAAAACTTATGTTTTCTAGGTCATAGAAATAGGTTAAATAAGCACTTACAGGAGCTGAGATTTGATCCACAAAAGTACTTACACAATACTACTGGTCACTACACATGCTTCAGTTCAAAATCTCTGTCCTCAAGACCTGTGCCAAAATGCTGAATTTACACATGTGAAGAAGTTCATACCCATTAACCAGAGCTACAGGAGGTAGCTCTCCTGGCATCACTCCTTGGCCCTAAAATGGTGCAGGCAGCACAAGATCAATTAGCTAAAACACCTGACTGTTTTTCAGACAGGGGGCAATGGTGATGCATCCTCATATAAGCTTGTGCACAACTGGATATTGGTTTGCTTTGGTAAACCATTCTGTTCAAGGCAGTTTCTCAAAACCAAAATTACACTAAAAGCTATATGCAAAAGGACATATTTCCCAATGGAAATATTTCCCAGTTCAAGCACTTACAGAAATAAAATTGTGCTTTCCTCCTTAACTTTGACAGTCAGTGCCTATTTGTTATAATGGTGGTTCATTACTTAATTATGTCTCTTTGGCCCATGTTTCTTCCTGAACATGCTTCACTTTGTGCAGTGAATGAAACAGAGTTTTAGACAGCCCATCATGTCTAGAGAATGAGGCAGGTATCCTGTGGGATAATAATGCCATAAACAGCTTTATTGTTACTTGTGTATTCCAAGAAGCCATATCAAAGTGTCTCAAGCAGGTTTCATTTCACCTCTGTTTAGCACCAAAAAGAAATTTGCACCTTGGAGCTGATGTGATCCAACAGCTCTCTGCTCCCTTCCCTCTGCCATGGCTCCCAGTCACGCGGTCCTCCTGCTCCCAGTTTCTACTCCCCTGGGACTTACAGAGGTTGCCTCTGCCAGCTCAGGGAGCAGAGCCAGCTCAGAGGGCTGCCAGGGCTGGTGTCAATGCAGGGAGGGAAAAGTGGGACTTCTCTTCTTGCCAGCAAGCTGTTAGATCAATGCAAGCCATAAATAATATCAACCACCCTTTCCAAGGAATGAGCACATTGCCCCAGGAAAAGTGCTCTCAGTTCTTAATTAACTGCCCAAGCTGCAACACACAAGCTCTCTTCTGCATAAAATGAAGTGCCTACAGAATGAACTGCCCAGCTCACCATGGCCTGTTCTGGGTGAGAGAACTATTTACCCACAGGGCTTCTGTGTGCAGCCCCAGTGCAGCAGGATAGACACTCATCAGGAACTGATGAAGAGCAGACAAACCTGCTCACCAGGAGGTTGTTTCTCCCTGAATGCCCCCTCTCTCCCCAAAGAAGAGACAGCTACAGAAGGCTTTCAAAACCCAAACCTTTTAGAGAAAATCCTGTGACTGCATTGAATAGTGTAGACTGTGCCTCTTCCCCAGTGACATGAGAGGAACACACCATCCCACCTTCCCCCCCACACACCACAGGCACCAACACCTTTTTTTCTGGGTAGCAGCAGCAAGTTATCTGGTTACCCAGTGAAGCTCAAAGCTCAGTATGAGCCACAAGATTGCTGCAGTGAGCCATGATGTGTAGTTCTGCAGGGTCCCTCTGCAGTCAGTAGTAGGAAATAAGCAGAGCATAGAATCACAGAATAGTTTGTATTGGAAAAGACCTTTAAACGTCATCTAGTCCAGTCCCCCTGCAATAAGCAGGAACATCAACTAGGTCAGATTGCTCAGAGACCTGTCCAACCTGACTGAATGTATCCAGGGACAGAGCATCTACCATGTCTCTGGGCAACCTCTTCCAGTGTTTTACCACCCTCATTGTACAAAACTTCTTCGTTATAGCTAGCCTAAATCTACCCTCCTTTAGTTTAAAACCATTAGGCCTTGTCCTATTGGTACAGGCTTTAATGTAAAGTGTGTCCCCATCTTTTTTGTAAGCCCCGTATAAGTACTGAAAGGCCGCAATGAGGTCTCCCTAGAGCCTTCTCCAGGCTTTCCTCATAGGAGAAGTGCTCCAACCCTTTGATAATTTTTGTGGCCTTCTTCTGAACCTGTTCCAACAGGTCCATGCCTTTCCTGTGCTGGGGGCCTCAGAGCTGGATGCAGCACGGCATGTGGGGTCTTCACCACGCTGCAGCACCTCAATGTCTTTCTTGTCAGGAGGGGCCCAGAACTGAACACAGGATTTGAGATGCAGTCTCACCAGTGCTAAGTACAGGAGGATGATCACTGCCCTGGTCCTGTTGGACACACTGTTGTCTATTATGTCCAGCTTTTCTTCCATCAGCACCCCAAAATCCTCCTCCACAGTGTTGCTATCAAAACCTTCACCCCCCAGCCTGTATTGATACTGGGGATTGCCCCAGTCCAAGTGCAGGACCTTGCACTTAACCTTATTCAGTCTCGTTGAACCTCATGAGGTTGACATGGGCCCACCTCTTGAGCTTATTATCCAGGTCCCTCTGGATGGCATCCTGCCCCCCAGGTATCATCCTCTTTACCTTCCCACAGATGCAATTTAGTTGGATATGCATTTGCTGAGCTCTGTGTACTTTGTTGCCACGACCCTTTACCACTTCTGGAATGTGGTATTTCTTTAGTATAGTGCTTTCCCTTTGTTGTCTGATGGCTTGAAGATGAGTTTTAACTAAGCGGAATAGAAGGATGGGTGTTGTCTCATGGCAGCCTCCATGCTCAGGGTGCCTCCATTTTCAGTACAAACCTTTCTTGTGATTGCTGTTATTGAGAAGCTCCCAGCTGTGCTGTGGAAGGATGAACAAGCCCTCACCTGCCCCATGCAATTCTACGTTGGTAGACTAAGCTTGTTAACTATTTCCCTGATTTTCTTTACATATCTTAGAAAAATTTTGGTCTCCTACAAAACCAAATGTGCTCCCTGAGGGTAGGGAAACATTCTCTCTAAAGCAAATGCTGTACGTGCTGGAGGGAAAACTAGGGGCTTCCTAATGTGATTGTTAAAGCTTTCTCCTCTCTCTGGAGCAGCAGAGCACCAGTAGCTCAAACACCAACCCACCATGAGCTCTATGCTGAACAGAAAGCATGTCAACATGAGCAACTTCATCAGTCAGAACCTTGCCCAGTAGTTCTCTGCAAGCCAATTTGAGGGACCCACCTGCATCCTGACAGCCATCAGCAGGCAGGGAGATGAGAATTGTTCCCATGACCATCTTCCAACTCTCGTTCTATTAGAGAAGGGTCTTTTGGCTGCTAGGTAACACAGCTGGTCTTGTGAGGCACATGGTGTTAGTCCAGGATCAATAGCAGTGGCTGAATAGCTGTCAGGACTGGATTCTGCATGTTTTATGTGGAAAGTGGCACCTCATGAATACAGAAAACCCAGTGGATCAGTCTGTTACTCATGCCATGTCCCCTAGCCTTCCTCTAGGACAACAGAAATCTTCAATTAGGAGCAAAATGAATTAGTAAAGTAACAGCACAAATGATCAGACATCAAATATATATGTGAGAATTATTAATGAAGCACAAAGAATTTCAGACACACAGAATGGGTGAGGTTGGGAGGGACCACAGTGGATCATTTGGTCCAGCCTTACTGTTCAAGCAGTGTCATCCTAGAGCACATGGCACAGGATTGCATCCAGGTGGTTCCTGAATATCTCCAATGACGGAGATTCCACAGCCTCTCTGGGCAACTGTTCCAGTGTGTACTCACCTGCACAGTGAAGAAGTTTTTCATTTTGTTCCACTGGAACTTCCTGTGCAGCAGTTTCTGCCCATTACCTCTTGTCCTATTGCTTTGGCACCCCAGAGAAGTGCTTGGATCCATCCTCTTGGTACCCTCCCTTCAGATACTTACAGACATTGATGAGGTCCCCTCTCAGTTGTCTCTTCTTGAGGCTGAACAGACCCTGCTCCTTCAGCCTTTCCTCACAAGAGAGATGCTTCAGTCCCCTCTTCATCTTTGTAGTCCTTTGCTGGACCCACTCCAGGAGCTCCATGTCTCTCTGGTACTGAGGAGCCCAGAACTGGACAGAGTGCTCCAGATGTGCCTCACCAGGGCTGAGAGGAGGGGTAGGATCACCTCCCCTGATCTGCTTGCCATGCTCTTCCTGATGCACCCCAGGATACCATTGGCCTTCTTGGCACTGCTGGCTCATGGACAGATTGTTGTCCACCAGGACCCCAGGTCCTTTTCCACAGAGCTGCTTCCCAGCAGGTCTGCCCCCAGCCTGTGCTGGTGCCTGGGGTTATTCTTCCCCAGGTGCAGGACCTGTATTTGCCTTTGTTGAATTACAGAAGGTTCCTCTCTGCCCATCTTTCCAACTTGTCAAGGTCCTTCTGAAGGGCAACACAGCCCTCTGGGGTGCTGGCTGCTCCTCACAGCTTCATGTCATCAGCGAACTTGCTGAGGAGGCATCTGCTTCTTCATCCAAGTCACTGATGAACAAGTTAAACAACACTTGGTGCAGTATAGAACCCTAGGGGACACCACTAGGGACAGGCCTCCAACCAGAGCCTGTACCACTATTACAACCCTCTGGGATCTGCCATTCAGTCAGGTCTCAAACCATCTCAATGTCTATATGTCCAGTCCATATTTCCTGACTTTGCATAGGATGCTGTGAGAGACAGTGTCAAAAGCCTTGTTCAGGTTGAGGTAGACAATATCCACTGCCGTCCCCTTATCCATCCAGGTAGCTGTTTCATTGTAGAAGACAATCAGGTTGGTCAAGTATTACTTACCTTTAGTGAATCCATGCGGACAACTGATCACCTTCTTGTCATCCATGTGGATAGAGAGGGCCTCCAGAATGAGGTACTCTTTCCCTTTCCAGGGACTAAGGTGAGGCTGAATGGCCAGTAGTTCCCTGGGTTCTCTTCTTGCCCTTTTTTAAGACTGAGATGACATTTACATTCTTCCAGTCCTTCAGGCACTTCTCCTGATTGCCACAATATTTCAAAGATGGTGGTGAGTGGCCCGGCATGGTATCTGCCAGCTCCCTTAGCACTCATAGATCCATCCTGTCTGGGCCCATGGACTTGTGGATGTCCTCTAACCCAATCCTCTTCAACCAAGGGAAAGTCTTCCAACATTCCTTTACCCTGGGCTCCCAGGTCAAGGATTCCTGATGGCTGGTCTTTTCAGTGAAGACCGATGCAAAGAAGGCATTCAGTGCCTCTGTTATCAGGGCCCACCCTCCATTAACCAACAGGCCCATGTTATCTTTAGTTTTCCTTTTGTTATTGATATATCTTTGCTGTTGCCCTTGACATCTATGGCCACATTTATTTCCAGATGGGCCTCAGCCTTCTTTGTCTTATTTCTACTTATTCTACCAACCTTTCTATATTCATTCCAAGTGGCCTAACCTATTTGTTTTAATCTCAAAGGGTGGATTCATTATGGTTGCATGGCCTTACCAGTCCTGTCTGAAACAACCTCTCTGGACCTTTAAAAATTCTGCATTCAAGTTCTTCTTGAAGGTAATTTTCTTCCTGTTCCTCCTATAAAGACAGAACAGCAGGTACTGCCTTTTAAAATGTATGTATTTTAATATGTCTGCTACAAGACCCATTAAAAATGCACCCTCACTGGTAGCAACAGATCTCTTTCTTCATCCTGTCTTAACATTCTTCTTCACCATCACCTCCTCCTATGACTTCTGAAAAGTACAGCAAGCAAGCAATGGGGGCAGTAAATCTTTTTACACTCTTTACCCAACATTCTGCCATTACAAAAACAAGTTTCCAGGAAGGAGGGCTTACCCCAGAGAGGTCAGTGAGGCAAAGGAAGAAGCATACATGATATTCCTTCAAGCAATGGTGCGGTCAGGATGGCTTTGCCCTATTTCTCTTCACAGCCTTACCTGAGAGTGATTGCTTTGATCACTGAGTGCTGTGGCAAATTAATCTAGCAGGGGCTAGGTTAATTTTGGCAGCACTTTGAAGCACACAGCATTTGCAGGGCCCCTCACCCAGCATAAACTGATGTAGCTCTGTTGCAATGTGATGGTCTGGCCTAACACAAATGTAAAAGTAAGCATAGCTGCATGTTGAATGGAAAGATCAAGCTGAATTGCAATGTAATCCTCCTCTAATACTGATGAGGAGGCACAGTCCCAGCTTTGCAGAGTACAGACAACCAAGAGCACAGAGTTGCTGAATAAACAAATAAACCAGCTCTGACAAGCAGAGAAACACTGAACTCTTCCATCAGCAGTTCACTGAAGCAAGCTCTCAGCACACAAATAAACAGATGCCAGATGCCCTCCAAGAGCAGTGCAATGATATCAAGAAAAATTCAGGTGATGGATGGATATCTAAAACAGTAAAAAAAAAAAAAATCTATTTCCTTGCACCACTTTAGAGCAATAAAGGAAGTACATCTGACACAAAAACTGGCCAGCAATACTGGAATGCTGCACTTCTGCCTGCTTCCTGCCCCTTTTTAGTTCATCAGCAGGATTGTCATGAAGGTCAATGCATTTTAATAATGTCATCCAGAGAACAGTTCCTAAATTTCAGTAACTGCTTTGTAAAATCTCAGAATAGCTTCCCTGTCCATTCACAAATTTGTCCTTTTGTAGGAGAACCTTAAATTGGGTGGGAGGCTTGATGATAAGTTTATGATAAAACCTCTCTAGATGCAACCTTCATTGCTCTTTGCAAGGAGTACACAGCATTTCCTCCTATTCCTGTGCAAAATAATGCATGGGGTGAAGCTGGCCCTACAGCATGACAACCCTGCACTGCTGCTCTCACCTGGTGCCTCGCAGCCCTTGGGGTGCCTCATCCTGGGCTGTGCCAATGCAGCTCCAGCTCACCTCTGCAGCTCCAGTGGGCTGCCTGTGTGGAGCAATGAATATATGGGCTCCAGTCTTGCACTTCTCACTGCACCTTGTGGCATAAATTATGATTTTCACATGATTTGAGATATGAATCACACAGGTATGTGTGGTTACATCATTATCTCACCCACAAGTGGCATAAGTATTTCAGTAACCAGTGAGCAGAAGCACAATCTCAGTTAGCAAACCCAGGGATTTTACAGGTGGAAATAAATCATCCCTTTCCAGCCTCAGGTCTCAGGAGAGCACGGCTGTGAAATGACACCTTCAGCATTTACCCACATGGAAGACATTAGCCCAACTTTCCAAACAAGCTGTCACCTTGGAGCAAGGGAAAGGAAATCCTCTCATGCCCAGACTGACAGACATACAGACTTACTCATTAGAGGTGTTCATACCTGACATGTTTAAATGGCCTCTGTTTTTTTTACTCATTGGCATTTTGTTTAAGTACAAAGCATGACAACAAGGTTAAAAGACCTTTTAAAAGACCTGGTACCTGGAACAAAGACATTGGAATAAGTTTAGATCATCCCATTAGATGAAACATATGCATGCTCATATAAGTCCAGTTTACAGCCCAGTCTGAGGAAAAAGAGTCCTTATTCTTTTGATGTATAGCTTCCATTATGTTTACATCATGTTTGAGTTAGCTTTATGAAGCCTAATGGCTTCCCCTGTAAGGTATTAGATACAGTATTTAGTTTAAATTGACAAAATGCATATAAATTATTTACAAATCCTAATCCAACTACATGTCCAAATTCATGCAAATCTACATTCTCCATTAGCAGAACAATATAAGCATCTTCATGCACAAGAAGCACATTTTTTCCAACCTTTGCCTTGTGATATAAGCACTTTATGCAGTACGTATGCACATACAGGCATCTATGCAGACGTATATGCAGATGCAGCATTGCTGACACAGGTGAGTTAACAGAGGGTGCATGCATCTGAAAACTGCACAGGAACGAACTGACAGCTTTCTGTGTTGCCATAATTCTTTCTCCCAGTGTGTGTCTCATGGACTCTTAATGACGCAGAGATCTAATGGGGAAGAGGAACTGGAAGTCCTTTTCACCAGGGGTTAATGTACGAGGCTCAGAGTGGATGAAGTTTGTATGCTCTTTTTAATAAGCATTGCTTTTCTTTGCATAGACACTCAAACTCCCTGAATTAGAGCGCTGCCTGAAGGGACAGGTATTATGAAAAGAGCTGCCAAAGCCTTTGTGTGCCAGTGGGAAGCCCCTGATTATCACAAGAGGATCTAAATGGAAAGGTGACATTCAAAAGACCATTAAGATAAAAGCCAGGATGGATTTCCTTCCAACCTCACTTAATATAAACTTGTGCTTAAAATCTCCTGTCCTGAGAGAATGTGTGATTTCATATACACAACTTATGCCTTAATGGGTACAGTCAGCTGCTTCAGAAAGCAATCACTTAGCCAGGAGAGGTAATGAGATTAATTGCAGAGGTAATAAGAATGCCAATATATATGACAAATATGTATTTCTAATCTTTCAGCCATGAAAGCCAAGCGGAAAACACAGTACCAGCTACTTCAGATGGTTTTCCAGGAGAACAAGCACAGATTTGGTATGGATAAAATTGCTTCTACTGTGTAAACCAGTTTTCTTTATGCATGGTTTTGTGGAACTTTAGGAAATTGAAATGAAGGGTGTTTATGGTGAAATTTTTTGTTCTGTTTGCTTGTCTTCTGAACTCCCTTCAAGACTGTTGGCTACAGTGTACTCTCCAAGGCTCTTTGTAACCTAGTTTTGAATGAAGCATGAGATTGGGATCTCTCCTTTCTGCCTGAAAACTGTCCCATAATTTCACAGTTCTCCCTCCTTGGCCAGGGCTTGTTGCTGAGAACTGTTTCAGTTTTGTCCCATTTTCCCTGTTATAACTGTGACTTTTCCCAGAAAAATACATAGGAGTGTGTGTGCCTGTGACTGGTTCTCCCTTCTGAGCAATAACCAGATTGCAATGTGAGCCTGAGACTTGAAAGTGTGGATTGAGGAAAAAGTGATAACAATCACTGTTAATAGTTACCATTGGTCAAGCATTAAATATACTTCCATTTTTCCAGTCTTTTCCCTTTAAAGCCAGTGATGCTGTCAGCCTGTCTGGTCCCTGGGAGCTGCTGCTGATCAAAGTTATCCTGCAGCTTTGGGATGACTCTGACCAAGGTCTCAAACCCAGCCTAGTGTCTAAACAATGCTCCTCCTGTGATAACAAACATGAGCAGCAGCACAAATCTAACTTGCTGTTTCTTTTCCCTCTCATCATGTACTACCCATGTGCAAGTCTCAGTATCAGCAGAAATAGGCAGTAAATGGATTGCCTAATTTGCTGAAGTCAGATCTCTAAGTATCACTTGGCTGTATGATGGTGCGTTGGTGCTGGACAGCTGGGCCTTGTAGTTCCCAGCTGTTGGTGAACAAAATGCATGAAATGAGTAGGTCACTTTTGTTATGTGCCAGTTCAAAGCTTCCTGCTGTCTTCATGAATTATAGTAGGCTTTTTCAACAATTTCCTTTTTCTCTGAGGGTTGTCTCTGCGTCTTGCAATGCTGGATCAGGGATCCACCAAACCTGCAACAGATACAGAGCCAGATCCACAGTGTATCACGTCATGCCTTCAATCAGATGCTGCAGTGGGCAGTTGCAGCCAGGTGCCCTTGGCCCTGCCTCCCACTCAACTTCTTGGCTCACCACTATGTTAAGGCTGCCTAAAACTCAGCACCTGGCTGAGAAGCTTTGCAAAGGAGCTGTTTTAGCCTTTGGGAGTTTAAATTCTTACATTAAATTCTCATTATAGGAGGCTTTGATTTTGCTGACCACACTTCAGTGAAGTCCCTATTTCTGTGCATGACTAATATTTAGCCCAGATGGGAGAGGTTTGTCTTCAGAGGGATTTGAGCAAGAGGCATAAGATGAAGCAAATGAACAGTTTGTTGATGAACAGTCCCATCGACTGTCATGTTGTCAGGGTTACTCTGGGGAAGGTAGAGGAGGTGACTTTGGGTTTTGCAGGAAATCAGTGGTAGAATCCATTACAGTCCAGCCGTGATTCTCCTACTGCCACAAGAGTGCAGCTTTTTTTCATCATCTCCTGTAATAAATTGCCTAATTTAGTCTGGCTCCAGAAAATATTGATGACACGTCTCTTTTACAAGGCAAAGTAAAAAAGTACTTTTAAATTTCTCTCACACACACTCTTTATTACAGAATTTTGTTTTGTGTTTGATTTTTCTATATTTGGCATAGAGTTCAAAAGCAGTCTCAATCCTCATGATTTTCCTGCTCTTCATAGACCTGTCTGGAAAACAGTCTTAAAATTGCCAGAACTGGTAGCAGATACAGGCATAGCTCTCTACTACCTGCTATTCTGCAAAGACTTTTGGTTTCCTGCTTGGAAACAATCATGCTAACAGCCAGCTCCAAGGAGTTGAAGATGAACATTAGCCTGAGTCCGCCTTCCTGCTGGTCCAGAACTGTTATCTCTCATTCACTCACTCACTATTGCTTTGTCCAACTTAATTTTAAATGTACCAAGCAGTAGAGCTTCTGTCACATTACTTTTGAGAGATAATTTTGCAAATCTCACTGCCAAGAACTCCTTCCTCAAACTCCACATTTTCCCTTCCTATCTTTACCCTTGAATGCCGGTTCTATCCTGGTGTATTTTGCTAATTGTATCCTTGCTCTTCATAACATTTAAACCCTCTCAGGTCTTTCCTGTCATCACTTGACTGTGCTACAAGCACTAACCCCTTGAGCCTTAGTCTTCTTCTGTTTGTAAGTGATTCAAATTTTGCCAACAGCTTAGGAGACAACACCACAAATCTTCAAACCTGCCTTATGGGCAGAGTGGTGCAAATTATTCTTTGAATCATCAATTTAGAAAAAAAAAAGGAAAAAATTGTCAGTACAAACAGAGAAATTTGCTTTCTTTTGAGAATTAATATATGTGAATCAATGTTAGTTTTGATGAGAAATTGCAAAATAAATCTACTTTGTTTTTAGCCATCCACCTAGACCTTCTTTGCAGTCATTCATTGCATTCTGTTTAGTTTGTTCATCTGCCTCACTAGCTTCCAGCCACATTAGCTAATGAAAGAGTGCTTAGCCAGGTAGATCTTTAAACGCTTGCAGCATCCAAAAAATAAGAAGGTTAATAGTCCAAATGCTCTACCATTTCACTAAAATTAAAGTTTTCTTCTGCATTTTTATTGTTTTGGAAGCCACAGTTGCTGATTGTAAATACTTTGAAGACATGCTTTTGGCATGTGTTGAAAGACATCCCTGCAGTGGTGCATGTGCCTTGTTTATTGGGGCAGGGGTGAAGAGCTCTGGGGGTCTCAGGACCTGGGAGTTCCTATTGACCACTCACTGCAGTAGCTGATTGAGAGAATTGGTCTTTACCTATGAAGCTGCTTATTCAAACAGAAGCCCCTGAATTGCTACAGGGGAAGAACAGAGGACTTGGGGGTATTTAAAAGGTCATCTTCCATGACTGACTGTGGTACATCACCAGTCACTGTCTGCATGGTGACAGATTCCTTTTGTCACTGATTGTTCACCCTTACTGTGTTCAGAATCTGAGTGTTTTGTGATCTGTTCTTCTCTATCAATAAAACACTTTTCCCTTCTGCAGCCCTCTCAGTCTTTCTATCGCTTCCCAACTAGGATACCCTCATTCTTGACAAACCGTGACCTTGCATACTACAGAGATACCTGCTTTAGGAAAATCTGCAAATATAGATACTGGCACATGGAATAGATTACAAGGCTCAGGGATCAAACAGAATTGTGTTGATTAGGAATCTGCAAGGTGGGGGAAGTGCAAGGTAAGCAAATACCTCTCCCTTTGTGGGGTATGCAGCTGCCACTTCAACATGCATGTACCCATGGCCAGCAGGCCCTAGGCTAGGAGCTGCCATGTGTTTTGGTAATGCAGCTGTTTATATAGCCTAAGTCATCCATTATTCCTGTCTATGCTGGTATTTCTTTACATCTGGAGAGGTTTTTGAATTCGGCTACTCCCTGAATAACAGATAAAAAAGCAGAGAAAAAACCCAAAAGAAAATCTTCAGCAAGGCTGAATAATTCTTATTTTGCACATATTTACAGACAGTCCAAAGCTTTTTTCTAATATCTCAAGTGCTTAAAGAAAATGATGTTTGACTTCTTTGGCATCAGTTGAATATGTTAGGAAACCATCCATGTAAATCTGTAGCCTATTCTTTATCCCCCAAAGTAGGTCCTCTGGGTGGTGCCCATTTGCCTGACTTGAGCTCCACAGCAGTTGCCAGGGCTGGGAAGAAATCAGATATTCTTGCAGGATTCTGGTAAGGGGAGTATTGGGGCTGGGAGCTTGCAATCCCAATTGACTGATCACAGAAAAGGAGCAGAAGACAGGAGTCTCTAACATGCCTGTGACCTATCAGAAGGCAGCAGGAAGCTGGAGACAGATGAAATCACTTCTAATGAGTGAACCACGGCAGTGGCTGGATGTGAACTAAACGCTTCTGGACTTTGTTCTTAAGACTTCCCAACAACAGAAGCTTGCCTAAAAGGCAGTTTCCTCAGAATACAGGATAAGCAGTCTAACAAGTGTACACGTGTCTCAGCAAAATGAATTTTAAATGAATATACCATGTAGAATTGCAAGCTTAGTAGATTCAAGGAGCGTGTGATAAAGTGAAATATATTTGGTCTCGGTAAAACATTTAAAAAGAGTTCATCAAAGATGATTCAAATTGCCTTGGCTCTGACATGGACTTTGCCATTTTTAAAACTGCCCAAGATGCTGCTAATAAAGGATAGCTGGCAGCAAGGTATCAGTGGAGAGCACAAGGGAATCGGGAAGCGATGATGAGATATACAGTGTTAAATAGTCTGCAATCTATATTCCAAAAAATCCCCGTGAAGGAAACAAATGAGGGAATAGGCATTAACTGGGTGCTATTCCTGGAGAGTACTGGACAGGGAGGAGCTGTAGGCTTAGGGAAAGATGGTTAGAAACAATACAGTGCAATTTGTGGAAAATGCAAAATGATCCCAGTATATGGGGACTTACTGGGGCAAACCTGGGGACAGAAACCCAGAGAGAGTTTTAATCTTGGCAACAGTAAATGATACATAAAGCTGCAGTGCAGCAGGCTCACTATGATATTATTCTTTACTAATTTCCATGGTATCTGAGCACTGCAGAGATTATATAAATAGACACTTTCTGAAGAAACTCTTCTCCCTACCAGGATACATTAGGAATTTTATTTACCACCTTTTGTGTTTTGCAGTGATGGGGTGGGATATATGGAGAAAATGGGCTTGAATTCAGGCTTGGTTACAGCAAGATCATCCCATTCATGCAAGAGAAGAAAGAAGCTGTACTTGTAGTATTGCTGGTGATACTCTGCTGTCCTGTACTCCTGCAGGGTTTGCACCAATGGAGAAAGGAACACTATCCCTGATAAATGTTGCTGTGGTGAGTGCCTGTCTCTGAAGCACACTCTTGCTCAGGAGTTAGAGCTTGAATCTAATCTGCTGCTGAAGGAGCAGCCCAAGGACTGCCCAAAGCACTGGTATGGTACCTTCATAGCAGCATGTGTGGGAGAACATGTGGGCTGCTGAATCTTCAGGCAGATGACATGATATTTTATTTCACTCTATTTCTAGAAACCCCAAACCTTCATTCCTAAGTGGTGTATGGTGCATTAGTGATGGTGGGAGGTGGCAAATGCATGATTCAGCAGTGCCTGGGTCTTTATCTTTCAGTACAGGCCCATCATAAACAGTGGGAAGACCTTCTAACTGAGGGCTGGAATAGGCTATTTGGCTGTGAAGGCGGTCCTGAAGGATGCACCTGGGAAAGGAGCATGTCCTGCTACACATGCTCTGTCTCTGTCTTGTAAACCTCCCCTGCTTCCTAACACATTACACTCCACCTAAATTTGGGTACGTTTTAGACCTGTTTATTACAGAACTTTCATGGCATCTTGTGGACTACTCTCTTTGTCACCCTTATGATCAAACCTCTTAGCCAATTTCAGCCAAAAAGGGGCTTCAAAAATAGCGCTGGTCCTCTAAGTTTCACCAAAAAAAGTTGCATGCAGGAGAAAAGAGAAATCATTCCCTGAATTTCCTCTGAGAGTCACCAGTGCTGCAGCACATGCCAGCTTGCATGTTGTCACCAAAGTATGCTTCTGGGGAGGGCTGTAAGGCAGAAAAAGCTGAAGGGATAGAAAGAGAAAAGAGTGAATTGTACTGTGATTCACTTGGAAAGCCAGTTGACCCCAAGGCACAAACCTAGAGAGCATGGCTGGTCACTTCTATTATTCATTGGGCTGCTCCATCCTTGCCCTGGACTTGGCCCAGCCCCAGGCAGCTGGACAGTGCTGGCCATGTAGGGTCAGGGACTGAGGTTAGGGACAGCTGAACAAACCTCGTGCTTCTGCACAAAGAGATCTTAATGCGAGGAGGAGAAGGCATCAGCAGTGTCCAGGATGTCCCCAGTCAGTACTCTAATGTCCATGAATCATAAGTTGCTCTGCAATCACAAGGCTGAGTCCTGTCCTTTTCCCCCAGTATAATCCTATTAAACATCACAGGGTTACAAGTCATCGTGCAAAAAGAATTTGACCTGTGCTTCCCCCAAGGCTGCCAAATGAGGGCTAGTCTGTGATTGGGGTTGTTGCTGTGCTGAGGGGAAGGCAAATGAGGCAGGTGTTTGGGGAAGACATTGTGTTTTCTTAGTTTTTAACTGCTAATAAGGCAGCAGAGGAGAACAGCACATTGATTGATTCAGTGTGTCTTGGGACTGGAAACACCCTCATTTGCAGCTGCAGAAGCTGCTCAGCTCTGTTAGCTGGAAAAAATAGAACATCAGCTGGAGAAGTGTAGCTTCTGCATGTTTTCTTTCATGTAAAATTACAGTGGTGGGCTTACTCTGTACTGCCTTAGTCTAGGTACAGCTTAAGTACCTTAGACCCCCACCCTGAAAGAGGTTGAACCGGAGCTGAAACACGACCATTAAGTGGCACACAGCAATAAAATTATGCACTAAGGTGTGATGGCCCTTCACTGGCACAGGCTCCTCTCAGAAGCAGCAGTCTGCAAGCCGAGATCCCAGTGGAGGGCATTTGTGTTGGAGAGGACTGAGGACGGTGCAAACCACAGCACATCAGTCCATGAACATTAGAGGTCAGATAATACTGAGGGACATTTTATCCCCAAAGGTCCTCAAGCTTCCAGCCTCACAGTCAGATGCCTGCAAGGGTATCATGCTTCATGGATACTGCCATCTTTGGAGCAGGAAAAAAAAAGAAATCAGCCAAATTATTTGCAACCACAATAATCTGGAGATGATAAATGATGAGCAACAGCAGTGTCATCGGCACTATCCAAACTGAGCATTAACTGTTCCTGTGAGTGTCAATAAAGGAAAAAAGATAATATTTTATGCTGCCCAGGGACATTCTGCTTGCTCTTTATAAACATTGAATTTCACCTGACTTTGCTGTATGAGACAGCTTGTGCTATTGCTAATTCACTGCCCGAGAACCTGGCAGGCAGTGTCATAGTGCTTTGACTAAGGCTGTGCAACAAACCTCCAAAAGGAGGGCCTTCAACACAGGGGCTGTGCCCTGGCCCTGTAGCAGCCACTGGTCCCCTCCCGGACACTTGGGAAGGCCACCAGTGCATGGCATTGTCAGGGAATTTTGAACAAGTATGAAGCCCTTTGAAGCACACCTCAACTTCTTAGAGCAGCATAACTCCCTGCTGCTGGGGAAACAATGCTCTGCTCATAGGAAGATGTTGCTGAGTTAGTCCTGGTAATTTGTTTCAGCTGCATTAAAAAAGCAATTAAAAATATTTTGCTTTTACCCCTTTCTGTATAGCTCCCACACCCCCAGAGAAGTGCTAGTGGTTAAGCTAGATTGAGAAAATTCCCCTCAGCATGGCTATGCAGGGGGCATCAAGCATGGCAGGGAACATGTATGTGCCTGTACAAAGGGCTGCTTGAAACTTGGGGATTACTGTTTGTATTAAGCCCTTGTACTTGGTTTTCTTCCAAGGCATAAATGAAGACACTATTTCCAGAATTGCCCAGCAAACAGAAATCAAAGGAAATGTGATGGCAGACATAGCTACTTTTTTGCATTCCCTTTGGTGAGACACAATTCACAGACATGGGGTAGCTGCTGCTTTGAAGTGATGTGATCTCTGCTGTTACAGTGGAGAGGTCTGAGCGCACATACTCAGCTGCAGAGAGTGGTAGAGATGACAAGGACTATTCCAGTTTTAGTCAGCAGTTGTCAAGGGCTTCCTGAGTCCATATCTCCCAGGAAGCACTTTATCAGGGACTGTAAAAGCCCTGCATTCCCAGCTATCACATCTCTTTCAGTGAAGGGATGGGGAAGTGTGGTAAATTCTTGTGGGTTCCTGAGGAGCCAGGAAACTTGTGGGGAAAATCCATGTGTGGCACTGGTGCAATGCTGCTTGCCAAGCACCTTTAGAAATCTTCCTTCATGTTTGAAAATCCATGGAAAATAAGGTTTGAGAGTTATTTGCAACTAAGTATTTTTCCACTGGAAAACATTTTCTTGCAAAATTTACTGCTGTTTCCCCTATGTCTATAGGGCCTTTATTTGGTGGAAAATGTATCTTGCCCAGTGTTATTTTCAAGTGGAGATAAACAGCACACAGGTGTCTTCTTACGACGAACTAAGGTTGAAACCCTAGGTCACTGTGGGTACAGAAAATTCCTGTTTAGGACAGGCCCTTGCAGCATTTGCAGACATGACAGCATTTGCAGACGAAGCAATTGCAGGCTCTCAAACCAGTCACCAGCACAGAGGTGAGAGTTGACCTTCTGCTTTTGAACTCAACTTGCTGTCTTACTGCGTAACTTGGCTGCAGTTAAACTTGGCTCTGCTATCCAGAATTCTTTTAATAAACTTAAGTCTCTGTCAGAGTGCTCAAGAAAGTTTGATACGACATCACTGCTGAATCAACAGAAACCAGTGTCAAGTGGATTTGTTTGTGAATGCATTCAAGACCTCAGCTATAATGCCAAAGTTTGGAGTAATTCAAAACACCACAGATCCCTTGTGATTTATAACCATCTAATTAGCGCTTTAAAGCAGTTATGGGCAGAGAAAGCAAGGGTGACATCCCACAAGTAATACTTGCCCATGAGAACAGAAAGAAAATAAAATGAGACCAATTCTGGAAGCAATTAAAAACCCTGATGTGCAACTAGATACCATTCTGAAAAGAGATGCCTCATAGCCCCAGACTTATGGGAATATTTGTATTCATTTTGATGGAGTGGGCTCCAAAGCAAACACTTTCCTATGTAGCCCTTCCTGTAGACTAAACCTCGGCCAGAACCAAGACAAGTCATCTGTAATTAACTGCATCAATCTTTCTCCCCTTCACCCCTTCACTGCCACCATGTGCCAGTGAACTCTTGCTAGGCTCTACTCTTCCTCAAGCTCCAGATGATGTGGGCAACATAAGGCCAGTTGTTGTTTAAATGTTTCTAGTCTGTCCACAGGCACAGGGCAAAAGTTAATTGTCATCTGAAAGAGGAAGATGTATTTTGTGGTTGAAACAGTATTTCCTAACCTTGTTGTTACCAGAGTAGGCCCAGAGGGCCCACAGACCAGAGGAAAATTGCACGGCAAGTGCAAATTGGTTGAGGAAGCTGTGTCTGATGAATATATGCTTCTGCTGCTTGGATGTTAAAACGATCTTTGTTCTCTCTCTGTCTCCAACACATGTAGATACAAGGTTATCACAGCAGGCTGCTGCCGAGCACCTCCCTGGGACAGCACCATGGGTGACTGTCTTCCAAGCTGCCTTCAAATGGGGAGTATAGGAGAAGGTACCTCTGGAGGAAATGTCAGCAAAGGGGTAAGAAAAAGGAACAAGCTAGGCTAGAGAGGACCAGAAAATAAAGGAAAAAATGCTGGTAGGTGAAAAAAAAATAGAGGGGAGGTTAACAGGAAACTGAACAACTGAGGAAGGAGATGCCAATGAATACAAGAGACAGGCCAAGCAGCCAGTGGTGAGGTACTCCAGCAGGGAGTAAAAATGGAATGGCGCTATAGGACTGAGGTGGATGCCTGGGAGATGTTGTTCCCAGCTTATATCTGGTCTCTAGGGACAGGGTGTGTTGGAGCAGTTCACAGAGAGGAGCTCTAACATGATCAGCATCACCTGGCCATATGGTTGCTGTCTGGGAAGCTCCCTGTGCAAGCTGTAAAAGTAGCAGAGAGGCAGGTCAGCAGACAGATGTCCAGTCCTGCTATGTCCTACACTGCCACAGCTGCCACACATGCCAGGTCTCCTGGCAGCTCTGACAACAGCAGGGACTTTCTTTAGCTCAGGCTCTGACCAGGTGCCCTCATCATGTTGCCTCTCCCAGCACCAGTAGCTGGCTCCAGCTCCAGAGCACCTGAACACTGTACAACTTCTTGCTCCAGTGAAGCAAAAAAGAGTTAACTCCCCCTCAGTTCTCTAGAAGAGAGAAGATGGAAATGTTTCATACTGTGCTATTTTTAAATTGTTCAAGAAACATATTACTAGCAGAAGAACAGCATAACTGACATTTCTCAGAATCAGCTGATGAAAGTGCACAACACAGCTCCTCTTGGGCAGTTCAGGGAAGGTAGAACAACTTAAAATAGCTTCCAAATAGAAGAAAAATGCAGGAAACCATTATAGAGCTCTGCAGGCAACACCCCAAAGTCCACTTTAGCTATTAGCCATTGTACTTAAGGCAATAGACAGAAAATAAGCAATGAGACCACTAGAAGGTTTGTTTCCTCATTGAATCCTAAAATAGCTTCAACTCATTGCTGTGAAAGACATTATAGTGACAGGATGAAAGACCAGAGGCATCTACCCAGATGTTACATAAAGGTCTTGTTTAAAGGGTTCCCAGCCCTTTAGAGTTTGGGATGAACACTTGGGAGTGACCTGTGACACTGACATCTCTCCACTGTGGCCTGACCTGAGACCCGCAACTGGCTTCAGATGATCTGCCAAATGACTCACATTTACCATATGGAAGCTCACTCAGAAACAGGGACAGGTAGGACAACTCATAACAGCTACATATGCAAGGATCTGAAATGTCCCATGTAATCAAATAATTACTGCTGTGCTTAAACAGCAGAACAGTGTCTTTCTGGAGGCTTTTTATTTCTGAGGGCATTAGTCCAGACTAATTTTCATGTATAATAAATTCATATATGAAAGAACTTGAGCTCTTCTGTGGTCTGCAGGAGGCAGGAGGTCAGGCAAAGAGATTACTCTGTCCTCTTCTGAGTTTATATTGTCAGAAGGAACACAGTTCCTTGTCAAAATACACCAGTGAGCAATAGTGGCAGCACTGCGGTGTGCTGCAGTGAAAAGCAGGTGTCCTAAAGGGCCTGTGAGGAAATGCTTTTCTTGTTGGAGTGCATAGTACAATGTTTACCCAGGTCATAAATGTGGCTTCCCCACTTCCTTTTTGTGTTCATTACAAGTCAAAAAAATCCCCCAAGCCTTTCTTCCATTTTTTTAGGAAGCAAAAATGAAATGCAGTTTCTGTGCTGCAGCTGGCTGTGCTCTCAGTGTGAGGAGTGAATAGACTCCAAGGTGAGTGCCTCTGGCCAGCTGAGGAAGACAATCCCTTGACAGTGCAGGATGCCCCGAAGTGCTTTTAGTGCCTTCAAACCTGGCATATGCAGCAGCCCCCAGAGTGGCACTGTGCTTGTAATATCCTGAGCCCAAGCTGGGCTCACATCATCTCTGTGCTGCGCTGCTGCAACGGTGGATGCTGGTGACAGCATCTCCCAGCCTTTGAAGAGTTTGCAGAGGAGAGCAAGCTAACAAGCCTGGGAGCAGTACAAGCATATTTAATGTGTGACTAGCTGTGCCTTCCTCACTTACAAGCCACCATTTGTAAATATTTGTGGAGGTACCTAGCAGGAGGCAGGGGAAATACACAGATAGGGAACTTTTTCAGTCATAAAGAAGGTGTATTAGCAGATATATTAGCAGGGATAGCATAGACATACCCTTGGACAAAATGCAGGTTCCAGGAACTGCCTGGGGACCTGGTACGGTTATACTCTGAACAGCTACTGTGCTCAAAGTCACACTTATGTTTGATTCAGTCTTCTTACTGCAGGGCACCTTTTAAATACAAGGAGCTTATCTTACTGCAAGGCAAGTGCTGCAAGTTAGTTAGAGATGGTTATTAAAAGATCACTAACATGCTTTGTTCTCCAGTAGAAAGGTTGCATTCATCTCATGAAAGAGATCCAAAAGCCTAGTGGTAACATTTTCAGTCTGGCTGTGATGGTACTGCATGTGGAGAAAAAAAGCAATCCTGCAACAGGGTTTAAGATTTTATGCTCTCCTTTCAGAAGGCTTGTCTCTGTGCAACCCCCAAGTTTTCTTTCATGGTGAGATTCTCTAAAGTGTCAGGCAGATTTATACAAGAGAACTGGGTCTGTTTTCCTGTAGTCTTCTGTCCTCCTACATGGACTCTGCCAATGCAGGCCACCAGTGGCTCCCTGGTATGGTCCTGCACCTTCGATCAGGTGGTAGGGTCGTGCTGTTTGCAGTTCCCCTAAGGCAGGCGTTTCAGAGCTCTCCTATCCAGGGAACAGACCAGCAGGGCTCTGGCCTGAAAAAATGCTTAGTCCTTTTCTGTCTAATATATTCTACTAAAGGAATGAGAGAGAGTCTAAATTGCTCTGTGAACACTTAAACAATGAGAAGAGTGATGGGGTGGAAGGACACTGCTTTATATAGATGCAGAAGCAGTCTCAAAGTGGCGTTAAGATATTTATCTGGGGCTGCAACACAAGTAGGCAGCAGAGCTAGGAGGTGACCCTCACACTTCTCTGACACAGTCACTAGACTAATCTTCCTTCCTGGTGAAGAACCCTTAGGAAGGACAGCTCAGGAGTGTGAGTGAGTGAGTGAGTGAGTGAGTGAGTGAGTGAGTGAGTGAGTGAGTGAGTGAGTGAGTGAGTGAGTGAGTGAGTGAGTGAGTGAGTGAGTGAGTGAGTGAGTCTCTGTGTGCAGGGTAAAAATGAGCATATCCATTGTTGTTCTATGTTTTGTGTGTGCAAAAGGGGAAGAGGTGGTACAATCTGCCTAGAGGGTGGTTTCCACAACTGGAAATATTTAATTAAGTTAATTACTTTCCTAGTAGTACTTTAAAAGGCATTAGACCTAGCCTGAGCCCCATTTTGATATGCTCAGTGGACTGTGAGGAATTTACTGTCAGATTAAGAGAGACAAAAAAGGTAGAAGTCAAATTGGTGGCAAAATGCAGTTTCTGGCTCCTTGTCAAAGCACCCACATGCCTCATTACCTTGGTTTAAAGCCAACAGACTAACTTAACAGGGCTGTTTATTACTCCCTCCCCTTCTATCTATACCAAAAATTGGGTTTCAGTTACAAATCCTCCCCTTGCTATGTTGCACTTTGCTTTTATTTTTTTGGGTATATATCCTTTCTTAGAGCTCCTCACGGAAGCGCAGCGTTTGCATACAGCTGATAAATGCCACCTGCTGGGGACGCCTCTCGGGCCATTTTAAACAATACCCCGTCTCCGTACCAGCTGTTTCTGCTGGGAACATTATTGTATCCTGCTGCCAGTCTTGGAGCCAAATGATCCCAGGGAGGAGGGGAGAGAGTGTTAATAAGATAATAAAAGTATACACTCACTTTCTACTGCAGCATCAATGTGGCTTTTTCTTGACTTTAAAGCCTGTTTAGCCATTGGAACGTGGCTCTGTCAAAAAGAAATGTTGATTCCTCTTTTTATTGCAGCCCTCACAGCACTGCACCACATGAATTGTCAGCCTTTTCTTTCCCTCTTTACCAGAAAGCATCTGTCCTGTTTTCCTTCATGTCCCATGTAGCACAGACACCCAAGTGTGGTGCTCAATTCCTTTGCACCAACCAATCTGCCATAAAGACACCCCCAGGAGATGGATATAAATGAGGGACATAAATGCCTCTGCTACAGCAGTTTCCCTTATTGCTGATGGGATGGGACCAGATGAGTGTCTCCACAGAAAAACATAGCTTCAGGAAAGGAGTTAGCTGTATCCTGTCCTAAAATTATTAACCTGTCTAACCATATTAGGTACAGTAAATGTTCAACAGGGAAAACAAAGTCCCAAAGCACAAGTGCCACAGCTGATGCTGGAGCTGGTCAATCACAGCCCCACTCCCATCCCTTTCTGCACTGTAAGGGCAGATCCACACATGGGAAGGGGCAGAAAATGGGTACAGACACACAAGAGGCCTTTTTTTCCTGCTTATCCCTCACTGACTGAGAACTGGACTTGCACCTCCAAACTGCCCACAGAGCCATTGGCCATTGACCTCTGGGTTTATATTCAGCTAAGTGGTTTCTCCTTGACTAACGTCCCTGTGGCCAAAGCTTCTTCTTCTCTTTCTGCAGGCTCTGCTGAGAAAGATGTTACTTAGCCTGTATTTACACCCTACTACACAGTGTTTCACAATGATTCAGCTCCTGGTGTGCTGAGACCACTGCCTGCTGTACTGACAGTATCATCTCAGCAGTTCACTGTAGCCTCATCTGTATCTTTCTCTTCTTCCTATGTTATCCCCACTGCGTCAGCTGTTTGCAGCAGAAACCTTCCATGTAGGTGTCAGCCATCTCCATCATCAATAGCTCCTTAATCATAAAATACTAAAAGTTAGCAATAACATGTATAGTCATCCTAGGGCAGCAATGTTTAAAAAGTCAGAACTAGAAGTGAATAAGCACATGATTTTATATTCAAGTTATTCTAAACTTTAACAAAGCTTTGGTCTGAACAGTCCTACTGTTCCTACAGTGTTCCCTGTCCTGAATGATCCTCCTTCATACAAATGCTAGCAGAACTCCCAGAGACCCAGCCTGTGAACTTAGCTAATTAGTCAGCTTGCATGGGGGAAACCCAGATTAACACCTGGCTTCATCTCTGCTGATGAGCTGTCTTCAAAAACCTGTTTAGGAGGCAGGGTAGCTCTTCAGCTGGAAGGAGGTTTTAATAAGGTCTCTGTGTCCTTACCCAGAGCAGAAGTGAGGATTTTGCTCAGCACTTGTACTGCTGCCAATGTGTAAGTGGCAATGTGCAGAAGGGGTTGGGGTGAGGGGCTCCAGCATCCTGGTCCGTTGTTGCCTGGCAGAGTAAGCAGCACACAGAGCTAGCTTTTCCATCCTCACTTACTTCCCTTAGGTTTTAATAGGGATTGTCGCAGCTGTAAGTACTACACCAGTTCTTCTGAAGCATTGTGAAAGAATGTGATGATGTAGCTTTATTATTTTTAGCCTATGTTCCAAAGTGAATTATGCTTACACAACTACGTCTCTGCAGCCCTACCCTCCCTGCCCCTCACATGCAAGCACTCGTAGCTTTTACATTCATATGCTAATTTTAAACAAAATTGAGAGGGAGCAGAGGTCTCAGAGCTTTGAAGGATAACTCCCAGCACTGGCATGTGGGCAGGAGAGAGGCAGACACATACACAAACACACGGCTCACAAGCTTGCTGCCGGCAGGTAGGCAGGCATAGCTTGGTCCCGGACTGTGTCACAGGCAGCTCCCAGGCAGCTCCCAGCCAGCCTGACTTCACAGGCGTTAACGAGAGGGTGTGGAAAAGACCGGGAAGGGTCAGGCATAGGACAGAGAGGAAATTGCAGGGAAAGCTGAAGGATATAGGATGCAAATCTGTGGCAGGTCGGACTTCAGCGGTGCTGACACTGAGGAGCTTCCTGCTTTGTTTGAGAGCGATTGGTGCCCTTGGCACAGGCCTAAAGAAGTTTGTCTACAGTATTCCTCAGTAGGACTAAACTCTGCTTGAATGCATTAAGGAAACGGTAGTGGAACCTGCCTCGACATGTTTGCCGATTCTGGTTCTAGCTTAGNCGGGGTGTGTGTGGGGGGAGCTGGGTGTCATTCACTCTTCCTATAAAGAGTAAGCCTGAAAATGTAGAGGAAATCCAAAGTTTGGAGTCCCAGGCTTTATTCTCTCAGGTGAGGATCGTTCTCCCTTAATGTGCAAAGGCTGCCAAAGTTCTGAGGCGTTTGTGAAAACCCATACAAAGGCCCTATCAAGATGAGAAATAATTTGCACAGCAATTGTAAAAGGGATTGTGTGAGTGCACATGGGAGCTGCTGATCTGCTGGGTAGGGAATCCTAAGCCCTCCATGATACTAGGCCAGCCTGGCAAAGCAGAGATGCTGCTGCATGTGAAGTACCTCCCAGGGATGTCAACAACCTTTCACTGGCTTCTGCGGCTTTACAAGCTGGGGTGAATGGGTGACGGGACTTTCTGGGTATAATTGCAGGGTGTGTGAGTGCCTGCATCACCATTCAGCACTTCCTAGGCATTTGATACTCAACATCCACCTGAAAAGTGATAGTCATTAGACACAAGATTTATTGTGTACAAAGGATGAGGCGCTAACTAAATTCAAAAGGCTTATAATGAGTACATGAGGCAGTTTGGTAGTTTGGTCCGGCCATTGTTCTCCAACATTTCCCCAGCAGGATAGTCCTGCTGGAGAATCAGGCTCTCTCAGAGGGGTGTTTCTTTGATGGTGCTGGGTAAAAGCTGATATTTAAAGGCAGAGCTAATACAAGTCCGTTTGGTGGCACTAAGTCAGCCTGAATATAAGCTTATTTTTTTCTATTTTATAATTGCGACTCTCTTTAATTTGTGTTATCATTACTATGGCCGGTAGTCAATCTGTCAACAATTAGGACATTCCTTCGCTCTATCAAGCATAAAGCTTAGAGGGAACTCAATTCAATTTGAAGTATCATAGTGTAAGAGAAAAAGCTCTTACCTTGGAACTGGGGCGCTGCTGACTGTCAGGAGACCTGTGCTGCCTGTGGGGTCAGCCTGCATATGCCCTGGAGAAAAGTACTGGGATCAAGCTCTTTTCTGAGTAACCGCTCATTTTGAAAGTCTCACCTCTCCCGAAGCCTGCCTCTCCCGAAGACTCTGATTTCTGTTGTAGAAGTTGCTGACAGTTTTCAGCTTCTGTTATTCGTAGTTTCTTCCAGAAATAGAACGTGTGTGTAAACCTTTTATTTTTTAAACTTTATTTTTACTTTTGACTACACCAGCTTTGCATGCTCCCATGACTATATTACCATTTGACTTTTATAATCGCAAGAAGCTAATAATCAAAGAGAAATGCAAAATTACTAAAATATCAGCTTAGCTCTTATTTTTAAACTAAGGTAAGCACTTACATGAGATGCATACTTGAAAACAGTCAACTTACTCTGACATTGTGATTTTACAGGAGGTCCAAACCTTATTACAAATCTATAGAAGATGATGCCTTGGCCACATAAATCAGAAGTGCCATTTCACAGGAGCTAAGTGGAGATCAAAGGCAGCCCTTTCTGCATTTGAAATGCCAAAATCTAATATGATAATATTTGGACAACTCATCAAAATAAAACAAATCCTCTTTCTCCAGCATGACTGCAAGATATAACAACCCTTTGTCTTGAGACCATTTAGATGGTAAACTGCCTACCACGGGGCAATGCCATTCCAGGGAAGACAAAACAAAAGCTACTAAAATCAAAATAGTCAGGTCATCAGTGACCCAGGCAGCTAAAATCAAGGAGTTAACTAAAAGCACAATAGCTTTTAAAGCCATAAACCGCTACAAGGATCCATTTTCACCTGTTGTAGGGTATGGTGAAGGTCAATAGGATCTTCTGCTATCATTCCTTTGCAAGAGGGGACATTCACAAAGCTGCCTAGGAAAGGCTGACCCAGGTAAGTGGGACGTTCAGGGATCTCTTCAGGCAGTAAGGTGAACAGTGAAAGGTGAGGGGAGCTGCAGAGGAGCAGGTGCTTGTCCAAAGCTTGATCGTGCTGTATCCTGTTTATGGTGGTTGGACCATAAGAAGCCAGCTGTGCCAGCTGAGTAGTTTCCAGGCATGAATGAAAGGCAAGGTATGATTGCTGGAGTTGGAGCATTTCTGAGCTCTGTATCTAAAATCTTTGCCTTTTAATGTGCAGGGGAAACATAATAGAAAAAAGTGTGTTCCTCTTGCCCTGATCAGTCCACTTGTTCCCATGCTTTGTTGAGGCATCATGGCCAGATCCAGAGACATCACTTCATGTCAGTGAAACATCACCTCTGGTAGTCCCTGTGGTAAGCCCTTTGAACCCAAGTTTAGCTTCCCTGTGGCGAGGAAAAGGGACATATTTCTTACTAATAGGAATAACTTCAGTGGAATGATAGGTACTCTGACTGTATTTGAATGAAAAACGAGAAAATCCCCCTATGGACCTTCCCCCTGAGACCCACATAACAAGTTTGTCTCGCTGTCCCCTTGCAATTATAATCCCACCAGTAAAGGAGCTCTAGGCTCATTACCTAGCTGCATAATGAAGCACATTAGCAGGACAGATGGATAGTTGGCAGTAGAGGCTGAAACAGGCTAAAATCCAAAGTGCTCTGAAATATGCCCTTGGGCTTTTTCTGAAGCCTATTTGCTTTTATAAGAGGACTTTAACATTCAGGAGTTCATAGGAAGATTGCTCCCTTCCAGAAATCATCATCGCCCATAGCATAGAAGCCCCAACTTCAGCTTCTGCGTTTGTGACCTAACATTGGTAGTTGTTACACTGCCCTTAAGATTTTAAAGTTGAGTCACCAGGGAGCAGCACTGTTAGTGCCATGGGCTGCACCCTCTGAGCCAGGAATGATCCCAGGGAATTCTGTCACAGAAGCCAGCCACCCTTTGGACAGAATCTTCTGAAAATTATCCTGTGGTCCTCAGACCTCAAAGTAATATTAAAAAAAAAAAAAAAATTCTCTTTTTCCACACTATTTTGGTAGCCATACCTGTTTCTTTGTCCGGAGGAGAGGAATGTCTGCCCTGACATTCCTGACAAATTCTGACATACACTGACAGAATTTGGCAAAGGGTATGTACAGACTAGCTAGGAGAGTTGAATCTTGTCATCCTACACATCCAACAGTCACTTTGTTTAATACCTTCCTATAGCCCATGCTGATATTCTTGTATATTTTTAAGGCACAGAAATTGCCCTTAGCAATTTTTATGCTGGCTATATAGTGATATTTCTTGTTGCAGGCAAAAAAGCCATACTGCTGTTGGACTCTGCAGCAGGTGCCTTATACAGAGAAGTATGAGGCAGCTTCCACTGCCTGCAGGGGCACGATGTGCTCCCTTAGCAAAACCAGCTTTCTGCACTGTGCGTGGTGAGGTGTGTTGTTAGAGGTGAAGCCAGCATCCTATACTGATGAAGTGGAACTGACATTTGTCATTGAAGGGAAACATCACTTGAGGCTACCCATGCATATGATCTGGCAATACTGAGAACAGGAAACAAATGTTACATGTGTCAGAGTGCACCTGCCACTCAAAGGTTTCAAAAAGATTTGTAAATCCTGCATTGCTGTATTAGCCTTCCCTAATTACTCTGCAAGACAAGCAAACATGACAGCACCATTCTGCAGAGCACTAAAGTAAGCCACGTGGATGCTCTCCTGTAACTCACCAAGCCATGTCCCACTTGGAGCTGATGATGGATAATCTAAATACTACTACCCAGTCATCATTTGACGATATGGCTTCTCAAACTTCCTTTATCTATTACTTTAAAAATGTTTCTCTTTTCTATGTTAACTTGAGCTAGAACACAGGTGTTGCCCTACTTTAGCTGCCATCTGTACACAAAACCCTGCTGTAGCTTGGATCGCTTGGCTAAGGTGGTCAGGTGGGCACCTACATATACTGCTTTGTAAGGTAGCTGCAGGCTAATGCTTTAAACCACCTGTGGTCCTCCATGGCCTTCCCAGAATTCTCTGCCAAGCATCCAGAAAGGATAAGCATGTTCTCTCACAGTGCTATCAAAAGCTTGCTATATGTCTGTGATTTGCACTAGTCCTTATATTGCATGAAAATAAGCTGAGGGCAGGAGTGGATCATAGAGTGTTTCTGCTGTCATGGGTGCCAGGCTCACTCAAGGTCAGCAATATGACCATAAGTCACTCAAACTGCGGCTGCTGGGAGGGTATTGCAAAAATGCAGAAGGTAAGAACAGAAATATCTTCATTAAAGGTTTTTGTTATGTAACTTGCTTGACAAAACAAAAAAGGAAGAAATTAAGAAAAATTGTTAAAAACCAAAACACAGAGTGGATTCCTTGAAACCATAGTTCTGTAAAGTACTGTATTTATTTAACCCAACCCTACAAAAATACTAAATGAACTGAGGAGCTTGGTCTTGGAGTTTTAAGGAGTGTCTGGGGCATTTGTCTCTCTGCCAAGTGTTTGGTGAAGTACTAAAATAACATGTCCAGAAAAAAATGAGAAACTGTGTTTTACTTAGGGAGGAGGAGTGTCAGAGCAATTAATCTGCCAGAGGCCATCCTTTTCATTACAATGAGAAAGTGTTTACTGCTCCTGAGTGGGGGGTACAGGTGATGTGTACTTCACAGCACACAAAGATTAATTATCTGGAATAGACAGCAGACATCTGAGCTTATGAAGGAGGTGGGTTTTCTGTTCATTTTACCTGATTCTCTGCTGGGCTGTGAGTACACTGGCCAGGAATTCAATGTTATGCTACCTAATTCGAAGACAGATTAACTACTTTTTAGCCCTTATTAACACAGTAGTGTGTAATATTGGATTCACTNTTTCTTTGTTTTGATTTGTTTCTGAAGGAGGTAGCCGTGTTGTAATCTGCTTGTAATGAACATGAGGATAGCAAGCTTCAAATATTTCTAGAGGAGTATTTTACAGTCTCTATAAGAACAAAACATATATATATGTCACAGTAAAGCTTTACCAAACATGCAGTTGTTTATGATCTAGGAAGGGACAGGTAGCAACGAAGAACTGAATGCAGTCTGTATTTTTGAAAGCAATGATCGTTTGTAAGATAGAAGATGTACTGATTGATCCTTCTTTCTGATTTCGATCCAAAAGTTTACATTTCCCTCTATTTCCATTAAACCTCCCACAGAATATTACTTGGAAACAATAAATTTAATGTCTGGCTTGTTTTTTTTTCCAGTTGCTTGTTTCCAACTTTGTTGAATGTGGACATGAGTGAAGGCAAAACACAATGGCTCAGACAGCAAAGAACACCATGCCTCTTGTTCTAAGACTCTGTTAATTTAGCCATTAAAGATTGCTAGGGTTGGCAATACCATGTCTACAGGGAGCTAATTACTTTTGCAACTGGTAAAATACCATGACAACAACAAAGAATGACGTTTTGTAGACAAGTAACAATGACAAGCTCCTGCCCTGTAGCATGAAGTTGAAAGGGTCAGCCTGTATCCTCCCAAGTCAGAGGGGTGTCTCAAGTGAATAAGAGCATCTTAGAACCCAGATTTTTGCTGAGAATGTGATTAGAAAGAATGCAGTAAATATACAGACTAGAGATGTGTCAATCAGTGCAGATACACTGCAGCTATTCAGTGCATATGGTTGGATACTGCTTTAACAGCGAAGCAGTGGGCCCAGAGGCCTACTGATTCACTTTTTCCTGGTTTTCATTTAACAGATTCATAGAAATTGTGGGTTTGGTTTAAAAATCTCTCCAAGGGCATCTACTTTGGTGTTCTTTTTTTCTCTTTTTTCAACAATACCTGCAAAGGACTTACACTTATTTCCCTTTCTGTGCAGCTGCAGCAGCACAGAGGCTCTAATTTGGTCGCTGGAAGCAAGATTTTGTGTTGAGAATTATGTGTGTTCCTCTGAGACCTTTCAAAAGAGCCCACCTTGTGTAATTGCATGATTTCAGCTGAGGTCTGACTGTTGAAGGATCTCTTTTTACTCAGTAACCTATATCACTTACTTCTTTCCCTAACTATAAAAGCCCCAATTTTTAAGTAATTTAATTTTCTCATTAAGAACAGAGACTAGTTGCAGCATCTGCTAAAATCTATTCATGTAGGTTTTATTGGAAAAGAATTCAAAGCAAATTTTTATGAGGTGGAAGCTTAAAAGCCTTAAGGGCACTGGCATTAAAACATGAACAAATATAGACTGGGAAGAGAATGGATTGAATGCAGCCCTGAGGAGAAGGATTTGAGGGTGATTGTTGTCAAGAAGCTCAACATGAGCTGGTAATATGCCAGCCAAATGAAAGCCAACCATATCCTGGGCTGCATCAAAAGAAGTGTGATCAGCGGGTCAAGGGAGGTGATTCTCCCCATCTACTCCACTCACATGACACCCCACTTGGAGTAATGGATCCAGCTCTAGGGCCCCCAACATGAGCAGGACATGGACCTATTGGTGCAGGTGCAGAGGAGGGCCATGGAGCTGAAGCACTTTTCTTGTGAAGACAGGTTTAGAGCTGGGGTTTTTCATCCTGGAGAAGAGAAGGTTCTGGGAAGACCTTATAGCACCTCCCAGTACCTAAATGGGGCTACAAGAGAGTTGGAGACAGACTTCCTAAAAGGGTCTGTTATAGGACGAGGGGAAATGGCTTTAAACTGAAAGAGGATAGATTTAGATTAGATATTAGTAAGAAATTCTTTTCTGTGAGGGTGGTGAGACACTGGAATAGGTCACTAAAAGAAGCTCTCTACACAGTTTTATAGACCTTGATCACATTCAGCCTTGATGTTCTCTCCAAAGAGAGGAGCACAAGCCTTTTTAGTCTCTTTAAAGCAGCTTTTCCATCCTCTCAGCTGTTGTAGTTGCCCCTCTCTAACTCTGCTACATCCTTCTTGAGATATGGAGACCTAAGCTGCACTCAGCTGCTGTAGATGCACCGCATTACATAGCAGGATATTACACAGTACCTTTCAGCCTTGATCTCAGTCCTCTTTGTGATGAGAGAAAAGCATCTTCATGGTACATGGTGGGTGTCCGTATTGCTATATATATGTCAGGACTAATAGTACAAAACTGCAGCTGTTTGCCTATGCAAACAGCACAAAATTCCCTGAAAAATCTATCAGGGGATAGATGGATGTTTCTAAAGACTGAATTAGCCATTAATTCTGGTGACTGCTGTTTTTCAAATAGGCTAAAGGGAAAAAAAAAATCCCACAAAATTGAAAACCTGCCTGACACTTCTGTAGTTGTCCATTTTTTCCAGCATTGTGGAAAAATAACACTCAAAAGGAAGGGCCCAAACTCTAAATTGATGCAAAATTGTTAGGCACAATTTGAAATGAGGAATTTTTACGTCTCTGAGACCTGGAGTTCAACCACATTCCTGCAGCTCCCCTTCCTTTTCCTTCCCCCACTGAGCAGCATAAGGCATCCAGTGAAAGAAAGAAGCTGTGGTGACTGGGGACGTAACTATGGGCTCCTGTTTGTGGACACCAGCTGGGAATGTGCTTGAAATGAATACCACCTTATTTTTCCTCTTAAAATGATTCTCCAAAAAGGCAGAAGCCAGAAGCAGAACTTGTGGCAATCCCTCTCCACTGAAAACCTGGCTTGTGAGCCTCAGGAGAGGGAGAATGGTTCAAAATTGTGAGACAGAAAGCTATTACAGAAACCACAGTTTTCCTGGCCTTCTCCAGTGGATTTTTCCACCAAAAAGAGAAAAGGATGCTTTGCCTAGTAGTGGTAACTTGAGGTTCTGGATGCCCAGCAAAGAGTTTTTCATGCCCAGCTTCCTGTAAAACCCACAGGAGAAGCTGATCTGTTCCACACAGGCACATGGAGGGACGACTTGCAAGGACAGAAAACACAGTGTACAAACTGCTACAAGAAGCACCCAGGTGGGAGTGAACACAGTGCCAACTCAGCATTGAATTTCAACCACATTGCTTACTAAACTTCCTATACCTTCAGCATGAGGTGCTATTGGTAGTGTGGAGGTCACATGGAGGAGGATGTTTGGCTGTGAGGGTGCCATGGTTTCCCTGTTTGCCTGTCTCTCTCTCAGTGGTGGTCAGCAGGCCTGGCTCTAGGTGAAGAATGTTCCTCACTCCTCCTCATGACTTGTAAGGTGTTGCTAGAGAGCTAATCTGAGCACTCCTCACTTTGCAACCACTTTATGTGTTATGCTGCTTTTGTCTAGGGTAGACTTAATATTCTTCACAGTAGCTAGTATTGGTCCATGTTTTGAATTTGTCCTGGAAATAGTGTTGGTAATACAGGGATGTTTTGGTCACTGCTGAGCAGTGCTTACACAAAGCCAAGGGCTTTTCTGCTTCTTGTACCACCCTGCCAGTGAGTTTCTTCAGGAGCACAAGTGGGGAGGGGACACAGCTGGGAGAGCTGGCCCCAACTGACCACAGGCATATCTCACGGGATATGGCACCATGCACAGCATGGAAAGCCACAGGAAGAAGGAGGCAGGGGGTACATTTGGAGTGATGCATTTGTCTTCCCAAGAAACCATTATACATGATGGAGCCCTGCTTTGCTGGGAATGGCTAAACACCTGCCTGCCCATGGCACGTGGTGAAACAATTCCCTCTTTTGCTTTGCTTACACCCACAGCTTTTTCTTTGTCTATTAATCTGTCTTTGTTTCAACCCATCAGTTTTCTCACTTTCACCCTTCTGATTCTCTCCTCCATCCCATCAGGGGAGAGTGACCAAGTGGCTGCGGGGGCTTAGTTGCTACCTGGGGTGAAAGAACGCATATATATGGACTTATTATTACAGTTCAAGCTTTAAATTCCTGTGTAAGGTTTGTATAATGCATGTACCTGCATACTACTGCAGGTATGGAATTTACAAGTGTTCAAATGGCCTTTCTCTACACAAAAGATGGATGGATGGAGTGAGTGAGTGAGTTCCTACTGGACTGGGCTCTGCGTGGAAATCTGCTAGAGACTGGTGGACATGATATTGCATACATTAGTCATTTACAGTGAGAAAGGGCAATAACATCATGAAACTGCTCTGGCTTTGGAAGGTGACTTCCGTGCTACACAAGGAAAACAGGATTTTTTTGGTTGTTGTTTTAATTCTGCAAGGTTGTATGTGCCTCAAAGCTTCTCCTAGTTCCCTTTCCTGATAGATCCCCTAATAAAGGAATGGATATAGCTAACAGAGCAAGGATTTTTTGTTGAGCTCTTTGTTTTTCTATTGGTCAAGAAGGATCAGCACTGTCTATTTAACCTTTGTGCTCACAGACTGTACCGTATTTCCATACACAGAGCTGCCCCTTAGTGCTTTTCTGCCCCTTGGTGGTTGGCTGGTCAAAGGGATTCCCTTAGACATTTATGAATATATGCAAATACACTTTAGACCAATCTGCCCCATCTCATCCTATCTTCTTTCCATAATTGCCCAAAGTGAATGCTGCAAGCTCCCAGTATTGCTTTCTGAGATGCATATGAGCCTTGCACTGTCCATGGGGATGGGAGAACCAGGTTCAGCAGCTTTGAAGCTTGCAGATAGCTGAAGGAAGACAGCCATATGAAAAAGAAATCATATGAAAGAGCATATAATGCAGGAAAAAGCAACCAGTAATGTTGGAGCTAAAGACTGGAAATTAGCTTTCCAGAAAAAACAGTGAAGAGAATTAAACAGAAATTGAACTCAAACCTCAGTTTTTCATGTTTAAAACCACATTTTCATTAGTTCCAAGATTTCTAACCCAGCACTTACCAAAGGAAGAGCCCTTTTGCATCCTCTCTTTTACTATTCAAGTTGAGCACTGCATCCTGACCACAAGTTACTAGTGTCACAGTGATTTACCTTTCTGCCAGTAGTTATGGCCTTTGCATCCATTTCCAGCTTACTGGGTGGACAGTTTAGCCTTCTGACATGTAGGGGAATAGTCCAGTGAACATAAGTTTCAGCTGAGGCGAATACAAACGTTTAAAACAAAAGAAAAAGAAGAAATTAGAGACTTTTAAAAGGGAGGAGAATCATCTGCATTTAATTTCTGCATATGAGTTTTCAGAATTCACATTATGTAGTCTGTCCTCATGACTTTGAGGGCAAAGAATGCAGATTTTAAGTTCAATCCAACTAAATCCACATGATTTCAGAACTCATCTTAAAATGATGGTGCAAAACAAAACACCACTGGTTGTTCTGTCTCTGATCCTCAGCTTCATTTCCAAAGTCTGTAACAGCATTAGTGGTTATTTGTAGATGCCCATAACTGTTTCATCACTTAGTAACTACAAAGAGCAGAGCATAGTGTCTCCTGGGACCACTAGTGAGGTACTGCAAACAGCTCATAATCCTTTTTTTTGTGACTACCCCTGACACTGAAGTCATGAGAGGAGATGAACAACTGGTGAGTAACGTTCCCACAGCTAGCAATTGTGATGAGAAAGTGGACCAGGCATCTTAATGCCTGATTTTGCAGGGGACTGAGCAAACAGGAGAAGCTAAGTCCTTCCCAAAAGCCCTGGATGGTTGGAGATCTGGGAGAGATGCTGCCCCAGCTGCTTTCTACCAGCTCCCTATAGTGAGGGCAGTGGTAACAGCTGTGGATAAAGCTGGGAACTGGGATCAACTCGCCCTGGAGCCCCTGGGAGCCTGGGTTGCACAGGCACGCAGCTGGTTGGCCCTGGGGTCAACAGAGCTGTGAAAATGTTGGACTTTGGAGCCTATCCTTAGGGAGTGAGTATATCGATTGCTGTAGCATGCGAATGTGTAATTGCACTCTAGTGGCCTGTGGACAGCAATAGAGCCAGGACTGTGCAGATGTGATTACAAATATTGTCTACATGGGCAGTTAGATTTACTCACAAACTCTGCCATGCTTTTATATTGAATTCCTATTTTAAGGTCACCAGAGCATATTAAACTTGAGCTCCGTCCTGCTGGAATGTGGGGGCAGTGCTCTGGCTTCCTCATGTTCTTTGTGGGTCCTGTGTGCCATAAGGACAGAAAAAAAGAGCCAAGTACAGAGCTGCTGTATTCCTATTAATACTGATCCAAAAATCATAAACCCCCCAACTTATTCTAATGTCCTTTTGCTCAGTCTTATAAATTATCAGAAATTCCTAGTCTGCTTTGAGAGGCTTTTCAGAGCTCTGTTAGACTTTTCTCTTGCTTTTTACTTTTCACCACAGCCTTGTTTTATCCATCTTTTGCTTTACTTTTGTCATCAAATGTGTTTATGTACATTTTGAAAAAGTGGATCTTACCTGCTTTCAAAAGCTTCTTCACATGGATAAACAAAAAGAAGCTTCTTACTCATAATCATGGAAAGCCACAAAGGGGACTATGTAAATCAGGGAATTTGCTTGCTCAGGGTGTTGTGTGCTGCAGAATTTGTGCCCTGACGATGATTTGTAAAGATACAATATATACAATAAGCAAAGAACAAGCAGTAGGAAGAAATGATGTAGTTTTAGTAGACATAGTCAAAAATAGTCTGCAGAATTAATTACTTTAAATGGTTAGGCAAGCTGAAACAATTAAACATCTGTGGATTTTTTTTTTTTGCCTGCATCTTTGGAGAGATAGCAGTGATTGGCCAGGCATAGCATGGCCATGTGCATGTCAACTAAATGCAGAACAGTTGTTAGCTCCTGATATTTGCTGAGGATAAGCTTTCTGAGCCATAGAAAATGATGCTGACACAAATGTAGTATGCATGAGAAAGAGATATATATGTTCAAAGGATAGGACATCATGCCCACGTGGGACTTGCAATAGACTTGTTTTTTAATTTGGTGACTTGAGGCACTGGTCTTTTGTTCCTTTTGGTAAAGAGCTTTGGGGTCTCTGCTATCTACCCATGAAGTGCATTATTACGAAAGAGTTCCCTTGATTGCCCTTTCCACAGGCAGACTTTGGCCTTTTTCCAAAGGCATATTGTATTTGCATTGATCACACTGCTGACTATATGACCTTGTCATTAGGAAAGCATGAAACATAAAATACGAGTTACTTGGATTCCTTCTTCTAGTATTATTCATTGTTTTAATTTTTGATCTCTGAAAGAGATTGTAGAGCCAGCAGGAGGTCTGTTTGAGACCCGCTGACACTGTGGAATTTGTGGTGCTTTAATTATCCAAATGATCTAAACAAAAGAAGTTAAACACTGGGTAGTGTATGATGGATTGTTAGCTGTAAACTGCAAAAATTAATTTGGCAGCTAGAATGGTTGCATGAAACTCTGGAGGCTGCTCCTCTGACACCCTGACTAGGGCATCCGATTAAACATGCTGGATGCAAATAGAGCTGGAAGCATTTACAGAAGATTGTTTCTATATTCTAAAGCACTCTTTTTTTTCTGTTATATTTCTGTAATGAACTACTCAGTCCCTACGGTGGGCATTCCCATTGGTCTTCAGGTCAGTTCGCAGTCCCTGCATCCCTTGTCCCCCTATGCTCTTGAATGTTTACAGTTTTGTATTCATTTAACATGCACACTGATGCATCAAGGCCAGCAAGTCTGCATGTTCAAAAAGTATAGAGAACAGGGCTTTCTGCAATGGCACATTAGTCTGTGTCTGTGAGTTCTGTATGCCCTGGATTCTAAAAGACTATCCATACTCAAAAAAAAAAAAAAAAGTTAAATTAAAAAAAATCCCGAGCAAACAAAACGCAAGTTTTTGGCTATATTTGTGGCAGAAAGGTGTGTCAAGGATGGTTTAGGGGATGTGAGTACGGCAAAGTTGAAGGAGTCCTTAAGCTGCAGCTTGCTAGAGAATATTCTGGGAAGAATAACCCTGTGCTTCCCTTTCACTAAGCATCCCTTACTGGCAGTAAGAGAGTGGCCTTTTCTGGCACCCTCATCTTCTTATGGTTTTGTTCTGAAGGTGAAAAGAAGGATTGGGTCACAAGGATACTTTTTCCCCTTTCACGTCACTGCCAGCCTGCTCTTAGGAGAGAAGTCTAGGAGTGTTAGGAAACACTTCTCATCAGGAACCATTAACCCAAATGTAGCAATGGAGTTTGCAGTTTCTAGTAAAGTGCTCTTCTTTTTTCCCTTGAAACTATCTTTAAGAAAAGCCACTAGAGCTAATTACCTGAGTGCCTGCAGTAATTGTCCTCACACTCAGAACCTGCAAAACATCCTACCAAAAATCACAGAAAACTGCCATAATGGAGGACTTATAACAATACTCTGTAACAGGAGTTGATCTCAGTATTTATTTGTGTATTTTTAGCATGTAAAAATATGTTTGTCAAAGTTTGCAATGCTGCCAGTACATGTGACTTTTAATTAATCTCATAGTACCAAGTATTTTTGTTAGCCAGGATTGCTGCAATTGGCTTCTTAGGAGAATCTTCCTCTTCTGAAAATAGAAACAAATGAGTGGTCACAAAAACTGAATCAGAGGAGATGGGAAAGAGGAATCCGAAGCTGACTTGGCAAAGATAGTAAGTATTAGCAAGGAAGACAGAGCTTACACGAAGTCAAGAGGCAGTGTTCCCATGGTTTAGGAGAGGCAACTAAGAAGCTGTCTGGGATAACTAACAAAATTGTACAAGCTTCCCTAGATGGGAAACTGGGCATAAGCCAAAACATGGGTGAAGCTGGCAACAGGAACACACTTAAATTCAGAGAGAAATTTGGGCAAGGAGAGGGAGAGGAAGAAATGTACAGTCAATTTGGAAAGAAGGGACAGAGGGATAAAAGATGGGAATCTCTTTCTGTAAGCAATCACCGTCCTTGAGAAAGCCAAAATTTCTGTACATTCTGTACCTGGATTGCTCCATATCACAAGGGTGAGTGATTATTGTCACAGTCAGTTATTTCCTTGGTCTAAGTAACGGAGGTCTGTGTAGGAGGACCTAAGTGTCACAGATAATGTGTAACAGCCTGATGCAACAACATGGAATTTCTACTTTTATAATCTGAATGACTATGTACTGTACTCTCTCTGTCCTCACCAACAAGATTTCAAAGTCAGGCCTTCAGTGGCTGGAAATAGCAGGGTTAAGAATGCCTGTGTGTGTGTTAAAGGGCCATTGTTAATTTTACGATCACACGGGACTCTCCAGGGCCTTGCTGCACCCAGTGCACAAGATGGATGATGCTCATTTAAGGAGCAGCTGCTCAGTACTTTTTCCCTTCATTGTTTGGAGTGTGTCTCCATGCCTTACTGACTACATACTATCTGCATGGAAGGCAATTACTTTCCTCATGAGTTTTTCTGTGATACTTATTGCTATAGTAACTGTGTGCCTCACAAATACTAACTCATCTGGTTTCTGTCTTCCCCTTGGAGATGGCAGAGCACTACCTGTGTCTCATGAATGCAGAGTTCTGTATCTCATGAATGTAGAGCTGAAGAATGGGAGAGCAGAAGCTGAAGTCACTCAAGTGTCCAGTATTAGAGTGGAACTGTCTGTAGTGGAACTGTCTGTTCCACAGCACTTGGTGACTCACAGCACTTTGCATGCTCTAGCTCCAGTTTGCTTTGCCTTTAGTTCTTCAGTACCTCCTGTGATCTCAAAGCCTCAATTCAGGCACCTGGAAAATAATGAACTACTGACCATTTTGGAAAAGTCTAAGTGACTTAAGCTAACATCACATTAAAAAATCTGTGTTTAGATTGGGATAGTATCTATATGTGCAGCTTGATGTTCATCCACCTATAATCATGACACCAGCCAGTCCCTCATCTCACTCACCATGTACCATCCATCCACACATTGCTGTGGATTACAGAGGCAAGGGAAGCATCAGCTAATAAAGTAGTGCAGTGAACTGAAAAAAGTATTAGCAAATAAATGTTGCAAACCTTACAGAATAAGCCAGTAAGGTATGCATTAGCAGTATGATTGCTCTGTGTACTTGCACCTTGTCCTTTTATTCTTCTCTGTTGTGTGTTTTAATTCTTTCTATATTATACTCCCCAGGGTTGAGACTGTCATTTTCTGTATTTGCAAAGCACCCTGCGTATGGTCAAAACTATTTGAACTGCCTGTGAGATAAGTAAATACCACTATTTTAGATGGGATAAACTTAAAGTAAGAGGCCTAAAGTAAAAAAAAAAAAAGTGTTATAATGATTGCATATTTCATATTTGTACAAGAAAAGAGGCCATTTATGAGCTTACAGCTCTACTCCTGTGGCAGGCTGAACAAACAGATGTACACAAGAATGAGGTTTTTGGGCAATGATGTGAAGAAGGTGTAAATAATTTAGTGCATACCTATTTAGGAGGGTATAGATATATGTGAGTCACTCAAAGTAACACAGGAAGTTAATCAATCTTGTCATCTAATCAGTATAACAAAGGAAAAATATATTTTCCTAAAATAGCAAGCAAGTCATGTGAGAGATAATACTTTAAATTTTGCTGAGAGTCTGTAAGTTCCAATAAACACCAATCCTTCTCACTTAATTAGCCTCCTTGGGGAGCTACATTGCAGGTGTTTTTCATTATTTTCAGCAGAAGTTTAGCAATTTCTCTTCACATTGTCTTTTCTCAGGACTAACATTTGCTTTCCAGCTGGGCATAGTTTTGTTTCTAAATTGTTTCTCTCTTTATCCCTCACACACCATTGGAGAGAAAAGCACTTTCTCCTCCGTGATCATCCTCATGTACCTTTCTGGAGAAGAAGCAGCAAATGTAGGCTGGGGAAACAGTGCTGCTGCCTGAAATCTCATCTATTTGGATGCTTAGCACAAGTACAAATCAATGAAGGAAGAGGATTCTTTTTTCATTATTAGTAATAGCACACTCCTGGCCAGATGCAAGAGAAAAATAAGAGTTTCTCATTAGAAGGCTTGACCAACCCCCTGCAAGATTATATTAAGCTGTTTTCAAGGGCTTATGTCTTATTTTAGCAAGTCACATACTGATATGCCCAGCTGCCCCCCCACTCACACAGCTCCAGGTCAGTCAGTTTACTTCACATGCCAAAATGGGAGTGGCCTCTTGGCTACAGAAAATGCTTGAAAATGTAGTTATGTAGAACAGTCAGCACAGGCTTTCTATGGAGTGGTTCTTCAGTTCAGGGAGCATTCAAACTCAAGGCTGGCTCTGGTTTTTGTAATTACATCCTCCAGTGTGATTACATGGCCTTGAGGGTGGATCTCAGACCCACGTTGTATGCAGTCATTTCTCTCAAGATCCTTGGGAGTCAAAAACTTACAGCAACGTTTGCTATAAGAAAGAGTTAAAGAAATTAATGCTTTACATTGATTGTAGGCTGGAAAGTGGGTGCCTCTGAAATGCTAGTCTACACCCTGTGTTTCTAGGCATGCTGAATACATGACTTCTAGACACTATGGGACTTGAAACTGCAAAAACAGTAATGGTAAATTCAAAACACAAACATAATCCCAGCTCTGTAGCTCGGGAGTCTCTCTGAGATCCTTTTTCAGGCAAGTGAATCTCCAGTGGGGGGCATGAAGGACTATGAAGGTGGGTGAGTGTGAAAAAGAAAATATAACTGTAGTCTCACAGTTAACAGAATTGATTTTCCTTTCTGGCAAGGACAATGGCAGAAGGTCTGTTGAGTGAACTCCCCTGGGATCTGTAGCAGGAGGTAGCTTGGAGTGGAGTGTAGCAGCTTGATCTGCAGGCACTCCTCAGTATTTTAACCCACTGACACTCTGTAAGGGAAGATTTGTTATGTTACCAGATGCCTAACTCAGGCCTTGGAGCAGGGCTTTACATTTACAGTCCTTTCCTAGGGGCAAAACTCTCACAGCCTGTTGACTAATTAGGTTGTTTTAATTTACAGAAACATTAAGCCCTGATTTTTAAAATATGCTATTGAAATGCTGCCACTGAAACGTCCTTGCCTCCGCCTTCAAGTTGCTTCTGCCAACGTTAGGCGTGACATAAATCAGTGGATCTCTGCCTAGCTGTCTCTTAGCAGTTGCTTTAATATCTGTGTGCAGTTCGGTGTGTGGGAGCGGGCAAGGGAAGATGTGTGCCTGGGATGTGAGCAGAAATCTGGTGTGCCTTCTTCTGTTTGCTCTCCAAGGTTGGCAGGTGCTCAGCTCACTCTTGTCAGCTGTGGGTTGCTGCCACCGCCCTGCCAAGCCAAAGGGGCCGGTGGAGCCCCAACCCTGCTGGGCATTTGTGTCCCCATCCCAGGCAGGGCTACATAGGCAGATCTCACCCTGCAACCATGCTTGGGTGTCTCCAGGGCACTCCAGGTCTGGGAATTTGGATGGAGCCCAACTAAGCTAGCCTGTAAAAGAGCCTCCTTGTTTACCGTATATTGCTGTATGCTGTAGCTCTCCTGTGGTGCTGTGCTGGTTGAGAGCTGTCAAGGCTAGAAGGAAACACTGCAAGTTGATCAAATCCACTTTTTTGAAAATGTGACATGCTTCCCTATCACAATGGAAAGAAATGGTGACTACAGCTTATTGTGTACTCTTCTTTGCTTGCCCATAAGACACTTTGCAGCCTCTACACTAGAGGTAAAGATACACCCTTAACCTAAGGAGAAAGATGCAGATCTAAAGATAAAAATTTAGCCCATAAGTACTTGATAACTACTTTGTACAATGTCTGCACAAGTGCCATGTAGAAGTAAGGAAGTGGAAATGCCCTGAGGAGCAGTGGCATGAGCTCTTTCTTTGGTACAGCCATACACAGGAGTTCATCCCAGCTGTGACCTGACCCAACAGTCTCTCCTCTCTTCCTTGAGAAGTCAGAGAATCCCTGATGAAATTGGAATAAAACTAATCTTAATTCCTTAGCTTTTCTGGTCTTAGTCTGAGCCTTAGTTTCATCACTTACTTTTTTGTTTAGACTGTTACAATACATCTGATGCTAAAACCCCTTCTGGATATAACAAGACTCTTAAAAAGCAGGTAGGAAATGTTCAGAAAATTTCTGTATGTTATTTTCTAGGTCATGTTATGGTGTTGGTAAATACAGTGGGGAAAGAAACACTGAATTCCTCTTTGGCATTAACTGTTCATTATACAAGTAATTTAAAGAATGTATACAATACAGGGAGTGTATGTATATTCACATGTGTATAAATTAAGACATGAACACATGTTAAATATCAAGTTTATTAGTAACAAAGCAGCAACATTTATTTCATTTTTCAAGATCTGTTTTATGGGATTTATTTAGGACTGTAGCAGCAGCCAGTCTACAGCAGTTAGCTTCCAGTCATTTCCAAATGAGTCATTTCCACCTACACTAACACATGTCAAAATGGTTCCTACTGTGTGTCTACCTATTGGAAATAAACAGAAAATAACTATGTTAATCTGAACTTCTACAGCTTCTTTTACCTTAGGGTTGCAAAGCAGTGTATAAATGGAGACCTCCCAGCCCTGCTATTGTGTTAAAGTGTATTATACACATGGAGGCATTTTTTTTAAAGGGGGAAACTGAGGCAAAAAGTAGTTCATTTGCCTAATGTCACATAGCAACTCTGCAAACAGAGTAAAGCTAGACACAGCCTGCTCCCATAGCTTTGCTGCCTACCCACTGGACAGTACTGTGATTAAATCCCAGAAATCTATTTTTTTTGCTTCATTTCCAGCTGGAAGTGATGAAGATTTTTTTCCTTTCTGTTGCTTAGCTACCCCCTGACCTTTGGATAGTCTTGCTCATTGGCTGAGTGAATGCATTTCCCTCCAGCTGCCTGGACACGCACATGTCTCAGACCTCCCCCTCCGGCAGGATTTCATCAGCTGCCCTCTCTCAACCATGTGTTTTTCTTCCCATCTTGCTGAAAGAAATTTTGTTATTTTGCCTCTAGCACTTATCAAACAGTGCTAGAAAGAATGCAGAAAAAGCCTTCGTCACTGATGTCTATTTTATCGATTCATTGTATTGCTTAACAACATGCTGTTAATTAATGCTACCCCACTAAATTCTGTGATTCTGCTTCTCTGGGCTTTTCCACAACCTACAGACCAGTGGGTGTAGTGGGTTGACCCTTGCTGGACACCAGGTACCCCCAAAGTTTCTTGATCACTCCTCCTCCTCAGCTGGACAGAGAAAACATATAATGAAAGGCTGTGGGTTGAGATCAGGACAGGAAAAGATCACTCACCAGTTACTGTCATAGGCAAAACAGACTTGACTTGGGGAAATTAATTGAATTTATTACCAATCAAAACAGAGTAAGATAATGAGAAATAAACCCAAACATTAAAAACACCTTCTCCCAACTCTCCCTTCTTCCTGGGCTTTTCTCCCACATTCCCTCTCTCCTTTCCCTGATGCAAGGGGAATGGGGGCTGCAGTTAGTCTATCACATGTTGTCTCTGCTGCTCTATCCTCCTCAGGGTGAAGATTCCTTACACTCTTCCCTTCCTCCAGTATGGGGTCCCTCCCTGGGAGACGGTCCTCCATAAACTTCTCCAACAGGAGTCCTTCCCACAGGCTGCAGTTCTTCACAAATTGCTCCAGTGTGAGTCCTTTCTGTAGGCTGAAGTCCTTCAGAAACAGACTGCCTCAGCATGGGTTCCCTCTGAGGTCACAAATCCTGACAGCAAATCTGCTCAAGCATGGGCTCTTCTTCCAGAGGGTCCACAGGTCCTGCCAGGAGTTTCCCATGGGGTCACAAACTCCTGCAGCATCCACCTGTTCCAGCATGAGGTCCTCCAGGGGCTGTAGCTGGATATCTGCTCCATTATGGACGTCCATGGGCTGCAGGGGGACATCCTGCTATACCATGGTCTACACCATAGGCTGCAGGGGAATCACTTCTCCGGCATCTAGAAAGACTACTCCCCCTCCTTCTTCACTGACCGTGGTGACTACAGAGCTATTTCTTTCCCATAGTCTCACTCTCTTACCTGTCCACAATTGCTCTTGTGCAGTTACTTTTCCCCCATCCTTAACTGTGTTACCCCAGAGCTGCTACCACTCTCACCGATGGGCTTGGCCTCACCCAGTGGTCAGTCCACCTTGGGGCCAGCTGGCATTGGCTCTGTCAGCTGTAAAGGAAGCTTTTAGCAGCTTCTCACAGAAGCCACTCTTGTAGATTTCCCCCACCCCAACCTTGCCAGTCAAACCCAATGCAGTGGGATTTCCTGTTCAAAACAGCTAAAACTAGAACATTTAAAACAATGTTTTAACAGGGACAGAACAAACAGGGATCTGAACTTGAAGACTTGACTATGCATCCACTTGACACATGACCTCACTGGTACTAAAAACATCTCACTAACAAAAACTTTTATGAGAAGTCTACTTGATATAGGGGAGTTTAAATCTTTTAATTAACACATTTGGGAGTGAAACTTTCAGTCAAATGGTATTAGCAGCATTTTATACGACTCCTTCTAGGATTTGAGTTCTAAACCTACTCTCAATTTTGGGTCCAGAAACAAATGCAGATAGAATAATCAGACATGGCTTATTTTTAATTTTTTTTTTTTTTTTTTTAAATTTTATTTTATTTTTTATTTTGCCCTAACAGCTTGTGTACATTCTTGTCTGGAAATATTTTGCCAATTATCACATTTGCTGGAAGTGGAGAAGCAGTGACTGGAACAGAAGACACAAAAGAAAGAGAAGAAACATGCCTTGTCAGGCCATTCTGTAACTTTTCTGGAATTATTTAATTATGGAGGATGACATCAAATGGACTGTATAAAATGTAGAGCCCTGAGTTAGGCATGAGCATCCTACACATAGCATAAGGCCAGAATTAAATTTTCTTTCTAGTGTGACTTGAACTAATCATAGGACGGCGTTTCCTATGTTCAGCCTTTGATGAACCAGCCAAGAACCAGCTGGGAAATGCTGAGGATACATAAGCCTTAAATCCATTTCTTTGGGAGTCTTCCAGGAGGCATATTCATCTGTTTGGGACCCATTATGTATGGCTTTCCCTTAAAGAGCTGAGAGGAGATCACCCTTTTCTTTTCCAAACTGCCAGAAGGCCAGATGGGAGCTCATGCTGCTGCAGAGACGTCTGCAAAACACTGGGCTCAGTTTTGACTCCAGTCAGAAGCACTCAAAACTGTCTCTGACCTCTTGGGAAAGTGTCCTTGCTACCAGGATATTCGGTATTTATCAGAAATAACTCACATGTAAGAGATAGAGCTTAATTCACAGGAATCTGTACAAACAGTTGAGATCTTCAGATGGAAGGTACTGCAGAACTGCAAATTATTGTATTTAATCACAGAGCTCTTGAGACTCAGCCCTTTGGAGCCTGGAGGCATTCATTAGCAACATCGTCATATAATGCCAAGCTCTTAGTCGAACATAATGAAGATATCCTCAGGATGAGGGGAAAAAAGAAGCACTGCATTTCCTCCCATGGGAGAGAGCATAAGAAGTGGATAAGCAATCCTAACAGATACGTTCCTTCAGGAGAGATGAATTTGTGTATTTCTTCCAGCACTAAAATGAATTTACCAGAAATTTTAAGACCGACTTTGTCCCCCTGCTGATTAGGCTCTCAGGATGTTTTCCTCTTTGTAAAAAAGTGCATCCTGTTTCCCTAATGGACTATGCTAAAATCCCATCTGAATGTACCCCTAAACCCCAGGAAAATTTCAGTCATTTAAAATTAGGCTCCCATGCTAGCGTTCATTCCATGGAGGAAATATGATACTGTAATGCTTTCTCCATGAGGATCTGCTTCTCAGCTTTGAACCTGGGCTCCTCTATGACCCTACATGCCTCCAAATGTCTGGTGAGAAAAATGGGCTTGTTACTACGCCAGAGTCTTAGATGTATGGTGCATCAGGGGACAATGAAGGGACCCGCAGGCACAGTTTGTGCTCTAACCTACTCAGGCCAGAAGCCAAGCAGATGGGCAGGGAGCTGGAAGCAATCAGCTGTGCACAAGTGAGAATTATTCGTACTTTTTTTGTGTGTGCAACTGAAAAATGTGGATTTAAAGCCACTTTGCTGCAAAGAGCAAAGCAAATAAAGGAAGGGTATATACCTAGAACACCACTAGAAGTGCAGGCACAGCACAGGCAGGCACAGCAAGTGCTGGTAGCAGAGCAGCTATAACAGCATGGCCTTCATTCTGCTGACATAAACCTGCAAGTTTTTGTTTTTCCTTAATATTTGTCACCCATCCATTCATCCAAACAAAACAAAAGGCTGGAAAAGACTGTCAATTGCAGCATATTTGCAAATTCTTCTCTTATCAACCAACTTTACTTCTGCAAACAATTTCTGTGCATTAACTTTTAAAATACAGTACACATGGAAAAATCATAACTAAAATGCACTAGTTGGGGAACTGGTCCCAAGGACACATAAATATCAATAACTTCTTTGAAGTTCAGCTGGATAAAACGTTGTTGGAGTGGCTATGAGCTTTCTCCTGGAAGGAAATCAGCTAGCAGTAAGACAACGAGGGAGGCTTTGTGAAATTTTTGACCTTGTAGGGGTTCTGGAAAGCAGTGTATTTACACAGGATTATTTGAGGGGCTTGGCAAATTGAACAGACAGGGTCTTAGTCATCTTTGCGTGGGAATGGTGTATGCTCTCAGTGCAGCAGCCTTGAAATGAAAAGCCCACCTGCCTGTCTGCCAAGCAATAGGGCTGTGAGCTGATTCAAGATGGAGGCATTGTTTATTCTGGGTCCAGATTTGTATTTTACTTCTTTCTCCATTCTTTCATTTTTTGTTAACCTACAATAAATCATCCATTCTGGAAGCATGTATTTTTCGCTTTGCATTTGGAAACTATTACCCTAGAGAACTCTACTTTCAGCGGGGAGCTACATAAGCTGATACGTGTTTGAGTGTCCTAGATTATTAAAAGTTCAAGAGATTATTTACAGAGTTTGGGGATACCTGTAGGCACATTGTCTAAAAAGATAGGTGAAGTGGCAGTATCTTTACTCGATCTTTCTAGGTGGAGATTTAGTGAGTTGAGTGTTGGCTGATACCCCTGGAGCAGCAGGCAGTGCACTGATGGCAGATCTGCCAGCCCCCCATGCCTTGCTGTCCACAGTTCTTCCTCCACTGCAGTGCTTCTGACACCTGTCTTTAAATCTCAGGATATACTGCTTTTCCACCTGCGGAAAAGTTATTTCCCTGGCATTACAGTGCACATGTAACTGTGTGTCCAGCTTAAACTAATTTGCCTGGCATTTTCTTTCATACTTCTCTGCGAGTTGTTTTTTTCTGATTTATCAGTACAAAAGTAATATCTTTATTATTTTTTATTCCTTAAATTGGAATAAAAAATATAATTGGCTATATAATTAATAATATGGAGAGGACATGAGTATACTAACCTGACACATCTTGCTATATATATCCCTGGCACCTGCTGGAATATACCTTTCCAGAATGCAAAGAAAAGGGGTCTCTGCCTTATCTGCTTCTCTTCACTGGCTGTTTTCTTTTCTTTTCTTTTCTTTTCTTTTCTTTTCTTTTCTTTTCTTTTCTTTTCTTTTCTTTTCTTTTCTTTTCTTTTCTTTTCTTTTCTTTTCTTTTCTTTTCTTTTCTTTTCTTTTCTTTCCTTTTCCTTTTCCTTTTCCTTTTCCTTTTCCTTTTCTTTTCCTTTTCTTTTTCTTTCTTTTCTTTTTAAGTTGATAAAAGTAAAGTAATTGCTCCTGTGATGCCTCTGACATGGGATGATTTATCAGCATTGTGTAAGGATTAGCTGAATGGGTGGGTTTGGGTGTTATAAATGGGATGTGAAAGTCTGGATTCCCGGCAGTAAGCTTGGCAGGGTTAACCCGCTTGGCCCTTTGTTCTTGTTAGACAAATAAAATGAGTTTCCTCTGAGTGGGTGGCAGAAGGGTGTATTTTGGATGAAATCTCAAACATGAGGTTCTGTGTGGATGTTTAAATACTCTCTGGCATGTTGTGTGAGAGGAGGGATGGGCGAGGGGAGGAGCAGAGCTCTGTGGCTGCAGGAAGCAGTCTAGCCCAGCTGCTGGAAACAGCCTTGGAAGCACCCCACCAGGCAAATATTTGACTGCTGAGAAGCCCAAGCCAGTGTTATGTATGTCCTTGTACAGTGAAAACAGAGTTTGGTCCTTCTGTGGGCTCCATCCTGCCTTTCTTTGTGTGAGTAGGGAAGTTAGGAAGAAGACGCTTGAAATTTTCCACTCTACAGCCCACTCACAGAAAGGCCAAGTGGGACTGTGATTGGACACCCTGCTCTTGGAGAGGTGGTACCTGAGCCTTTTCCCTGACTCCGGAGGGGTTATTTAGCTTCCTGCTCATCATGCTTTCCTCTTGGCATGCAGCACCAGGGATTGGGAATCCTGTGTACTGCTCCTTCCTGGACCAGACCCAAGGAACGAGGCTGCATGTGTTGCCCTCAGGGTGTCTAAACCACTCTGCACGGCTGAGAGATTAGGAAAGTTTCTAGGAACCTCTGCTTCACCACCACAGCTCTACCCTCCTTATTGCTCTAGGTGATGGCAATGGGATTAGGGTAATGGGACCAATGGTCTGGGAACAAGGACTGGAGCTTAGTCTCGTCAGCTTGTAAGATAATTTTTGCACGGCAAAAATTATTTTTAAAATGGGAACAAAGAGAAATATGATAAAAATAATATTAACAATGTGCAAATCTTCCTGCAATGTAAGAAGAAAGGGAGGGGGAAGGGGAATACACCCACAGAAGGAAGAAAACTTGACTCAGAGCACTGAAGAGGATGGACTGTAAAAGCAATGCAATCAATAGCCAATAATCAAGATCAAAGAGAAACAGAGTAATGATTAACTTATCTGCAGCATGTAATTGAAGCCTATTCCTGCAAGTGAAAGGAAGGCTGAGCAGAGTTCAACTTCCTAACCTTCATAGCTGGTAACTGGAGCCAGAGGTAAACCAATTTCTGAATTTTTTCTTAAGGGTTCACAGATTTTAAAAAACCCAAACCCTCTGAAATCTTATTAAATGTTTTGTAAATACTATGAGGCTCTGACAGCCATTGTAAAGCTTTCTCTTGCTTTAGTACCCAGGTGATACTATATTTAAAGGAATGAGCAACCTCTGAAATCCTGCCAAGAAAATGGAAACCTCCACACCCTGCTCATGATGAGCTGTACGGAAGAGGAATCATGGCAGAGTTAGGGACTTTCTGTGTGCTCAGAGGATACCAGTTTTATTTCTGGCTCTCTCCTCTGAGGAGAGAGGGGCTCAAGCCCACTTGTCTTACTCAGAGTTGGTGTTTGAGTCAAACTCAACGGTGTGATCTGTGTGAGTCACTGCATGGCCAAGTCAGTTACAGTCACAAATGGTTTATCCCAATTACAAATGAAAGAGCAACAATTGCTTCCATTGCTCTTCATCCTTAACAGCCTGCTACATTTTATTGCAGAGCATGTATGGGGAAAAGAGATGCACAAAAAGAGCAGTTTAATGATTACAGCAACTAAGGGAGAGTCAGACCTTCCAAACCTGTTATCAGATGTAGTGCTTCTCTACTTCGTACTGCTGAGGCTTCCTCTTGCAATGGCAATAAGCACATGAAGAGTCAGGCATTTCCTATGGCTTTTCTAAAAAGTGCATCTGTATCTATTGAATTTTCGGGAGTGTTAAAAGTCGATGCTAAGCCAACTTACACACTCTTTCCCAGCAACATCAAATTGAAGGAAGGCATGGTGCCATAAGTTCCCATAGCTGTTTTAATCTGTTACAAATTGAAAGCACACTCATTATTCATAACCAACCAAATTATACAATATCTGAATCTCTTACACAATTTTTAACATGTAGATTACTTTTTTAAAGCAAGGCTGCAGTGTAAGATGAGTGATGATCACTTCTCACTGTACTAGCAATTACTTCACCAATTCCTCTCCAAATGTGTAATATACTAATATGTGAAGATCATATTCAACAGCAAGGTAGACTGAATGCTGCAAGGGAAGTAATTACTTTTGAATATAATTTTACAGGCATAATGAAATCTCCTTTAAATGAATTTAGGAATGTTATCAAAGCTCGTGTAAGCATGCCTGTTATCAGCTTTGTCTAACTGCATGCAAACTACATAGTGATACCGCTTATATCAACAAATATTTAAAATATCTGCAATTTTACAAGATAAGTTTGGTTTTGAAGAGGTATCAGCACAGTAATAAACTTTTTCAATAAAAGGCAAAACTTTAAACTACCTAATTTTTATTGTTCTGTGTAGAAGACAGAAGCATAAAGGCAGTCATACCGTAATAGAAAATGTCTGGCTAGAAGAGACATATTTATAATTCTCTTGACTGGAAATCTAATTTTAATAAGGGACTTGGGTTTGGCTAAATTTCTTAGGAGGATGGTATGCTAAGTTAATTTTTTCTCCAAAATTAAAAACAAACTGAGAAACTGTTGGCCTATGGAAATAAAAGCTCTCTTTACACAAGAGAGTCACAGAAATATGTGGTAAGTTAAGGTAAGCAAACTTTTCATAGAATCATAAAACATGCTGAGTTAGAAGGGACCCACAAGGGTCATGGAGTCCACCTCCTGGCCCTGCACAAGACAATCCCAAGAGTCACACCATGTGCCTGAGAGCATTGACTATACACTTCTTGAACTGTCAGGCTGGTGCTGTGACCACTTCCCTGGGGTGTCTCTTCCAGTGCCCAGCCACTCCCTGGGTGAAGAACCTTTTCCTAACATCCAAACTGAACCTCTCCCAACTCAGTTTCATGGTATAGTTAGTCACAATCATATAAAAATGCTGGTATTTACAGTTCAATTATTAAGTTACAGAAATAATGAAAAATATTTGGTAACAGCACAAAATTTCATCTGTAGCAGCATGGGTTGTCATCACCCCAAGCTTTAACAAGCTAGGTAGGCTCTGGCATGGTGAGTGCTTTGCCTAAAATTGAGAGATCTTTCAAAGGATATACATGAGTTGCTCAGGTGAGGCTCTGAGGGAGCTCCAGTGTGAGGAATGGGTGAAACCACTTCTCAGCTGATTATTCCAGGAAGAGGATTAAATAATGAGGTATCTATGAAACCTGTGTGTTGGGTTCTTCAAGTAGCCCCTTCCAGCATGATATTCCTGATTGATTTTTACCTGCACTGCCCTGCTTAACAAGGAAGGAGGTTTGTGTGGAGCCTATCCTTCTTTTGTTTTTATGAATGGAGGCAGTTTACATCCTCCTTACATTCTCCTGCACACTTCTGTCTGCGTCTCCTGAGAGCAAGTTATGGCTCATCTTGGTGGAGGAGGCTGCAAACCGAAGGAGAGGTTGTTACTGATAAGGTTTTCCTATGCTTATCTACAAAGAATAATATTTATTGCAACCAATAGCTACAGCACTTTGAACAAAACTGCAGCAACTCGTGCTTTTATTTCTGGAGTTCTGTAGATCAGCTGTTCTCTGGGTTGGCCAAATGTCCTTATGTGTCTCCACTGTTTTATAAGAAAGCAAAATAAGACTATCCTGTAAAGATGTTACCTGAGCACTCTAGATTTCTGCCAAGACATATTTGCAGCATTAAATTTTGTGTTAAATTTCTTGGTAACTAATCCGCACTTGCTGTGTTTCCTCTGTGCAAACAAAATATATTGAAAATAATAGGCCTGTATTTTCTGAGGCTCTTGATATTCTTAGGGGCACCACTTTTTAAAGAAACATAGAAAAAAGGAAACATTCAGCCAGGGAGCTGCTTAGGTGGTAGCTTTTTGTGCTGAGGTCCAAAAGACTTGAACTCAGACTTCATGAGTAATCTATATTTTGTAGCATGTTGAGGTATATCTTGCTTTTGGGCTTTGGGTTGAAATGTGAGCTTTCTAGTTTAAATAAGCATGCAGGGATTGGCTTTATAACTCACAGGTCTTAGACTGTCACTGGCTTTGGATTATGTCCAAATGTGACATACTGTCGGGAGCTGAATGCTTTTGATAGTCAATGTGTATACCAGCACTGCAATACTAATAGGCTAAATGCCCACAGTAGTAAATTTTAACCAAAACTAAGAGGATATTCTGTCAAAATATCTATAGCAACTGCCTTAGCTCTTCACTGCTTGGCTTCATTTTGCTGTTGCTTTTACTCCACCTCTTCCCCCCATTCTGTCCCTACAGCACTGGTATGCTGGTACATCCATAATGTCCTCCTCCAGCAATGGAGAGAGAAGCAGGCAGACAAGTTCCTGGCTCCTGCATGTAGCAGGTCAACAAGTGTCTGTAGGCCCTTGAGGAGGGCTGTGCTGGAGAGATAGAGCCCATAAGGTGGCACAGTCAGGAGGAGAGCCCCATCCTGCTGCAGCCTTCTCCAAGGAATTATATTCTCCCAAGCTTCAGATCAGCTGGAAAGTTACCATTAGGGAGAGGAAAGGGAGAAATTCCCTGCCCACATGGTCCACCTGTGAAAAGTTCACTTATGCCATCTGAAAGAGTTAATAGCATTGAGACAGCTAGTGGTATTGTGATACTGTGATTTGTGATTGTTACTGGGAAAGACGTTACTGCCTGTCATTACTTCTCGGTCTCTGGCAGGCAACACTCAGCACATGACAGGAAAAAGACCAGTGATTCCAGCATGGAAGCTCTCCAGGACCAATCTTTCCCATATAAGAAATGGAAATCCTTGCTTGAATGCCTGAGATTACAGCTTCAGACAAATATCTCTAGACATTGCAAAAGTCAAGAGACTGGCAGAAAACATTCTCTGTGAGACATGCTGTTTTCCATGTGATGATGAACAGCATCTCTTTCCATATCAAACACCAGGACATTTTGAGGCATACCCATTGATGCTGTTCATGGCAAATAAAGTGATGCTAAAGCAATAGACTTGTGCATACATTCAGCACTGGAAATTTTTTTTGGGCTCTTGCAGCTGCTATGGTTACCAGTCACGTGGTTGGCCACCTTCTGTAGTGGAAGTACAGAGTGATTAATACTGTACATTGTGTGAAGATGTCAGATAGACTTTGGGGGTGTGAGGTGGGTGTGAGTTTTGTACCCACTGCGGAAGGATCTGGAATCAAAGTTCTCTGAAAAAAATACATTTCAATGCTAATACTGCCTAAGTGTTTGTAAAGCAACTGTCTTTGATTTTTATATTACTTCTAAGGAAAAGAAGATCAACTGCAGATTGGTCTTCAGGAAGGAGCCAAGCACTTTGTGCGCAGGCATCATAGTTTAAATCACCATTATAATGAAAGAGCTGTTCATTTTGCCTACCCAGGGATATTCTTCCTGACTTTAAGCTGGCAGTATGCCATAGCTGACAGAAACTTGAATTTCTTCTTCTTGATGAGATTGCAGCTGTTTACAAGATAGGCTACTGCCACGTAGTTCAACATCCTGCCTTTTGTTGCCATGAGCAAATGGTGCTGACACTTGTGCAGCTTTGAGTTTTCACAGAAGCTGTCACTGTGACTGCCTTTGACTTTTGCTTTGTTTGTCAGTGATGTCTGCTTGTGGTTTTGTGTCCAGCTTATGGTATTTCTTTGGGCTTCAGTGGCCTCCACCCAAGATTTACACCTCCCATGACCTAAGTTCAACTGCTGGTGCTGGCTCCTGTGAGCGTATTGCTGACAGCAACCTGTCCAAGCCCTCTCATGTTCTTTCCAATTCAGTCTTCCATTTCCCACTCCTTTACTGGTATGTTCACTGGGTTAAAGTGGCCATATTTATTAGAATGTGTTACACATAAGATGGCTAGCAGCAATGGCTTGATATCTTAATGTTTCCTGCTTTCTTACTCTACACAGAATTCTCTTTATGCAGGCACACCCACACGGGCATGATTTTATTTGCACTTTTATCACTGCCTGATACTTAAATCAGCCCATGGAAACTGAAGTTGTCCTTCTTGCTAGTGAGTATGTTAAAGAGGCAATAGGGGTCCTATATACAGAAGTCCAATATATCCCTAAAGGGGGGATAAAGGCAAACATGTAGAATTATGTCAATAACAATTTACCAGGCAATGAAATAGCATATGAACTGTTGAGAGAGAAATGGTAATAAATCCAGATGAATTTTTTTTTCATTTGTGATATATTCCCATGTATTTATTTTATCAGTTTTCCCTTCTCCATGAGGGTAAGAAAAGTCCTTCTTTAAAAAAATATCTTATTCTGCAAGTCTTTTTTCAAAAAGGCTACTGGCAAGTTGTCACAGACATGGAAGATTATGATTAACTGAAATGTCATCAGCCTGTTATTCTTCACAGAAACCAATGGAAATTAAGTAACGAACTTCTGCAAAGGGATGAGAGAGAAGCAGAGGTAACAGGCTAATTTCTCAGCTAATGCAGGGCTTTGCTGAATGAATGGAAAGAGTAAGATTTTCCTTTTACTTTCTTACACCTGATCAACTCGTATTATCCAAAAAATACAAAACTCTCTTGTCAAAAAGAAGTCTCCAAGATCATACAGAAAGGAAAAGGTAAATTCCTCTTTATTTAACCAAGAATCTTGTATTTCTAAGCTTTGGGTTTTCTATTAATATTGCTGTGGCATACATTCTGCTGATCCTTTTTCCAATGTTGCATGATTAAATCATTGCAATGGTAACTGATGCATTTTCCTTCACATTGCTAGCAGAATGCTGATAATTTTATCCCATGGGAAGCTCATGCCTGATTCAATCAGGAATTCTTTAACTTTTTAAAAATTGTTTTATCCAAGGAAAGATGGAGCAGTACATGTTAGTCTATTAAGTTATACATTATAACTTAGGATGAGTTCAACTCATAGAATCTGGATATGAATTTCAAATGCATCTAAAAAGGCCATGCCACTGTGCTGATATGGGTATATGGCTGGTGTTTGAAGTGTTCAGGGGTTTAGGGGTGAAGTCTCCAGAAGTCTGCCCTTCTTCATTGGACAAAATACTAAACTTTGCTAATGCAGCAACAGAGGCGGTAATCCAGCCATGTAACACACAATGGGGTAAAAGTCTCCTCTCAAATGGCAATAAAACTGCCTTCTGTCCAGAGGTTAACATATCTCTGCAAATCCTTGTTGACAAGTCTGTTCCTCTGTATGTGAGGGAGCAAGCTGTGCTTCAACACCTTTTGGAATCTCTGTCCTGCCATGCGAGGGCTGAGGAGCTCTTTGTTGTGTGACAGCCACAGGCCTGGGTCCCAACAGCCATCTGTTGGGCACAGAAGATTTGCCGCACTGAAGAAGCCTTTAAACTGGCTGTGAGTTATTGGTGAAAACCATCCCAATGTGGCAATGAAGTGCTGGGCTGAAGAAAAGGCTGCAAGGCCAACCCCACGGGTCAGATTCCTCCTCCCATTCCTGTCTTTTAGGGACACAGGCAGGAGAAACCATCTGCAAGACCACTCATAGCATTCTCAGAATACAGCAGAGAGCTCACACAGCCAAATCTTATGACTGCCACCTTTTCCCTGCCCCTCCCAAGCAGGTGCTGAAGAAGAGTGCCAGCCCCACGGGGACAGGTGTTCAGTGGGGAATCAGTTTCTCTTTGCCTAGAGGTACTTAAAAGATATGTAGATGTGGAATTTAGACATAGTTCAGTGGTGAATTGGCAGTGTTAGGTTAATGGTTGGGCTCAATAATCTGCAATGTCTTTTCAAACCTAAATGACTCTAGTATTCCTTTGCTCCTTTTCCTGGTTCCACATCTCCAGTATGTCAATGAAGTGACAAGATTAGTCGAATCATGCATTTCAAAACCTTCAGCACAAAGTCCAAGGACATGTTTCTGTCTTGTAATAATGTAAAATTTCTTCCCTCCACTTGGAAGCACACCATTTTCCAAGTGGCCCTGTAGGTCAAAGGTAATTCAGTGGTGACATCCATTGACACAGTTAAGGGAATTTTGTTCAAATTATTTAATATAAAATGCTAATAACACTATTTTATATAATAAACTCTTATAATAACACTCTCAAAACTTACTGGACTTAAGTGCCAAGATTCCATAAAAGGTCACTTTTTCTCTGTCAATTGCTTTCTTTTCTTCTAAGCTGTGGTAATTAGAATCTAAAGAAACTCTAAGCTGAATAGGGGAATTGAAATCTTGCAATTTCTCACAATCACATATTTTAGTGCTTTGAATAAGGCAAATCAATTTTTGACAATGTTGTCTTTGTGATCTTTCCAAAATGCCTTCCCCCAGCCCTAGTGTAACTCTCTTCAAATATTTGCCTTTTTTTTTTTTTGTCTGATAAGTAATTTTACATTCATTGGCATTGCTTGTAATCAGAGAACCATTCCAGCAGCCAGCAGATGTTTAAAGACAGCGTCTGCTATTTTTATTTAAACCAGGGAGGGTTTGATCCCAGGAGATGTCCTACCAAAATCAATGGGGCTGCCTGTCTGCTGTAAAAGAAATACTCAGTGGCAAGATAGGTAGAACTGAGCTGCAGAGGTTTCAAGGGAATTGAGCGGGTATTCAGCAAGAATTGGCACAAGCTGGCTTCGCAACAGTAATTTCCTTGATGGTACTGATGCAGGAGTGCATTTTAGATGTATTGTGGAATAAACTGAACAACTGACAATATCCATTACCGCCTTCTTCCTGTACGCTGCATTGAGAGCAAAACTGGTTTTGGACAAAGAGCTTCATTTTCCTATTTTTATTGTGGTTCCTGTAATATGATGTACAGTACCCTGTAAAGTAGCCTACAGCAAGACCAGGTGTGGGGATGGTGGAAAACAAAAGTAAGCAGATCTTTGAAGAAGAATGCAGAGCTCAGATGCTACTTTTTTATCTTCATGTGATGGTGGACTCCCAGCTAGCTGACAGCCACATCACTTCATAGTTGTGGCTGAAGTTTCTAATACATAGTGCATTGTACAGAAGTACTTATGTACTTAATTTGTTGGTGAAATACATGACACAGAAGAAAATTTTAAAGATATCCCACATAAACATCTAAGGAGGGATTTTCAGTCGCAATAGTTGTGACAATTTAAACAGCAGAGGGAATGAAATGCTATCTGCTCTAAAGAACATGCTGTGATATATTTAAAACCTCTGCTCATACATTACACAGAAGCCTGTTCCAATAGTTTATAACAATCCTCTGTGGCCAATAGCACCACTCTTCAGGATTGTGATGCTCAAAAGGGGCTTTCTTTAGGATGAACAGGATTTCTCTTAATCCAACACAAAAATATCATTTGCTTGTGGTACAGTAGATGCCAAAGAGGCCAAATGAATAAACACTGAGTAAATTTTACTGTCACTAGGTTGTGATACACAGTTTCAATTCCTTGTTTTTTCAGGTTTACTATTTTGATATTTGCTTGTTGACACCTTTTGTTGTGATAACCAATCACCTACTAGTCTTGCTCTTCCTTCAAAGGTGTTTTATGTCCTATTAGATCTTACACAATTTTCAGATCTCACTGCTCCCTTTCCTGTTTTCCCATATTGTTTTAAGCTGTGGTATCAGATGCACGTTATGCACATGACTCCTTGTAAACACTGAACTGCCTCTTTTATGGCACTTTCAGAATGTCACTTATTCCCACTTTTCAGGCTGTCAGAGACACAAAGGCATTTTTCTGTTAGGTGGCAATCAGGACCCATGAATCCAAGTGTGAGATCCTCTTGACTATAGCTGTGTTTTTTAGGAGTATGATAAAGAAATAACATTAAACAAAATGAGCAAATATTGGCTCATCTAGGGGCACACCAACAGTACTTTGGGTTGTCATGCCAAAAAAAAAAAGCAGGATGTTGGGGAGACAGAGTTTCAGAGTGGTGGGAAGCCAGGCTCATCAGGGAAGACAAGTGATTTAACATGGCCCTTCACGGTAAGTGCCTGCAGCTAGCTGATTGCTAAAGCAGCATTGAGAGGATCTGTAGAGGAGATTACACAATCAACCAGGCCAGCTAGCATAAAGGATGCTGTGATGGCAATAGTTGCAGCAGTTTCCTTTGGAAAGGAAGCTGATTCCTGCCAGTAGTGCTCTGAGACCTCTGAAGATCACCTAGAGTAAGCATTACTTGGTTTAGTATGTATTGCTTGGTTTACCTCGTTTGTAAGCTTTTTTAGTTTGCTTTTTGTTTGTCTGCCCTTAGAGGATTATATGAATTGTTACTCCTTCACTTTTCTCTATCAGCAAGCCTTAAGCCTTTCCATTTCAGGTGCACACAGTGACTTGAACCCTAAGCATGTGAACTGTAGGACAAGTACTAAATTTCATGGGACTACTCATGTGTAAAGTTAAGCCTGTGTCTGTTCTCTGGGGAAAGAAATGGGAGGGGATACCCTGTCACGAGAAACCATGTATGATCAGCCAACAGAGATAGCTACAGAGTAGCTGCTCTTCAGGTGGCATTCCTAAAATCAAATAACTAAATTTGAATTTTGAGGTCGCTGCACAGAATGCTATCTGCAGCCCATTAGACCAGTCCATAAAAGTACAGTTAATGACAATATATTATTTTTAAAAAATATATTATTTTTTTTAAATATGATTTTTCAACCACCAGCCATAAAAGATGATGACAGTCATAAAGAACAGCAGGTGGAGAGTGCCTTATTGTCACCTGGTCCCAGGCTTTGATGTCAGAGTGACTGGCAAACACTAAACTGTAAAGGGTTGCATGCAGCTTACATGAAATACTCTGAAGGTGTCAAGATTGATTTCTGGGTAGGTTCATCAGCAAGGTTACTTGTGTCATATAGCTTTAGCATGTCACCTAGAAATCCTTCTACTGCCAATAAGAAATTACTCTATAAATAGTAAAGGTATGCCAAGAGCCATAAAGCACTGTACAAACCTGATCGTGTTCCTGCCAGGGCTCAGATGAGTAGTGACTCTTGCTGATCTGAGCTGTGATGTGCATTAAGCTGTGACAGTATGTGCATATTGACACAAAAAGGGCCTAGATCAATATAGCCACTTACAAAATGAAGGGGATACATTGATATGGAACTAATATTAGGAAATGTAAGAGAGGAAATTTGAGCCAAAGACATTAGTGAAAATACTGAAGACAGTCAGAAGTGTTATGGGAAGTTTAATATCCACACAGAACACAGCAGTACACTGCTTAAGCTCTCATCTGGAAGATAACATCAGGAATATTTTACTTTATGTGCTTGCATTAATTGCATGTTTACAGTCTTATAAGGGCACCAGGGAACTATTGAAAAGCAGACAGAACAGGATTTTCCATCATATCTTACTTCTAACCAAATGTGTTTCTCTGATGTTAAAGCAGGAATCTGATTTCTATTAAACCAACATAAATCTCAAAACCCCCCATCACTCTAATTTTGGATTTGGTGATGGATTTGACTGAACAGCTTTTTTCTCCCCATTTCTTAGAAGCAATAAAGATAGATGAAAAAAATGCTGGAGGATTTACAGCAGGAAAAACCTGCAAAATTATTGTCTGTACATTTTCAGTTACAATGATCCTGTACAGCCATAAACTATTTGTTTGCTTGCAAAAGTGTGTAGTGCTATTTGTTCCTTACATAATTGTTGTACGTGTTTCATCAAGGCTTAAAATTACTAGTATAAGCAAATTTTCAAGCAGTGACACCAAAGAAAAATAATGAATTTTTATGCTATTTGTCAATAAATTATAATGAAGAAGTCATATAGACATGAAATAAAGAGTGGAAAGCAAATTAGAAAAAGAGACCAAAAAGTATTTGTATACAAAACTCATCTCTTGTAATTCTGAAAGTCCAGTCTCAGTAAAGGCCATCTAAGTATTAAGGCAAGAACTACCATCTAGGAAAAATACACTGCTGCATTTACACCTATTGCCTTCAATTTGGAGAGTATTACCAACAACACCACTTACAAGAAACTTGAATCTGCTTGGATATAGATTTTCTAATGACTACCCCAGGGCAACTACCAGAGAGGATGGCCACATCTAAGATGTCCAGACAACAAATGCTTGCCTATTTTTACAGTACACTTACATTTCTTTTGAACCTAGAGATCACAGGAGGCCAGAACATAAAAGTTATTAATCCATTAATGTTCCCCGTTTGTTTTGTGAGAGGGTTATTAATTGTTTCGGTGTTGAAATAAAGTGACTTCAGGGGTTATCAACAGATGTCTCAGATTAATGAGTCATAGTTACTGTTATTCAGCTGGGTTGTGTTTTGGGGTTTTTTTCCAGAGAAAAGAAATTAACTCCACCAGACAATATCATAGAGAACAATCGCTGCAAATTTAACAGCAATATCTGCCTAGTAGGGCAAGAAAGGAAGCTCTGTTTGTATTCTTAGTAGGCAAATAAAACATACAAAATTGAAATTGTGGGGGAAAAAAAGCCAGAAATCATAAAACTTGGAAAGACTCTGCCAAGACAGGAAGTCCTGCAATCCATGTGCCTCATAAATAGATCAGCAGACCCATCTGTGTCATTAAGTGACTTAGGGGACACTGAACTGAAAGGACATATATTGTTTTGCTAAATGGCATATGAACCCCTAGGGGTTTTTTTTTCACACAAAATCTTGAAATTTGTAAAAGAAGAAATTTGTTGAAACTTAAAATACCTTTCAGTCCCAAAAATATTAGGTTTTCAGGCTGTCCAAAGTGAGGGGAAGTGTAAAGTAAGTCTGGAGACTGGGGGGAAGGAGGGGGGGGGTGTGCAATGATGTCACTAGGATGCCTCATTAAGACAGACAGACTGACTTAGATTTTAATCTCGGGAAGGCTTTTAGAAAACTGAGAAAGAAACATAAGAATTTATTAACCAGAAAGTGGGACAGGGAATTCTACAGTTATGACAATACCCTGAAGTACAAGCATATCAGCTGCTCTAGATCAGAATGGATAAGAATGTAATGAACTCTTCCTCCAAGTTTTAATTGAGGGGAATATATACATACATGTAAACTAGTCCCATTAATTTCTAAATAGGTTTTGTACAGCACTACGTAGAGCTTTTATCTTTTCTTGAATTAAAATTAAAGATAACCCTTTACTCAGTTTAAAAAACTTTTGACTCTTAAAATCCATTACTTTTCAGTTTTGATAATGGAGAAGTCTGAAATACATTTCTTCTATGCTTTCACCAAAATGAAATGCACATTTTGGCTTTGGCTGGCATTCTGATAGTTGGTTCATTAGTCCCTTGGAAACTTCAGAAGATTTTTTTCTTAAAACAGGGTCTCCAGGTCACTTTTTTTCCTTAGCTCCATCCCCTGAATAATTGCCCAAGGTCCTATTTTATAAGCCCCTGTGTATTTTTTTTTTCCTCCTAGAGATTCTAATACCACTGGGATTTGATAGTTTTAAAACATTGACAGTACCTCAGGCTCTCAAAGCCCTAGCCTGGCATTCACGTTCAACAATGTCTGTAGCCACATCTATCTAAAATTTATGCAAATACACTTGGGCTTGTTCCAGTAAATAATTTTTGTGTGATTATATAAGCTAATTTAAAAACCATTAAGCACTGAATGAACATTTGTATCAACAAACCAGATTTCTGTGCTCTGAAACCACGATTTACAATAAAAAATTATCTTATTGATTCTGCTTGTGAAACTTGAAGAAGGACATATATGCAAGACTGCATATTTGACCCTTATGTTTTGACCCTATGAAAATGTTTATCAAGTAGCAAGAGAATCTTTCCACAGAATATTGTTTTCAGGCCACAGGATACTTTCAAAGCTTTCATGATTTAGCAAAGTAACCCTGGGCTAGGCCAGACCCTTCCATTTTCTACCTTAGCAGCAAAAATAAATCTATATTGGTGCCTCATATTACTGAAAAGCAATGCATCATACTCACATCCTCATTGATTTATTTAAAATAACTCCTTAGTTTCTGCAATTATACCAGCTATAGCTATAGGTTGATATAGGTACTATTACAACATAACTAGTTAATAAAAAGCTTGCGACAGGTATTTGCAACTTCATGACATGTTGAAGAGTCTTATGGTAAAGAAGTTATATGGCACAAGACAAAACTGCAATTCTCCCTCTTTCATGTATTTAATATGAAATATAAACTGCAAAAATAAAAGGAAAAAAAGAACTGTGTATATACCTGGCACTTTTCCTTTACAGATCCCTGCACTTGTCCTTTAAAGACTATTTCAGTTTCCTATTTGTTCTTAAGCTGAATTCCAGCTGCAGTTGTAAGTTGAATGGCAGTTGCAGTTCTAACATCCTCCTGTTTCAGTGCAGGCTTCTTTGGCAAAATATCTGGAAGATGACTTCAAATCAGGTGATAGCTGATGTTCACACAGCAACAGAAGAGGAAGGTAAATACTGAGCTTTGGATGGCACAGTGTGGTCTTACAACGTCTTAATTTATCAGTCGCTTCCAAGTAACCTTCTGAATCCTGCAACAAAATTTTCAGACCCTGTGGAAGCAGAAAGGCCAACCAGAACCTAAACATGAAAGGGTGGTGGCTGGAGCAATCACATTCTCTGTGGAAACCCTATGGAACGGATACCAGAGGGGAGGAAATTCTGATTTCAACAAGTCTCCCACCCACCCAAACCTTTCTTTTGAACAGAGTGGACACAAGATGAGAAGGACTATTCCCAACAGAAATGGTAGAATTCAAACCTGAGATTTAAAAAAAAAATGTTGACCCATTGAGATCTAGGATGGGCCATGAAGAACTGAATAACCAAAAGAGAAGTATAGCTACTCAGCATAATTTGCTTCATTGAATTAATGTACTCTGTGAACATATACTTTCATAATAGGCATAGTAACTATAGGTGGTTTACCTCTTTCAAAATGGCATGGAAAATAATTTCATGTTTTAGCCATGCTCCAGAATCTTTTTGTCAGTTTTGGATTTCAAAAATCATAAAGTGTTTTTTCACTCTTCTTCCTGCTATATGAAATCCTCAGACAAACAACAGAGTGACTAACACACTTTGCTATGGAAAGAATGAAACTGAGTATTCAGAGAGTTGCCAAATGCAGAATAAACAAACTGATACAACAATTTCCCATCTCTATCTAATATGGTGATCTGAGTTTGAGTTTCAACATCAGTACTGAAATCCTCAGACAGAACAAGTAATATCTCTTTGAATGTCATATTAGAAGAAGCAACTTACTCTGCTGAAAAGAGGAAGCTGCTGATACCACAGTATTATCCTCTTGTGGTAACAGTATCATCTCTTTTCATGCAAAGTAACTGTTTCTACCATAATAATTTAAGCCATGGAAGCCTGTGACTGTAATTTGTGATTCTAAGAGAGTTCTCGGAATATATCCCAGCACTCTCAGTGATTGGCAGCTCTGTAAAAAGCGATAGCTAGCCCAACTATCCATCAAACAAATGAGTGGTAAGTCATTTGGAATTTCTCCCAATGCTATTCAGTTTTCTATAGAATTTAATTCTGTTGTGTGTAGGAGAGGTTTCCCAAAGGTTAATAACTGTGTCATTCTATATTTTGCTCAGAAAACTGAGAGCTAGAAAACCATATTTCATATTAATTGTGTATAAAACACTTTAGAAAATAGTCACCATGAATTATGGAAACACAAAAATGAAAAGTACCTGAAGGCTTTTTATTTTATGTTTTCTTCAGAATGAATCATTCAAGTTTGTTTAAGAATGCTGCTCAAACTTTCTAGAAATTTCTAAGGATACTGGGTTTTGTTTTCGTCCTCTTTTAAATGAGTCTACTGTTAGCATCCAAGATAAGACTAGAAGATAGTTCCATTCCTTAGCATTAACAGCCTAGAACCCTTTGCTGAAGATAAAATACGTTATTACAAGTAGAAATAAGAGGCCACTCTTTCATTTTGAGATGTTGCCAGCAGAAGAGGTGCTGCTCTTTTCTGCCTGGACTAAACTTTCCTTGAATACAGAGCACTTGGGTTATGTTTCTCTCTGGATCATATCAATCTCCAACTACATGTTCCACTTCCCAGGCACATGTTATAATCACGCTGTTGTGAGCTGTTCTTGGTGGGAATGTTCTCCATGGCTGCTGCTGAAGTTTTGCCATTTCCCAGAAAGCAAAGGAAGGATTTCTGGTGCCAGCGCTTAAAAGTCAGTCCTGAGACACTTTGGACTTTACATTAATATAATCCAGAATGTGTTTTTCAAAAAACATAGAAAAAACCCCTGGGGCAAGAAACAAACCACATTTCGTCCTTCTACCTCACCTGTCTTAAATATTACACTCTTTTGCAGAGTAAAATGGACATACTTCTCTACAAAGTGCTCAGAAAAGCTATGAAGAGATGCCAATTTAAATGTTACATTTGAACTCAGCACGTGAGCCCCATCAGTGAAGAACTGTCCCACAGTCCCACAGAGAAGGAAGACTCAAGGGAAACAGGCTGTCAAAAAAGAAAGAGTTAGTAGTCTCAAGGTAAAAAGGCAGCTGAACTGAAATTGTGTCTTTTCCACCCCTGCCACACTTTCTTGCAGTTGTGTCTTTTACTTTTAAGTCTAGTCCTTGAACAAAACTGATGTGTTAGTGCCCCTTATTCTGAAGTTCAACAAACACTTCTCTCCAGAGCAAGCTGACGTTGCCATTGAGTGAAGGAATACTACCTACCTGCCCTCTCAGCAGTCTGTTTATTCCTGTATTTTGTTCTATCTTGTATCAAACATTTATGAGGCCACAGTATAAACTGGATCAGGAAACTGATCTTGCTGAAAGCTAGTGGTTATTCTTCCTACTGGGTTAGTTTCTGGAGCAGGTCTCTGAGTTAGCTGGCCGTAGAATCATATGAGCATCCGTGCTGCACAAAGATTGGGGCAGCAAAGGGCGGGAAGAGGCAGCCAAGAGGAAGAAGGAGCAGAGTCTGAAGTAAACAGATCTACTTCTTCCATGAGAAGTGCCTGTGTATGCCATCTTGTAGTGTTGCTTATGCCTTACTCCAGGGAGCCTGGCGATGATTTGCAGAAGTATTCACAATTACAAGTGAATTCCTGGGTAGATGTGCTTCCTGGAAAAGAAGAGCTATCCCTCCCTAACCACACTGGAAAACCAGGTGCTAGCTAATGGGGATGACAATATCACCTTACAGGAAAGGGGTAAAAATGCATATGTTGCTGTTTGTGAAACATTCTGTTCTGATGAACGCTCCAGATCAACCTAGTTGGCAACACGTCCACCTGCCTTCAGAGTTAGAGAACAACAGTTTGCAGAACGGAAGGCGTGGAGCTGTGCTCTGATTTTCCAGGCTTCAGAGAAACCAGGGAGAACGTTATACAGTCATGTAATTGCAATTTATATTGTAGAGTGTTTATGCTCAAGAAATTTGAAATAAAGGTATAAGCAGATGGTATTTGGGATTTATTACTTTTGAATATTTGAATTTTCATCCCTTATCTTTTAATGCATGGAAAGGGAGTTTTTTATTAAATAAAGCAGTGAAATTCTGCTTATGTTGTTTTAAAATGCTTAAATAGTATGATTTAATGGCTGACATTGTATCATATCACTTGCAAATCTGAAACAAAAGAACCCTCTCTCCAGAAACGTCCCTTTTGCTTTACCTTCTTGTCAGGCAAGGAAAATTTCTAATTATCCTTCTCTTTTCTTGCACTTTCTCCTAAGCCTGTAGTACTATGACTGCTTGACATATTATGCTGAATTAGTGTACATTAGTCTAGCCAGCCATATTCTTGCTTCAGGTACTAAATTAAAACCAAAAGGTAACACCAAAATAATATTTTTAAGTATTCTGATCTGCTTCCAAATAAAATGTGGGAATTTTTTACAAATAACCTTTCAGCCAAGGTTATTAACTGTGCCTTTACTATTGAACAACCTTCTTGATTCATAAAGTTAATGGCTAAGTACATGCCTCTATAAATGCAGACTTGAGACATGTTCTGAATGTGTGTTTTGCAATTCTTTTCTGAGGAATATATAGCTGTCTAGGTACTGAGTGGCTTCCATTAGTACAGTTTCTGGCCTTCTTTTCTCTATTCCAGTGGTTTGGCAGACCATCAAAATGCATAAGAATAATGCAGATCATTGCAAATTGTGAGAAGGAGGCTGCTGACTGCAAAGCAGGACAGACAGGCTTGGCAGGAGGAAGCTGCAATGTGTTTGGGTGCCTCTGTGAGCCCATGTGCAGCTAAGAGGTCACAATTCTGGCCTGTCAGACTTGACACTGATCATTTCATTTTGTACTTCCTACTTGACAATCCCCTTGCATCAGCCCTCAGGCTCACCCGCACACTTTGCTCCATGTGCTGCTTTGTTGCAAATGCTCCTGCATGCTTTCTTTTCAAATCCTTTTCAAGAGAAATCCTTCAGTATTTCTACTATGTTAAATAAACCAAAGCCTGAAACATTTCCTTGCATTTATAAAAAAATACATTTTTCCCACTTCTAGCTATTGTGTGTTTCTCACATTGAGTTTTAATGACTTCAAATACTTTTATGCCCTATTAGTAATTACCCATGCCAATTAAATTTTACAGATTTACTTCAGGATGAATTCTTATAAGCTGCAGAGAGCATTGCTTTAAAATGCCTCTGAAGTCCCTTAGAGAGTTCAAATGACTGTATGAGTTGCATGGAATTATAACTGGTGAAGTCAGGGAGTGTTTATATGTACTTGATGTCAGAAAAGGCCTATTGGTGAGTGAAAAAAAGGAAAAGAACACAGAAGTGATAATTCACAAGATACTGCCTTTCTGCCAAAGCTGGCTAAAGAAGTTGCCTCTTGTCCCTGTCCCCAGTGACCTAAAGCAATACTGGCCTTTTCTTATGGCAGTATAACTGTTTATGTGCTATAAACTGGATCACTGAAATGATCCATATGAAAGATGGTCCTCTAATCCCCAGGGCAGTAATGCTAGAAAATACTCTAAGAGTCTAAAGCCTTCCACACATATACAGACTTCCCGAGACCACGAATATCCTGGAATGCACTGATCTTGGGCTCTATCAGATCATCGCTATGTGGATTGCTTCATCTATTTTTCTGGTGAATTGTATGCCCAAATTGTAATGCTTCTTGGAAGGGTGTGCTGGATACAAACTTTCACATGTTCACTGTTCATCAATGAATAAATTACGAACTTGGTTTCAGGTTGGTTCAGGTTCTTAGTCAAATTTTCCCTGTGCTTCCAATAGATCCAGCCAGCTCTACTCAGAAACAGTCCTACTATTTACCCTTTCATAAAGCCAAATCTTCAGAGAGCAACGTAAGTGTTAATTAATTTACACTCACCTCGCTCTTGTGAGGTAAATGACTTATCATTTTCCCTTTTTGTTTAAAGGACAATACTAAAACAGAAATTAAGTGACTTGCCTGTGGTAACACAGCAAATTAGTGGCAGAAGAAGGGTTGGCATTCAAAAATCATCAGAGTTTTCGAGGCTTGTCTCCACACAGGGAACCTAACTGTGCCTCCTCCATTCTGTAACAGCTAGTCAAGCAGAGACTGGTGTGTGAGTGCTCTGTCAAAGAGACGAGTGTCCTTTTGTTCTGAAATTAGTTGTGCATTATTGAGACAAGATAATTATTTTGGAAGAAAATCCCTGTTATCCCTCTTATTTCAGATCAGCTATTCTGATGACTTTCTTACATAGGCCCGGGAGTAAACTCTAAATTCTCCTTCTCTCCCTGCCTCAAGCCTAATTAAGAATTGCTTATTATAAAGACACAGAAAATTTTGTGCTTCCACAAAAAGAAAATAAATGAGTTCAAGATATCCTGACACCTGTGAGAACACGTATTGTTCTTGAGTGCTGTTGCCGCCATAACCACAGCTCTAGACATCATGCACGGGGAGAATGTGGTGAGAGCAGCATCTCACACCAGCAGTCCTCACACTGGGACTCCTGCACCACCAGATGTCAGCCTCTCAGACCTGGGATTTGGGGAGAAACTGCAAGGGCCCAGGAGCAGGAGCCAGCTCCATGCTGGACTGCAGGCAAGGATGTGTGCCTGCACTGTGGCCTCATCGCAGATAGCACATAGGTGCTTGGTGTCAGAGCCTCTCTCTCTCTCTGTGCGACCCTTCTGAATGTCTTCCTCATCTGAAGACCTGACACATCAGCAGTGTGTGAAGAAAGATCATACAAATGGTTTGAGCATGTGCTAACCTCATTAACCTCATTAAAGAACTTGTAAGCCACAGCCTCACTATTTAAATTCCTCTGATGAAGGCAAATTCAGTAATTGCACACCACCGTTCCTGATGCTGCAGTCACATCCAGTGCTGTTGTGTGTATGAACCCAAGGCCTGTAAGCCTCTTTGGACTTCCCCTTATAGAACTGGGGCTACAGCTGCCAATAAAAAAGTTTTCATTTTAGTAAAAACCACTGATCTTTTCAGGTGGGTGATACAAGATAAACATGTTTAAATACTGAAAATGTTCGCTTTTTTTTCCCTAGCTTGTCAATTCTACTTTTTGTTCCATGCCAGAGCAGCACTGGGATCAGTTCTTCGTCCATTCATAATGTTTCTTCTACTCAGGAAAATGAGAGCAGGATTGTTTTTTCTGACCCCATAACACCTGCAGGTGTCATGAATTCAAATTGGGAATCTGTAAGAGAGTGATTGCTCTCTAGAAATCCGGGTATTTTTACAGTACCAAACACCATGATATTTAACCATCACTTAACCATTTAACCATCATTTAACCATTCCTGAAGATCCATTAGGAATGTCTTCAGAAGACGTCAAGCCACATGGATCCATACGTAAGTTCTGTTGGGTTTTGCTGTCCAGACATTCCTGGAAAGTGAACGGGGTGTGAAGCGAGCATCTCTGCGGCAGAGCAGCTGCTCACCACAGCTCGGTCGCTCTAGCTATCACCATGCTGCACACTCCTGGAACATCGCCAGTCCAAATCAGAGTGTCCTAATTTCAGGGAAAGCTTCACTTAAAGTGGTTTAACTGAGATTGTTACCGTTCTGCCAAGCCAAGGATGGTAACAACCACCAGCAGAGTATCCAGAATGGGTTACCCACTGCTTGTTTTGTTCAAAATTCTGGCCATTTGAAAACAGAGCAGTGTTCCTGCAGAACAAAGGGTGATGTTAACACATGATATTTTTTTAGATGTGCCTTCCCACATCCTTAATTTGCTATTTGTGATGTATATCTAGGGGGAGAATCCATTTTAATTTGATTGGCAGCAAAAGAGCTTGGGATGTACTATCCGTATCATACTGGAAGGTTTTGACTTCGTGTTAGCAACTACAGTGACCTTTTCCTTACAGGTCTCCAGGAGGCTGGAAAGTGATGTAAATATCAAAATGGTAAGAAGTCAATCAGTAGGCAGGGAGCTCTGCGCGGGCCCGGGACGCCCGCCGGGCCCGGCGCTTGGCTGTTGCCATGGGAACGGCGCCGGAGCGCGGGCGGGCTGCGGGCGGCCCCTCTCGCGAGAGCGGCGGCGGGCGGAGCGCGGCGGGGCGGGCGCGGGGTGAGCTCATCCCGGACTGCGCGGGCGGG
>VZRN01003663.1:167933-242024 GCA_013397935.1 Dasyornis broadbenti | reverse complement strand
CTCCCCGCGGCCCCCGGAGCGGCATACGCCGCTCGCCTCCGCGGCTCGCTAGATAACTTGTCTCTTGTTCGCCGCCGTAAGTTGCACNTTTTTTTTCCCCTTCCCTTCTTCTTTACTTTTTGTAGCCAGCGAGGGTGTAGCCGGACTGGTTTTGTTCCGAGCTGGTGCTGAGACCGCAATAGTGATAACAATTAGGTGATTTGCAGGCAGTGCCGGTGGGGATATTCTGAATGCTCTGCTCACGAGGGGAGGGTGGAGGAACAAAATGTTTGCAGATGGTTGATTTCTTCATTGGGAGCCTGGAAAAGTGGGAAAACAGGGAATGCCTTATATGAATCTTATGGGGAGGAAGAATGAGGTGGAGAAGCAAGAAAAGGTAGATGAGAAGGCAATTACCTTCCTAAACCGAGTTTACTCTTCCCCGGTTTTATATTGCATGAAGGCCTGATGTTAACGTTCTCATGCTACTTTTAAAAATAACTGTATTATTTGCACTGGATAGCTGTGATGCAGCTTCAGCTCATTTAATGAGGAATGCACTCATTCATGTCTGGTAAAGCAGTGATACAAAATGGGAATTGCTCAACTTAATGAAGATCTCCTTGTATAACCTTGGCCACAACATCTGTATGTTTTAGGTTGAGGAGGCACATTTTAACCCGTAGAATAATACAGGGACTTTTTTTTTATTAATACCGCTTAGAAAATCGTGTTTAAAAATTTTGTCTGCAAAATTGCTTTAAAAAATTTTCGTGATGCTGCTTTAATGAACCCGCTACTGCATGCTGAATGAAGTGCATCTGTGAGCACGGAGCCCTACTTGGTAATACGATGCAAATTTGTCTTCAGAGTAAAGGTGTCGGATTTCATTAGGTTCCATATCTGTATGAACCAAGGTTGGTGTTCTCTTTAGAAAGCAGCCCTTTCATGATGGAATTTTGATTCATGATTTTTTGTCTTTTTCTAACTATGGGAATTAAGCACTTGTTTCCTTTAAATTAAGATGTAAACCAGTTTTGTAAAAGGGAAAAGAGTTTTTGCTGCAAGTACTAACTGGGTAGCAAATACCTGTGTTCTCTTGTTTGATTTTTTGGTTGTTATTTATGTGGAATGTATTGCTGGGCTAGACTCCATTCCCCTTCAGCTGAAGTGGTGGGAGAGACATGTGAAAGTATTAAGGTAGAAGTTTGTGGCAATTGTAATCATAGAGAGAGATCTGTAAGTCGTGTTTCAATGTCAAGGCTTTTATGCCTTGGGCCATCAGATGCCATACCAGTTATTAATGTAGAAACAGTGTGGGAACTTCAGAATAATTTTTTCTTGGTTTCAAAAAGACAACCCCATAGGTTCTATTTAGGTAAAGCTAAAAAGACAGTTTTCGTGACTGAATGTTTTGTGTGTGTACTATGTCTCATTTTGGTGATACACAGCTGGGGACAGAAGATTTTTTTTTGCCATTTTAAGTGTTTATTTATGGCTAGTTGATTAAAGGATGTGCACTTAGTTGCTCAACACTGTATTAAGAAGGTATTACTGATGTTAATAAAATGCTTAGTTTCATCATTGCTGTTTGGGATAGGCGTACTTAGCTCTCAGTTGTGGTTTATAAAACCTCTTAGATAATGAAGTCAGAAGCAAAATGGTATGTCAGCTCTGACTTGCAGCACTGCAAAAATTTGCTTGATGAGAAAGGCTAGCAGGTGTAGAGGCAGGCACTGACACAACTGTGAAAGGGTGGAGCTGCAGCCAGGAGTGAAGACTTAATATGGGGACATGTAATTAATAATCTGCTTTTTCTGTAATAAAACATTGTCATTTCACTTGTGCATCATTGGTTCTAGGCGTGAAGAGCTTTTTTCCTCTCTCTCACATTTATCTGAAACGTTAGTTTAAGGTTTGGGATTAACTTTTGGGTAGCTGTTGTTTTAAAAACTGTGTCCCAATGTGGCCTCTTCATCCTTCTGCAGGTTTTCAAGGAGTTGTTTTTTTTTTTTCCATCATGCTTATAAGCATTCTGCTGGCACTTTGGGAGCATTTTGTTCTTATGTTGCTCCTATTGTCTTCTCAGTTTTTTACATCTGTCTCAAATACATCCTTTAAAATGTCTGTTTCAGAATTACTAGTTTTGCTACCTATGGAGGCATTTTGTATTTCTAAGGTAGGAGAATAAAACTTAATATGAAATATTCCAACTGGCTACTTTAAATTTCAGCAAGGTCATGAGGATAATTTTAGAAATACAATGGGAAAATGTGAGGTAGGCTAGTAAGAGAAAGGGTTGAGGCCCAGTTGAATTTCTTTTCTATTCCTCTGTTTTGTCCTATAGCATGTCTATTGTAGAGGAGAAAAAGGAGCAGTTTTCTCCATATCAGGAGTTTAATCCCTTCAGCAAGGGGTTTGCTACAAGCTATTGAGTTCTAACTGCTGCTGGTTAGAAATCCTGGATGTCCTACTGGGGTAAAGAAGCAGAGCTTCTGCCTTCATCAAAATTTCAGTCACACAAGTTGGTTTCCCTAATGCTGACGTTTTCAGAGGTTGAAATTTCTCATTGACCCTAAGTATTGGCTATTTGGCAAACAGTTTTGATCTGTTATTTCCTTTTATTTCTCACCAGCTCTTTAATTTAAATATTTAAAAAGTCAATAAGGCATGATTTAATGATCTTAACTTTTTTTTATATCTTTGTTTACTTTGTTATATGTATTTTAGATTTTTATTTTGTTCATTTATTCTGAAAGTCATTTGTTTAACTTGTTAATAAGTTATGACAGGAATATAGCAATAGTAAGTGCAGTTATTTCTTTTATCAGTGTAAATACATAATTTGAAGAACTGCTAGGTGAGGGTTTTATTGATTTGGCATGTGAAATTAATCATATGTTCAATATCTTTCTGTGAGTGAAAAAAAATACTTTATTGTTCAGTATCATGTTTCCAGGAAGATTTGACTTCGGTGACTTGATTTCAAGTGTATCTCTCTAAGTTGCAGCTTTTAAATAGTCTAAGCTTTATATTTCACAGTGTTCAATTTAATGTTTGAGTGAGGACTCTCAAGCTGGAGGTTTATGAAGTGGGATTTGATGGCTCTATGAGACTTGGGATATTCTCTAATGAAAGGCAATCAATGTTTTTTTGGGGTGCAGCATTCCCAACAATGATGAACCAAAGGCATGATTGTAAACGTACGGATTATGGCCGTTGGTGAGGCTGAATGACAATAATTTTGTGGCTTTGACTGATTCTGATTTTTATGCAGCTGGCAGCACAAGACTAACTCAGTCTGTAGCAGTTTTGGTGTTAGCTTTGATAGTAGTTTTGCACTTTGAACTTTGGGAAATCCATTAGGAGTTGCAAAGACTAGAACTGCTTGTTTATTTTAACTGTGTTTTTGAATATGAATCAGCAGATAAAATGTCTGTTTTTGCATATGTCAAGCATTGTCTCTGTCATTTATGACATATCAATCATCTCAATTATGTCATTGTCTCAGTCTCTTTAATATTGAATTCTGTGACACCAGTTTACTGGGTGAGTTATTTGATTTAGATTCTGCCACATGTCTTTTGTGTTAAGTGAGGCTAAGCATTTACAAGTCTTTGTTTTCTTTATGGAAGCATGTTTTAAAGAGCACTTCTTTTGAATGCAGAGACAGAACACTTTTCATAATCTTGATAGCTGTTGAATTGTATGATCGCTAACCAAGTATTCATCATGGTTTTTTTCAAGGGTCTGAGCCTGTAATTGGAGTGGAGTCCTCCAAAACTGTGTGTTTCTACTACTTGAGCTCGTGCTGCATGCTGCAGTGCAGTAGTCATAGCTCTTGTGCCTGCATAGTGGATGGATGTCTCTTTTCAAGAGAGATCAAGTTCCTGAAAAATGCGTGGCTATGTAGAACAACTTTCCTAAATGTGAGTAATAGAGAAGGAAGAGTTGTTACTGGGACTAGTGGTTCATGCCTAGGCCTGAGAGGGACTTTGAATTTTTTGTTGATGTTTTAATACTCTTTTATTATTGGTCTTAGACTCTGTAGAATGAGAATACGTTCCTCAGATGGATTGTAGAGATTAGTGGGGTGATTTTTGAAGACTAGCTTTTGTTTTATATGTTTTCAAAAGTTAAAGAAGCTACTGGCATGCATCACATAGTTGGGTTGCTCCTCATTAATCCATATGCTTTACCTTCAGTGCTCAGAGAGCTTTTGCGGGTGTTTAAATTTTGTGTTGTTTATTTACCTTTTGAGGTAGCAGGATTTGAACCTCGAAATACTCACATAAACCTTGGAGAGACTGGTTGTTACTTTATTACTGCAGCTGTGAGATACGTGTTGACTTTGAACTCGTGCTGTAACATGGACTATTAATTTAGTGAATGCTTCTGAAGTTAACCCTAAAATATATCCTTTTTTTTCCAAATTGGTTATGTTATAGTGGATTAAAAAAACCTCAACTGGCCAAAATCATCTGGAACCAAGTTCTACTTCCAGGCTGCTAGGAAGTATGGGTCAGAAGTTGAGCCTAACTTAGAGAAAAGTTGCCAGCTGAGGCTGCCTGTGAGACTTAGTTGTGTTTAATGTACTTGGCTGAATTATTTCGTGGATGTTGAGGTTTACTCTTCTGGGTGGGGGAAATTGCCAAGCATCTTCCCTTGCTCTGTAGCTGCGTTGCTGCCTGTCTCTGTGCAGTGGATGGTGGGGTTCCAGGAGGTGCCAAGGGCTGCTTTTGTAGCATGGCTCTGTTCTCTGAGTTTCTCGAGTCATGATGCATTTTACAGCACCATCAGCTAAATCAATTGTCTTTTGACTTTTGAATAAATAATGACAGGCTTATTGTGTGCTGATGTGATGTGAAATAGGATTAATACAGAACTTTTTTTAAGAGTGGCAGATAATATCTGTAAAGCAATTGCTGTGGTAGCAGAACTTTGTCTATGCCAGTTGTTCATGTCAGCAGCTTTGATAGATATCTTGGGTTTTCTTGTTGGCGGTCATACAGTCAGCTCTCTCCAAAGAGTTACAGACTCTAAGACTGCACTTGTATATTTGACCAAAGGTTGCTGTCGTGGTTTAACCCCAGCCAGCAACTAAGCACCACAGCTTAGCCCCAAGAACATTTTTACATTGTTCTTGGAACTTCTTCAAATGATTGCAATTTTATTTTTGTATTGTTTTTATTATAAGCTACTGGTCTTGCTCACTCAAAATGAATTCACAGTCATTGGAAGTATTTGGTGCAGATTCATCATGATTGGTGTTTTATGGCAGAAGTTATTTCCTGGTTTTTAATTTTTTTTCTTTCTTTCTTTTCGTTTCAAGGAGTACTTTCTTCCATTGGATTTCAAAACTGCTGTTTATATGTGTGGCTTTGTGACTTGGTCTTACTCTAGCAAATAATTTGACAAAGTAGACATGCATTCTGGCTGAAAGTGGGGGCATCAAGTCTCCCAGATCAACACTCTCTGTATTAGAGTAATTTTACTTCAGACAGAATTTAGTCTGGTCTCCTAAGTTGGAGGTTCCCAACACAGATGTGATTTGTTGGCTCGGATCTCTGTGACCATTAAGGGTTGGGCCACATTTGGTGAATCTCTGGGGAGGGATTTTTAACTTTGTTTCCTCTAAGAGAATTCCTGTTTATGTGCACCAGAAAACCTATAGAAATTAAAATAAATAATTTTGAGGGTGACAAAGCATTTAAAAGACCACCCCAGATTGTCTGGTGAATGTCCATCATTGGAGACGTTTAGAGCTTGACAGGACAAAGCCATGAGCCACCGGGAGCAATGTGGCAGCCAGCCCTGCTCCAGCAGGAGGTTGGACTCCTGGGTTAAACCGCTGTGGACTCTGCAGGCTGTTAGCTGGAGGGCTCCTCAAAAGGTACTGCTGTTGGAAATGCTATTGTAGGTACAGTTTAAGCAACTTTAAAATATGAAAACAATCCTTATAGCAAGTTGTTTATTAACTAATGTGAAACACTTTCCCTTTGGTGTCTAGCCCATTTCATGTCTCTTGCAGGGGCGGTAGCACCACTGCTGGTGGCTCTCAGGTTGCAAACCTGCAACAGGAAACCCTGCTTCCTTTATCGCTGGGCACGCAAGGCAGGGGAGTGGATTGTGTGTATACTTACTTATTTATTTTCCCTCAAGAGACTGATGTAAGCAGGAACATACACATCTTGAATACTTGCCTTTTGGCAGGACCACAACACAAATTTGCTCTTGCTGAAGAAACTATGGCAAAGATCAGACTTTATTTTTTGATTTTTTTTTTTTTTTTTTTTCTTTTCTGAAGGGTAACGTAACTTTGTCTGCATGTTTAAAAATTAAGGAAGACAATGGGTGATGAAACTCAAACTGCAGGCTTAAACGTGTTAGTGCTACATAAGTCATTACAGTTCTTATCTCTGAACTGTTTAAAGATCTCTTATTTTTGTTTTTGTGGACAAGGCTTCTCTCCTCACTTTCAGAATTACCAATCTGATTTTTTTTATTTTTTTAAAAGCTAAAATGTTTGATACCCTTTTTAGAATGTTTTTGCATGTGTCAAATAGAAGACTATACTGGACCTCAACAAATAAATCCTAGAGGGCTTTCACTCCTTCTGCTGGATGCAGTTGAGATTTTTAGGACTATTTTTCTTTTCAAATTGGAAGGCCTGAAATAGAATTTTATGCTTTCAGTTCATGCAGAAGAACTGCATTCTTGTGCAGAAGAAAGTTATGGTTTAGCATTCTCATGCCTTGAAAATAAACATATCTTCATGAATGACATAATACTGGCACTGATCATCTACTTTCCAAATGCATTTAACAGCTTGCTGTATGAATCAGAATAAAATAGTTCAATAGACTGTACTGTATCGATTATACAGCAGCTGGAAGAAAGAGTGAAACATGATGCTTTCCCACAGCTTTTGCTAAAGAAAACATTTAGAAGTGAGGAAAAAAGGAGATAACTTAGGTAAAAGCTGTTAACATCGTTTATCCTTTCTTTGTTTAGTTTTTTTTCTCCTTGACTCTTTCCCTTCTTTGGCCCTTCTTTTGTAGTCTTTGAAGAAGAAAGTATTGATAGAAAGGCAGTTCTAGTTTTGTTTAATCCCCCTCTCCTACCCTGACTCCTGCATCATCTTGCAGGGTAGTCATTGACTTGTACTTGACATAGCTCTGGACATTCCTAAATCTAATACTGTTTATTGCATTGCCATACAGAGAGGGTAGGAGAATCTTTGCTAAAATGCCTCTGTCAATATAAAGAAAAGGAAGACGTTAATATCATCTTAAACCATGCCCTCAATTTCAAATTGAAAAGACTTTTTTTAAAATTAAATTATGTGGGTTTTTAGGACTTGCCTGTACAGTGATGTGAGTGATTGTGATAGTCTGGAGTACTACCTGCCACAGACACTTCCACGCGGCTATTTGAACTGTGGAATATGCACCGTGGACTTATTTGAGGGTCTAAAGTTAATTCTTGCCGTATTTTACAATTGCTTCCATATCTAGGTAAAGCCAGAAGATCTGCAGAACTTCATAGGGTTTTTTTATCATATGCTAAAATCATGAGGACTTTATTTTAATCCTGTACTATTGTGCTTATTTTCAGCTGGAAAATTTTTAAGGTTAATTAATATGCTAGATAACATTTGAGAACAGGGAGAAGTTCTGTCTCCAAACAACAGTATTGGAATTGGGTGTGAACATGTATCAGTGTACTGCGTATTCTAGATTTAATCACTTGTGTATGTAGTGTTGATGCAATAAAGACTTTCAAATTTGTTGGTAATTTAAAGCACATCTCCTGTAAAACAAAGGTGTGATAATAAGCAGTAATTAAATGTTGTGAAGGGTGCTCATCATTGTTATTTTTACACAAGTTAGTCATTATCTACTGATTGTTGACATCATTAAATATAATTTTTTAGTATATAAGTTGGTGCTTTACATACCTGAGCAACTGAATTAAGGTTTTCTATTCTTGCATTATTGAAGTATCTTTTTGTTCGTGCATCGTAAGTGTAATGACTTGCCTCAAACTGCCAACAACTTCATGCCTGCCAAGGGCAAGAGGGCACATGTTGTGAGTGTGTGTTTTAACCGAGACACATAATGCGTTAGTTCTGAAAACAGGGGCACGGGCAAACAGTCATTTTTAACTCAGAACAACTTTGCAGTTGTGTAGAGCTGGCTACATGAAAAATAATCATCTGCAGGGTAAACATTGCCTCTTTTAGAAGCACAAAGTGCCCAGAGATAGGAATTGTCTGAAGTGCTGGGTGAGGGAAGAGAGCTTAACTGTTCCTTATTTTTTGTAAATCTGCACTTTGCTTAAAAAAACCTACAAAGCAATTGACTGTAGTCATCAAATATTCCCAACTATGGTGCAGTTTAACTTTAGGTGGCAGGTGTCTTCATGTTCTTGAAGCAGAGCTTTAAGTGACTTAGGGGTAAATAGAGAGACCTCAGAAACTGATGTAAGTACAAAAATTAAGGAGCAGTTGAAGGAATTCTTAGATTAAATCCTCATTTAATCTTTCAGTTACAACTAATAGGAAGAAGTAATTAGAATTAACAAGAGTCAAACATGAAGTAATTGATGAAACAGAGGGCTGGTGGACAGATTTAAAATAAAGTAATGGTTTGGTCACTTTTTTTTTTTTGGAACATATTGGAAGGTAGTGTAGTGAATATCAGGGAAGCTGGAAAAGATGAAAGCAATCCAGAAACATCCAGAGTTATCGTGACTAATGCTTTTTGGTAGAGAACAGTACTGAAAAAGCAATTTTTTGACGTGTGTTTAAATATTGTAGCTAAAACTGTATGAACAAGTGAATCATATCTGTTTCTTTCTCCCTTCTTCTCTCCCTCTTTTTCCTAAGTGTTATAAATTATAAAAGAAGCGTCCAGTGATGTCTCATTTTGTAGCTTTAAAAGTGAGAGAAGAATTCAAGCTTCATTTGAAGGGAGGTGGGAGAAGAATCAGTACAACTTGGTAAAAATGAAACTAAACACTTAAAATTCTGTCTAGTTTCTTAGGTTAGAATCCTGCTTTCTTCCAGAATGCTTAGCTTTTTTCCCTAGGCATTGTCAGAAAACAGAACTAAATTAATGCTTGCTTGAAGCTTAGCTACAAATTAGAACTTTATTCCTTGTAACAGAAGTTACATGAGGATTGTATAAACGTTGTACCTGTTTGTGTGGTTTTTCGTGTTCAAGTTTTCACATGGGTAAAGAAGAGGACTTGTGAAACAGTGCTCTCTATTTCAGTGACCTTCTACAGGTTGCAGTAAAAACTTGGCTTTGCAGCAGTATGTGGGTGTTACGTGCTTGCAAGTAAAGTAATTTAATGTTAGTGTTTAATAGTACTTTTGAAAATCAAGTAATAGTAAGTGTAGTATAATGCAAAATACCCGTAAATAGTGGTTGGTTTCTGCATTACAGCGTTTTCCTGTTGCTGATGAAGGAGGTACAAAAACTTTTGTGTCAGACGTTCAAAGCTATTTTACCAGGCAGAAAAATTCTTTCTGAAGGTGGTGCGTTTTTTTTCTTTTTGAATCTAGTGTTAGTGCTGAGTGACTGTTCTGTTGGTTTAAAAATGTTAATAACAGTAGCTCTCTTGTCTTCTGTAACCTCTCTTTGTTATCACCTTGGTACTTTGCTGAGATGCTTAAAGCTCTTGAAATACACTGCAGCTTCAAGCAGGCTAGGTGCTTGTATAGTGGCAGCCTGGGTAGCAAGTCACTGTGTTTTGCTCTCCCTGTGCTCAAAATTTTGAACCAAAGACTTAGGATACTATTGAAGTGCCACTGCTGTGCAGTTTATAACTGTGTTAATTAGTGCTGAATGTCATTGAGAAGAACATATGCAGGGTTAATGAAACTACTTGTGAAATTGAGCTATTGTCTTTATCTCACTGCATAGTTGTACTGAAAAGTTGCCTGGCTCTTCCACACAAGAAAGATAATTGAGAGAGGCTTACAGCATGTAGCTGTCCCTTGGGAATGGATCATCTGGTCTTAGTCACCTCTTCTAAGACTCTGGATGTTCAGAGAGTTGGCTGCAGGGGGAAGGACTTTTTAAATAGCAATGTACAATTGTGACCATGCTCTCTTCTCAGGGCCTTTGCTTATCCTGTGAACACAAATGAGCTGTCCAGTCTCATGATTACATGTGAGGAGCAGGCTGTTGCTTCTGGTAATGTTAGTATCATCTGATCTCCATTTTTTTGCATCTCAGAAAGAAAGGATTTGTGTGGGGAGGATTCTGTAAATGATTTCTACTAGTGGCAGAAACAACTACTTTTGGGATGAAGTTTGACTTCCTTGTAACTCACTCTTCCTTCCCACTTAGTTTTAGACTATTCTACCTGTCTTGATTTAAAAAAAAAAAGGAAAATGAATCAAGCAGGATAATCACAATTTTGACAATAGACAAGTATTTTGTGCTTGTGTCAGTACTTTCATAGACTGGAAAACCACGAAAGCCAAAGCCGTAATTGGACAGCTTAGGCAAAGTACAGAATTATCTAGATAACTAACGTGGGGCAGCATAGTTCCATGATAGTTGTGCTGCTCTGCATTGCGTGCACTCTATTTATTTATGGGTACTAATGAGATTGTATTTTGATGTGACATTGTCAGTGCCTTGTGTTCATTAGTTTGCCTCCTTGACTTTGTGAAGTAAGGAAATGCAGGTGCTCTTGAGCAAGTTGTTTTAACACACACATGAGAAATCTGTAGTAGTGTTCAGAGCAGAAGCTGCCTTGGGCTTTAGATTTCATCCTACTATGGACAAATTTATTTATAACTAGCTGTAAAGCTGTGCTGGAGAATCTTGAGCCAGCTCAGAGGAAGGCAGTGACTACATCTACACTTGTCTGCAGCCTACCTTTTGCTCCCAAGAGTGGCTCTGCTCAGCTCGAACTCCTGCTGTTTACTGGGAGCAGTCCCTGGCTCATGGGACCTCATGTATGTACATCAGTGGCCCCTTAGTAAGCTTGAACAAAACTATGACAGTTACAGATTAGTTCTCCAACCTGTGTCCTGGACTTACTTTATTTATTATTATAGCTTTAGCTCTCAGTGCCTACATGGCACAGTGTAACACCGCTGTAGTTAGTTGCATGTGTACAGCATTTAATAGCAGTAGCATAGCATTGCATGTGTGCTGACCACCCTTCTTCTTCAAACTTAGGGACAGTGTTGGGCTAATGTGGCTGTCACCTTTCTGCTTCTGGCATTAGTCCAGCAGTTTTAGCTCAAAGGTCAGAAGATCAATGGTACCAGCAAAGTACCTGGCATGCTACAAATTAGAGTAATACTGGAATAAATTGCCTTGGATTTTAATTGCCTGGTAGATGTCTGTGTTTTAGTGAGCTCTTGGGCATCTTGACCTGTAGCAGCAGAGAATGAGAAGGTCTATAAAACGCAAAAGGAATCAAACAGAATGCATGCAAATGCATAGAAACTGTCAAATCTAAGGCTATTAAAATGTATTTTAAAGTATTCCTTTAAATCTGGATTGATATCTGGTATAGGCTCTCAAGTCGTTCAGAAGGAATTGTGTTCAAAAGTTGTGTGAAATACTGCCTGGCTGTACTTCAGAGAATGTCTTTGCTGACTCTGCGCCCTGTGAGAATCAGCCAACATGCCTCACATTGTCACTTGAAGTTTTTCCATTTTAGTTTTTGTCTAGTTCTAGCAAATGCATGGCTAGTGTTCTTCAGCTCAGTGCTAGCTTGGGTATCTGTGCTGCATGGCAGTCACTGCTGAGGTTGCAGTTGCTGTATCCTACATTTCTGGTAACAGCTTTGAGGCCAAGGTTACTCTCAAAGTTTTTTGGTTTTCTGTGGAAACCAGCGAGTGTGGTTATGCTCTGTGTGTTCCCTCCAGTTTGCTTTTTTCCTTAACACTTCTTTCTTCTCCCCAGCTTCTTAAATGTTTCGAATTTGCTGGGTTTCGGTTTAGCCCCTTATGTGTCTAAAAGTATCCAACAGATCTTGTAGAAGCAGACTAATGAGTAGATGAGATTGAGGCCTAGCAGTGGTGAGAGCTGTAGCACACACCACAAGGATGTTGTAAACTGCCAGAGAAGCTGTGTGATGAATGCAATTTCATGGGAGGAGCTTCAGCTGGAGTGTATATATTTTTATATATCAAATCTGAGTGAGATTTGAAGGTACCAAGGCCTTATTATTTCATGTAATTGCTTGTTCTGTATAGATTTCTGTCAAGTCTTCCTTCCAGAAAACGTGCAGAAGATAAAATGTAGTGGGAGCCTGTAGTGATATCTTTATTTAGGTTGCTCAATAGTTTCTGTCTTATGAGATCTTTNCCCAGTATGGTTAGTGCTACTGCTGTGTGAGCAGCTTTTGTGGGTTTTTTTGGTAGAGGAAATCTCTGTGTATCAGGGAAATGCCTTCTTACCCCCAGAGTATTTTGAAATATCACCCCCCAGTGCTACTGCTGAAAATTGAAATATTGGTTACCAGAAGCTTTTTCATACTACCTTTCCTCGAGAAGAATCTTTCCACTGTGCTACAGAGTTGTATGAGTGTTTTAAGGGTCACCCTGTAAAATTCAGTGATCAGAGGAGGACAAACACAAAAGGGATCCTGTCTTTCCACTGTCCACCCAATTCACTCTTACCAGACACTTTTGGTGTCCTTCTGACTGCCTGTGCTTACTGGCAAGTGCTTTGTAGGTCTTGGTTGAAAAGAGGTGGTGTGATGAGTGTGAAAGATGATTTTGTTGTTGGACCAAAACTTAAGCATTATTTTCCTTAATTTTTTTCTTTTTTTCCTATTGTGTTTTAGAATTTAAGCAGGTTCATTTTGTACCTAGACAGGGGGATGCAAAGGCCATTTGTTTTGGGTCTCTCTGGTCAAATGGTATGAGATAGCACCCAAAAAGCACATCCTGACTTTGAGAGATGCTTGAAACTTCTGCACTTGTAACACTTTTGATTGTTGGACAGTAAGGCTGCATGTAAAGCAGCATTTGTAATGACTTATTTTTCAACTTGTGATTGTCTAGAAGGTAGGTTGCAATGTGAGACTTCTCCTGTTGTAGAGATGCAAAACTAAGTATTTATATCCATCTTGGAAGGGGAGATCTTTAAGCTGTGTGCTGACTTTAGTTGTCTGGGACAGTGGTACCATGTGGAGCAGTAACGGGGCCAGACTCCTCTTTGTGCCTCTCGTATCTCAGCAGCTGCCATATGATGTGCAATCTGGTTTCAGTGAGTTCCTGCTTTACTTCCATTCTGTTTCTCCTGAGATTGGAGATCTTTGATCCCTTTTTCCTTCAAGAGTTGAGGAGAATACTTGTTTCTTTACCTGCACTGACTATTTGCATGGCCTATTACTGGATGATACTGATTCACATATCTTCTAGGATAACTTCTTTTTGGGGCTGCTGTAACGGTTCTGCAGTTTAGGTGACCGTGTCTGTCAACCTGATCGTTTTTCAGCCATTCAGCATCATTCAACACTGGGTTGAAGAAGTGCTGCGATGCACAATGCTTTCAGATTTCTTCTTAGTAAAAGGAGGAGAGAACAATGGCACAGAAAGTCATGTAAGTTGGTTTGAAGTGTTATCTTAAGGTTAAAACTTATCTTAATGTTACAGAGCTAGAATACTGGTTCAGTGATGCTACAAACAGTACTTCAGGACTACCAGTGCTGGGTCAAAAATACCGTGGTCGTGTGTAAAGTATCAATTTCATAAGTTGTTCTGTTGGCTTTAATTAAATCAAAATCAAAATACTTATCAGGTAGCAGCATGACTTATTTGCATTATGCATTAATAATTTAGACTACTGTGATTTTGTAGTGTATTAGATATTATGCACTTTCCTACCACTGATACCAATTTGGTATCATGTTCTGCCACACTTGATAAAATTTGAGCATGTACCTGAATCTCATTTGGATCAGATTTATCATGTTTGGTGGTGTGATAGTGCAGAAATTTGCTGTGAAACCAGTATTTCATTTCCTGTAACTTCCTGACTACTTTATCTCTACAAATGTTTGAGAAAGTATACTTTTCAACTTTTATTATACTTAACAAATGACTGGTTTTATTCAGTGTTTGAATGGTTAAAGAAAGGTTGGTCTTTGCATGCACTGTGCAACCACTGTTGTCTAAAGTTATGAATGGATGCTTTCAGACATGGTAAACTGACCTTCATTGTATTTATCTTTTTGTTCGTCATCCGTTTTTAGTGTTATGCCAAACCCAAAGCCTATTTCTAAATTTGTTAAAGGGAAAAAATAATTCAGTCTTAGTGAAGCGGATTCTTTTTTGAATTCTCTTTAATCTTTTTGATAGATATGAAACCACAGATCTTTTTATCTGGGGAATGCTAAAGAAAAGAAGGAGCCATTAGAGGAGAAGATTTTAATAGGATCATAAATGTTCTGTTTGGATCTGTCTTATTAGACATCGCTTGGAAATTGAATCTCCTTCTGAAGACATTTACATCTTCCAAGTTCTTGGTATTTAACCTGATTCTATTATGAGCTGCTATTTATGTTTCAAGGTATGAATTGGGCTCTTTTAAAGTCTTTTGACCTTTCTTTTGCAAAAGGGGAAAACATACTCTTCTAGCATTGTGACTAAATGTATTTTTTAAAAAATTAAAAATTCACATAGGATCTGGGATCAATTTTCTACAGCACAAGAGATGCTGAGGTTCATAAGTAGTGTCTTGAATGCTACAGAACATGTCTGAATCTGTGGTGTTCAGAAGTGTGGGGTGAAGAGATTCAATGCTGATGATGCTGAGAGGTTTTTGACAAAATATTTGTTAAGGGCATGGCTTCACGTGATGTATTTTTATTTTGAACTATGGCAGATTTAAAAATTTCTAATTATTTTAGTAGAGATTCCATTTACTTTTTTTTATTCCCCCCAGTAGTGGAATTTATCAACAATGTTTAGAAAGAGGAAGGCATATTTCTCTTTCTTTTAATGTTTCATGTGCCACAAAACAGAAGTATCTTCTTTTTACACCTGCTGCAACTGAGGAAAGGTTCCTTGCCCTGATTATTGGATTTTAATAACTTATGGTATCATCATGTCTAGAGGCACCAAACAAAATAAGTAAAATATTATACAAGTATAGCTCAGATTGTGGAGATGGGCATTTGTGTAGAGACCCTCCTGTTTTTATGGAGGCTAAGTTTTACTGTCTCTGCAGATGCAGATACTTCAGTGGTTTTGTGTTCTTAGTGGACAGGGGTCTTTGGAGCTCCTCTGGTCCAGCTCTGCTGCTCAAAACAGGGTCAGCCAAAGCTTTTGTTGGGGTCATTGTCCTGTTAAATTTTGAACATGTCTGAGGATAGAAACTCTATAGTCTCTGTGCGACTTGTTTTAGTGTTTAGTCGCCCTTAAAATAATTTTTTTTTTTTGATGTTTACGGGGTATTTCTGATCAACAAGTTGCAGTGCCTGACAGGAGTTAAGGGTAAAGGTTTTCCTGGATACTGTTTTGGAACTACTGAAATTGTTTCATTGTTTGATTTCTGCTCTCTTTGTGTTTGTGAGCTACATAGAAACTAAGCTAGAGCTATTCATTGGGTAACTCTGCTAGATGAGGAACAGCATGACAAATTCAGTTTTTATTCCACTGGTCAGATACCACTCTTACCTGATGTGTTAGGCTTTCTGAAAAGCTTTCAAAGAGCATTATCTGTACAATTGCTGTTTTGCTGGCTTGCAGAATCAGGTGACATAATTCTTCTGCAGGTATGCACAGAAATGTCCCGTCTTTCTGTGGAAGGTTGACCCATGCTTTAGATGTGAAACATGCATTTGAAGACTTAGTTTTGATGCGTACCTGTGAGTCAGTCTGATAGGGGTCTGTTTTTCTCTTCTCTGAGAATTCAGCATCTTTTTTTGGTAGGAAAATGAGAAAAAATGCATAGAAGACAGTTTAGTACTTCATTTCTGTACCTCCAGGAAAGCTTGGTACCATAGTCTGAACTACACTTAAGGGAAACTATTTTTTGTGCCTTGTTCATTCCTTTTTTGCCATACTTGTAGAGGTTGCTAAAAACACAACTTAGAGTTACAGCAAAATTTACTACTTACTTTTAGGTGATGATTGTTTTGTATCAAATACGATGCTGTGCAGGTGGTTTTGGAAACCTCACTTCCACACGAACCTCTTATTTTGTACGTATTTCTCCCTGTTGTGCTGTAGTAAGTCATTAACTTGAGTAATTGGAAAGCAGCTTGAAAAATTGGGATGAAAACTTTCATGGTTAGTCTCAGATTTTTAGACTTATTTAGGCTGAAAGAGACTTCTGGAGGACATCTACTGCAACCTGCCCCACTGGAAGTCTGAACAGCATGAATTTTGGTGTACAATGATAGTGCCTTTAGCTTGGTCTTTCATAAAATGTCCCTTTATGTAGGTGTAGAAAACAGGATGATCCCTCAAGTCTTCTCCATAGTAACAAGTGCCAGTATCTCAGCCTGTCCTTGTTCCTCATGTACTTCAGCCCCCAAACTGCTTTGTGGTCTCTCTGCTGAACTTTTAGTCCATATTTCTTACACTGGGCAGGCTAAAACTAGACGTGCTCATTTAGTTGAGATATCACTAGTGCTAAATAAAAGTCCATGTCACTTACTAGGTTTAGACAGAGCACCAACAAGCACTTCAAAGCAGATATTTTTAACTTGCTCTTATCTAGAGCTTGAGATTGTACATTCCTGAAAATGCACAATTTTTATTCCTAGATGCATGAGGAACCTTTGAGTAATATTTTACTATATTACTGTTTTCAGAAAGGGTTATTTATTTACATTGTTTAGCTTGAAATAGACTTTCTAATTTGTAGATAACTTGTTTCATGCAGCTGCAGATTTAATCAATATATTTCTCTGCTCTTTGAAGCTTTTTTGTGTCTAAACTGAGCTGGTAGTAGTTACACATTTTAGTTATGCTACTGATGCATTTTGCCTTATGTGGCATGTTATATTGCATTTCTTCAAGCTAGGCATCAAGCAAACTGTGGTGGTTGTCTGACTTAGAGTGAAAAAGTAGTTTTCTGCCCTCTTTATTCTTGGTGTCAGCTTGCAATTTATAAATTACTGTTTGTCTGAGCTACATGTAGGGATGTGCTTTGCACCATATTTTAATGTGTCAAAGTCAGTAAAAGTCATGCCAGAATAAATGCTTATAGGAGAAAAATGAAAGTGGGCATTCTCAGAAACAGTGAGTAGGGAAATGAAGTAGTGGCAGGGAACAGAGGAAAGACAGTAAAGATATTTTTGTCCAATGCAAATCAGTCTTTCACTTGGACTGGTGAAAAAAGATGCTTTGCCCTTGCTACTCGTATCTTTTATCATATTGCTTGTGGTGTCTAACAGGCTGCATGGTGATGCCAGAGCAGAAGCAAGCTGCCATAGAGCTCTCTTGGTGCAGAGTCCAGGTCATCCAGAAATTGGTTTCTTGGCTTAGGTTCAGACCTCTCCTATGATAATATTTTTAGTCATATTACTTTGATTTTTGCCAAAGACTAGCTAAAACTTGCTGGGGCCTGCACAACATTATTTTCTGACAACTGCAGCCCTTGTGCCATGGGCTCTCTGCGGGTTGGATCACTTGCTTCGTTTATAAGATAGCACATAGTGTTTCAGGACATAAGGACAAATCAGTGTGCAGCCTGTGCTTGTCACAGCTGTCTTGCCTTACACCTCATGGGAAAAGATTTATCAGGCATAATTATATCTAATTGAGACACTCTTGTTATCTTGCCGATGTTACTTTTTTCTGTTAATTTGATCAGTGGACACAGATGAGATAAAAGTGCAAACAGTGCCTATTTGAATGGCTTTGTGCTTCTTGGATTATTGAAATGATTCATTTAATCTGCCATGAAATTATGTGGGTTGTCATATGGAGATTCAACTACTTTGAATTTTCTACCTCTTAGAGTTGGTTTCATATCCATGAGGAAGGTTTAATATTTGTAATCGCTTGTACAGGATGAACTTATCTCATAATGCACCTGCAACTCACTTTCTGTAGTCACAGATGTGGACTTTCTAAACTGTAACTTGTTCTTTATAGAACAATTTAAAAAAAATCCACTATGTTCATAGTTATCAATGTTTTCAGTCTTACTGTTGAAATGTTATTTGTAGTAGATGTAGGTCAACTAAACCTTACTAGACTTGTAGGAACTTACCTTTTGGTCTGTATGTGTAATTCATGAATGCTTCAGGAGAAAGCAAGGCTGTATTTTAGGGTGGGGAGTCTCTGCCTTAACTTGAGTGAAACAGTGGTGGCTTGTAGGGGGATTATTGTAGGGAAGCTATAAAGACATTATTGTTTCTGGGTGAAAGTCTGTCTAGTGTTCTGGAAATACAAATCTTAAAATAGAAATGCTGAGTAAGTGGGAATGAAAATAAGAGGAAGGGAAATAAAACTATTGTTACTTCAGACTTGAGTTACCTTTATGTGTGAACTGTTCTGTATGTGGAATTATTTGTAGGATGGATAAGCTGAAGAAAATTGGGGTATCATAAACTTGAATTAATTTTTCTTACTTTCCCATAAGGTGTATTATTAAGGGTTTTTTTTTTTTTCCATTAAAAAGTGTATGTTTTCAGTGGCAAAAATATGGCTGGAAATAATTTGATTTGTAGCCTCAGCCAGTCTTTTGTTGAAGAGGGAGGTTTGCCAATGTGTGGGAATTACCCTAAAACTGCTTTCTGTCATCGTTTTCTTCTAAGACAGTGGTCTACACCAGATAAACATTTAGAATACATCTTGACTGGAGGAATATGTCAGTTAATGGCTCATTTTTGCTTTTGCCAAGAAGGTTGACTCAGAAGACCTTGCTGGCTGTACTTGGTTTTCAGTATGTATCAAATGTGAGTTTAATTGTGGAAAGTGAACTTGCTTTAAAACGGTGGCCAAGGTGAATGCACTCCTGTTGTTCTTTAGTCCATGTCTTACCAACTGGTGAAATCAAAGAAATAATCTAGTACATGTAAATATGTTCTCGTTTTTGATTTCCATGCCTTTAAAAAAAGCCTCACAAAACACCACCTTCTTTCCCAAAAAGCTGACAAGAAAAAAAAGAGAAATGCCTGGTAAAATGTCTTTTCTATCTTAGCAATCATACAGAGTGGTAGTGCTGCTCTTCCCATGGCCATGTGCTTGTGGAGGATTCAGTGTGTCCTGCTCTGATGTCATGTGCAGTGCTCTATCAGGGAGTGCCTGGAGAAGAGAGGCTCCCAGGTGGTGATACACCTTCACAAAAAGAGCTGCGCTTGCTTGGGTTGAACTGAATGCCTTCCCTCTGCATCATGCATGAAACTGTAAGGGAGGCTTGTGTTTCGAGTTTGCTACATTTGTTCATAAATTTGTATTCCTGATTGCTTGTGACTTCATCAGACTGATGGAGATTGACTTGAGCAAATAGATGAACTTGTGAAGCATTGAGGAGTGGGAGACGCTGGTGGGGCATCAGTACTTTTCAGCAAAGGCAACTAAATGCTTAGTGGGCAGGTAGTCAGCAAAGCTGATTTTTTTTAAAAAAAATTTTAAAAAATTTATTCATTTTACCCCCCCAATTGATGCTTTTGAAAAGCTGTCTAAGAATTGCTTCAATTAATGAGCTTCATCTTTTTGAAGAGCCTTTCCTTTTGACTGGTGGGAGAATAAATGATAGAGTACTTGCTTGGTTAGTCTTTGTTTTCACGTGTTTTAGTAGATAAAATGAGACTGTTCTTAAAAGCTAAACTCCACTTTGCATAATTGCAGCAACACTAAGTAGTAGCTCAAACAGTAATTAGCTGAACAACTGGCTAATGACCACTGGAAGAGGAGAGAATATGGGCAGAATGGATGTGTTGCTGTTGAACCTGTACCAGGTTGTATTCTGGTTGAGAGTCCTTGCTAGGGAAAAATGGTGCTAATTTGGCATACTGCTTTTTGGTGTGACTCTACAGATCTTCATGTCTCCTGAAAGGTAACCCTTAACTCCAGCCTGCAAAAAGAAGTGAAAATTGGTACTAGAATATGTGCTCAAGGTATAATCAGATTTCCTTATTTTTATATTAAGGCTAATAATAAATGTTATTAATGTTTTCATTTTTTATACCTATTGTGATGATAACAGCTTTCAGTGAAGGTGTATATAAGAATCTTCTTGATGTGCACATTTGCTGGGGCATAAACATTTCATTTTTAGAATTTGCTGATTTGCAGTTCTGGCCATGTGTAAAGTAAGAGGTAAATGAGAACTGAGTTACAAAACGTGAAGTAGCTCTGTACGTGCTAGGGTACTGCTGTGCCCTGCTGAGAGACTGTGGTAAAGGTCACCTTAAGTATCACAGGAAGGTTAATTTGGGGGGAAAAAAATCACCACAAAACAGAAACACACTGGTTATTTCTTCTAATAAAGGTATGGATCTGGCAAATTCCTGTGCCATCTTAATCTATCTGTTCCTGTAGCCGAGCCACATTACTCCTGTGCTTGTTTAAGGTACTGTTACTACTGTGTGAAGTGAACGGCTGATGTTTTCAGCAGGCAAGTGTTCAAACTGTTGGTTCAGCTAAAGGGTGATCTTGCCGAAAGGGCTTTTTGTGTTTTGAACAAATTGCACAAATTGATTCTTTTTGTGTACCTAAAGGATGACTGAGGCATGTAGTGCATCCATAATTGAACTTGCCATGTAGTCTTACTCACTTTATCAGTTTGCTCTGTGAATTGCTTATATGGTTGCAACTGTAACTACAGTTTTGCTTGGTAAGGATTTTACAAAAGAATGAGTTTAGAATACTTATTTTGGGGGGGGAAAGGGATTTTTTTTGTTTGTTTGTCTGTCATGGTGCTGTTGCCATTAAATCTTCTGCTTCAGATATATTTCAGATGAAAACTATTCTTTGGACTTGAACAGATGTTGATTCTGACAGGAATAAAAATCTGAAGATTTTTGTGAGCCCACAGCTATCTAAAGGAATTGATGAGCAGGGTAAGAATTCCCTTATCTTGCATAAACCTTTTGTGGGTATCTGGATACTATAATGCAGAACATGCCACTTCCTGCTACATAAGTGGAAAAAACAGAGGAAGTTATGAAGGATAATGGCAGCAATCAAATTCAGTCTTTCTCTATTTCAACATGAGGCAAAATAAGACAAAATATCACACCTGGAAAATGGCAGACAGGAAGTGCTTTCCACAATACAGATATGTGGTGGCAGAACACTGCCTTTGAGGGAAAGGTGAATTTTCGGGCATCTGTTTTGAAATGTAAGAAAAGAACTGAAGTGCCATGTTGACAGTGGAGCTTGGAGGAAGCAGTTTTAAAATGAGGTTTAGTATATTGAGGTCATGACTGCTACTCAGGAATAACTTCAGGGAGTTGCTTTAGGTTTGATGTATTCTAAAATGTATTTAATTTCAATTTTAAATACTTTTTTATTGTCAGATATTAAAATTTTGCCTGATAAATTTTTGACATGCAGTAGAAAGCTCACATTATGAAGAAGACTGAACAGAAGTGGGCTGAGAAAGAAACCTGTTTCTTTTGAAGGTCTGTTCCACAGTGTGTAGTTAAACTATGTCTGGATTTTTCTGTGTTAATTTATCTTGACTTCTTTAGCTGCACAGCTATAGACTATTCATTGTAACAGTTTCTGGCTTTTTGTTCTAATTGTTAATGGAAGTAGAACGGCTTTAAAAAAAATGTTGTAGGAATTTGGAGGGGTTTTGATGGACAGAAAATCATCCTGTGGCAAAATTAATACAGTGGCTTTATACTTTGAAGCTCTTGTATTTCTGCCACAGAAAATATAATTTCTGCACTGCAATGCTACGTGGATTTGGCTCAATTTTTCTTTTTAAATATGAAGAGTTTCTGTGCTTGAGACAAGTGGAGTAAGGGGAATTTTCCTGTGTGCAGGTAGATTTTTTTTTTTCATGTTTCTTAAAGGCAGCTGAGGAAGAACAAAGGTGGTTTAAACATACTGAGGTGTTACAGATAAGCTAACAATAGCTGAGGTCCTGTTTGTTCCTTGCAGGTTAGAAGATGACAGAAAATGTAAATAACTTTTTTCCTTAGTGTCCTCTTTTGAGGAGTACTTAGGAAGACTCTTCAGTGTAATGAGTTCAGGTATTCTTCCCGAGAATAGTTTAGACTTTAATTGCTGTTTGGACTGTTTCTGATATAAGGGTATTTTGTTTTGAATTCTCAAAATTTCTTACGTAATTGCTACCTAAGCTTAATTATACAGAAATAGCACTCCTTAACCTATTGTGTGCTGTGGCCCTCTTTTCTGAATGTCAGTGAACCATTCTTATGTGACCAAAGGAGACATGTGGTTAAGATACAATATAGTGGGGAAATTTTGTTTCTCTGGGTTTGGTGGTTTTTTAATTTTTAATTTGAAAGGTCTAAGCATATAAAAGCACCTAAAACTGAAATGTACTTAAGTGCAGGTTTTAGAGGGCCAGGATTTCCTTAACTCTCCTTTGAAGTTCTGATATTGAGAGATGTCTCTTAAAAATTTTGTTTGACCTAGGAAAGGGACTTGCAATATAACCGAATACACTTAATGATGAACTAAGGTGCCTTATGTGTCAGACTTACTGCAACTGCATTATGACTGGCCTCTCTTACTGCTAGATTTTGCTTCTGGGCCCCCCTCCTATGTCTGTCACTGCTGCACAGGTCATGGAGTCATGTTTCTGTCTCGGTCCTCCTCCACCCTCATACATACAATTGAGAAAACATCAGGGAGGTAATAAGCTGCACCAAAAGATTTACTCATGAAGTTACATCCTAAAAGTAGTGTGGTAACTTTAAGCATTTCTGGGTGCTTAAATGTTGCCTTCTCTGAAGGCCAGCAAAGCTAGGAAATACATTTTTAAAGAGCTGGGATAACTTTTATCTGTAAACCAGGAAGAACAAAGGTTGTAACAAATGCAACTTTGTGAGCATAGTGCAGCTGCTGTCTCGTTCTGAGAGAATTCACAGCCATAGCAATTCTTCTGTATTTCTTTTGATTTTATGGCCTTATGCAATGAGGAGTTGATTGAGATTGTTGTGGGTTGTTTTGGATGCTAGAAACTGGAATGAGACAAAGTATCTTTCTTTACACAATAAGCATCTGTTGGATGAGAATAATCTAGTTGTGTTAAGCTGTGCTTGAAATCTATAGGTGACAGATCCCTTGGTTTCCTTTTTCCTTTTTTTTTTTTCTTCCTGTTGGGTATAGGTCACTCCTTTCATTTCTCAGTGCAGTTTCTACCTGTATAGTGTCAGTGATCTGAGCTATTTATGGACTTTCTGTGTTCCTGTTATGGAACTTACTCTTTGTAAACTTGAGTTTTTTTTCTCTCCTCTTTCAAATCAATATCACAGGGTGTCACTGCCAGCTCTCTGCATGGCAGATTGTTTCTGTGAATATATTCCAACAGGTATGTTATTTTTGTTTTCCTGGCATTTGTTTTGCAATTTGGTATGAACATACTTTACCTCTGTATTTCAGTCTGGTTCAAACAAGTTTAGCTCAAGTAGTGGTTTTGATGCAATGACTGTTTGGCAAGCATGGTCTTTCAGCACATAATATTTTGGGACTGCCATAATGCAGTTGCATAGTCTTAAATTACGTGCTTACGAATAAGAAATGTTTTTAAGGATTGAATAGAAGCCTTGAGTTGAAAATTTGGTACATGAAGAAAATCTTAACTTTTTGTCATTATCACAGGTTTTATTTTAAAAACTTTTTTCCATTAAGTGCATATTTCCACCTAATATGAACCTTCTGATGATATAGGAGTGTGTGGGATTGGTTTCAGGTTTTATAGGGGCTCCTTAAAGAAACAGTTCAACTATGCTAGTCTGTAGTTTCAGGTGACTCATTTGTGGCCCTTGTGACATTCTACCCTCTCCTCTGCACCAAATGTTATCTAGAGAACTTTGGGTTGATATGACATTCAGGAAATGCTGCATATAATGTTCTCTCATTTTTCAGTGCGTAGAAATTCTTTTCATCTTTGGAGAGTAACTTGGATACTTATTAATCAATACCATTTTACATGTGTCAGTTTTACATGTGAGTTTAAATAAGCCTTAAACACTGCTAAGATTCCCCCCCTCTCCTTTTAATAATATAAGAGGAAAACTGCACGAAGTTTTTACAAGCCATATACAAAATGCTGCAAGTAGCTTTTACAGTGTTATACTAGCTTATGGACTGCCAGCATTGGAGATGTCGGATTTAGGGTGTTATATTTAAAAAGTGCCTGATCTTCGAGGGATTCACTTCTTGATTCAAACTATAATTCTGATTTTGATGTTGTCCTTTGGTAACAATTATAAATTGTGGGGAAGAAAATTGCTCTTTAATTCCTTGTTAAAGTCTGGTTATCTTATTGAGATTTCACCAATTCTTTTATACAGGATTTGGTGAAATACATATTCTATTTACTGCTTATGTTGATTATTTTAGTTCTTGTTAATGCCTTCAAGTCCATAATTAACCATAATTTTTGTATGGAAGCCATGCTATATCTATTTGTCACTTTTTCTGTAGTCCTTGTGTCTTTTTGAACAATGTGAGTGACAAACAGTAGTCAAGAAAAGGACTGTGGTAGGTTGTATAAGGTGATGATTTCTGTTTTATTTTCCTTTCTAAAATATCTTAGTTGTTATCACTTGATTTTTATTTTTCCCTTCTGTTGCATTTATTGACAATGGATTTCATCTAACATTTCATTTCACAATCAGACAGTTGCTGTCCAAACCTTCTGTGGCTATCCACAGTGACTTTCAGACAAGATTATTCTGACTGGATATCAAACTTTTTAGCTTTACAAAGTTTTTGAAGGTGTCTATAGCTGTCAGTTTATTCCATATATATAAGTATAGGTTAAAGTGTATATCCTTGAGGAAGGTTATCAGTGCCTTATCCTCTTCCCTTCTTTTCTAGTTACTGGGTCACCATTTAAGCATACTTACTGCTTCTGTTTATCTCCCGTTTCATATTTGTTGATCAGTTGTAATTTACAGGTAACTTGTTGCTCTCATCCTGAGAGGGTTTGGTTTCTTTAAGATGCTTTGATGAGAGATCTTAGTATTCTCCTAAACATCCATGTATGTTCCTGAGCTTTCCAGATGTATTACATCAAATAGTTTCTGTGTTCTTATTGTCTCCTTTAGCAAATCCTAAGGGCTTGGACTTCTCTTTATGAAGTCAGGGTGCTTTACTACATACCGTATAGTAAAGAAATGATGGATGTATTTCTTTGAACAGGCACGCAAAGTAATATGAATAGTAAAGAGTACCTCTAGAAGAGCCAAAAGGCACACCTTGTAGTTGTGGCAATGGCGTGAGATAACTCTGAATGCATTTTAGCCTGTTGCGTTATGCTGCCTTAAATCCAAGCTGCGGCACAGTAGAACTGGAAATATTTGTAAGACACATGTTCCCTGCCAATTTCGAGGCAACCACACCCTGACTTGTTTGCTATACTTATGAAGGTACATTTTTGATTTGTAAACAGTTCCTTATTGTTGCTGTGTAATAAGCTGATTTAATGACATTTTTGAAAGGAACAAGGACTGTAAATCTCAGCTTTTCTTAACAGGTTCTTTTGTTTGAACATTTTAAACTGATGAATAAAATGTCTGACTTTAGTTAATGTTTTACCATGTATGTAGTACTGAGATAAAGCTGGGGCAGCTCTTTGTGCCTGTTCCCAGCACTCAGGTGGGGGGGAAGTCTCCCAGGGTGCTGCCTTCCCTGAACTTCCTTCCTTTCCCCCTCACTGGCTGGGTAAATCAGTATGCTGCAGATACACAGGTGTATTTTGGACCTGTCAGTATTCCTGTGGCTGTCTAACAGAGATGTACTATGTGGAGAGATATCTAGCAGGCAGGATTTGAGAACCAATATAGTAATGTGAAATAATCATTTGTAGTAGATATTGAGGTTATTTGAAAGGTACCATGTTACATTTCAGATACTAAGAGGCAGGTGCTCAGAATTATTCTAGTCTGTTTGCCTTTAGAATTATTTCTCTGAGACTTCTAGATAATACATAAAAGAGTAAATTTCTGGCTGGGCTCTGGGGCTGCAAAATGCTAAATACAATACTTGTGAAATATAACATGAACTAATCATGACTTCTGTTACTGTTGCCTTCTGTAAAAAAAAAAAAGGCTTTTCACTACTTTTTAAAGAAAGATAACCCATAACCATAAAGATAATCTCATAAAGTGTTACGACCTATTAAGTCCACTTGATGCCCCAAAATAACTGCATGCAAATATTGAAAGACTTACACAAGCAAGTTTTGATTTGATGAGAGTTCTACGTGAATAATGAGCAGAAGACTGGTTTTATGTGTCATAAAATTGTGGTGACCATGAACATATACTTGGACCTTTTATTTATTACTCTAGTTTATAACTGTTTGCCTTCTCTTTGTGGAACACAGTTCTGTGTTTTGCATAGTAATTTTTTTTTCCTTTGCAGTGTAGAGCAGGGCTAGATCTTTTGGAGCCAAATAGTTTGATTCTGATTCAATTAGCTTATAGGTTCATGAAAATTGGTATAAATTTTAAAAATCAAAGCTTATTTAACAGAGAGAATGTGCTGTGGGGTTGTTCGTTTTTTGTTAGTTTTTATTTTTTTTGCTAGTTTCTATTAAAAAATGGTCAGAACAAGAATGCAAAACAACGTGAGAACTTGGTTCATGTGTTTAAACATTCCACTAGAACCAGCTTCTACATTATTTCCAACTATATTACTATTATAAGTGTACATAACTGTGTATTTTATGCATGTCTGTACGCATATTTCAGGGTGCTTGTGGTGCTCATAGTCCAGGAGAGTTGTTGCATACAGTACCTGTAAAGGTTATTTACTGTTGTCTGGTTAATGAGTCTGTTTGATCTAACAAGTCTATTAGTTCCTGAAAATAATACCTGCTCACAGAAGCCTCAGCAGCAAAGTCCAATAGCTTGAGCTATGAATTAAGCTTGCAGCTGTGTCAAAGTACTGGATTTCAGGGAATCAGCTTTTGAGAAATCGAGAAATAGAGGACAGTGCATCTCTTACTATGTTTCATTTCATGTTTCCATACCCTGCTGCTGAGTGTGTTACTCTGCAAAAGATGAGCTGAACTGAAGAACTTCTATTGCTTACTATGCATTTATAAGTGAAAACAATTAATGTACAGACCTTCAGTGCTGTTCTTTTTATCCTTCATATTAACCAATTTTTCTGCTTGGGTTACAATTCCTCATCTGTTTCCAATGTCAAAGGACAGACAAAGAGCTTTGAAAGCAGTAATTACTTAAAGGCATGTGAGAGTAATATCTTGCATTAGAGTCTTTAGGCTGTCTTTGCTCGTGCTTTCCATGTGTTTACCTACTGTTTAGTGGGTTTTTTTCCCAATTTGGAATTAAATATAGAGACAAACTCTTTACTTTGCTTATTTTTAGATACAAGGCCTCTAAAGACTTTGTTTCTCATCAAGAGAAATTGATTTTTCAGACTATGGATTCTGATGCTTGCATATATTTTGTATAGTAGACTTCAGTTTGGGTTAATATTTTACTGGCATCAGCCTCCATGTAGCACAGAGCTGCTCTGTGAGAAGCACTGACTTCTCTGTAGCCTGCCAAAAGCTGTATGTGTGTTGGCAACATGAATGCCGTCCTTTGGATGAAATTTTTTGGTGCCAGGATTAAGCCACAAAAAACAGAAGGAAAAAAGAACAATATTGAGTCTGTTATCTAAAAAAAATATTAAGTAACTTAATCTTTCAGTATAGAAATGCTGTAAAATAAAAACCAATAATTGTCCAAGTGTGAAGAAACATCACACACTTAATACCTTTTCCATCATGTTTTGAAATGTGTGGGTGATTTCTTTCTAAAAGAAAGCAAGATAAACTATTTTGGTAGTGTTCTGAGTAAGCAGGAAATTTTGAAAGTTTTGACTACTGTATTTAAGAGGAATTTTAGAGGTATTAAATGCTTTACAATTCAGACTTTAGCTTGCTATCTCAAGAGGGAATAATATTAAAGTAGCTGTGTTCTTAGTCCTGAAATTTTGTGATAATTATGTAAGGTAGTTACATTTTTTGAGCAGAAAAGACAGGGTGAAGGGCAAATAATTTTTTTCATGAATGCAGTGGGATTTGAAATGTCTGAGAATATAATGTTTTCATTAAATGCCCTGTTTCCTACTACATAGTTGACTAATACAGATTCTGCTCATGAGGGGAAGGGGAGGGGCAAACATTGATCTCTTCTCTGTGGTGACCACCAGTGACAGGACCCGAGAGAAAGGCCTGAAGCTGTGTCAGGGTAGGTTTAGGTTGGGTATCAGGAAAAGGCTCTGTACCCAGGGGGTGGCTGGGCACTGGAAGAGGCACCCCAGGGGAGTGGTCACAGCATCAGCTTGGCAGAGCTGAAGAAGCGTTTGGTCAATGCTCTCAGGCACGTGGTATGACTCTTGGGATATTGTGCAGGGAGAGGAGGTGGACTTCATGACCCTTGTGGGTCTCTTCTAACTCAGCTTATATTCTGTGATTTCCCTCATGGAAATGCGTTTCTCTGAAGCCATGAGCAAAATGTAGTTCAGCTAAAATTTGGTGAAGAGTCCTAAAATTAAGTTTAAATCTTTATTGAAAATGAGAATTAATCTTTGTGGTAGGTTATGGAACTGACTGATTCCAGATGTTCTTTAAATGTTCAAAAGTCAACTCCTACAGTGCACGTGGTTGGAGAATGTCCTATGTAGCTTTTGTTTCAGCCAAGGGTAAGCCAGGGCTGAAATTGCACTGCTGCTACATATTTTCTATCTGCTGAAGTGTTCTATTTACCTTTCTTGTAGTAGTACTTATAGATGGGCATAGACAGTATAACCTATGATTATAGGAGCTCATGGATCTGCATAGATTGTCAGTTTTTGACTTTTTGGATTATTTTTGCTTCTCAGCCAGAGCAGCAAAGTTATTCAACTTGCTGTGGACACAATGGAGGATTGAGGTTGTGTGGCTGAGACACTACACCTTCTGTCCATCAGTACAGTGTTGGATGGTCCCAATGGAGTAGTGAAATGTCAGTATTTTACTGTTAATGGTGTCATTGAAACTTGCTTTTACATATCTTAATATAATAAAGTATTTAGCTATATAAGAATTTAGCCTAGTTAGTTTCTGTGTACTGAAATCTTTTTAGAAAAGCTTCTTGATTCTGAGTAGTTATTTGCCTGCTTTCCTTCCTTTTTCTCCTTTATAAAAACAATCCAAACAATTTTCTGCAGTTTTGTTGCATCAATTTCTTTTCTGTATGTGCTCACTATTTCCAAAAAGCAGAGAACTTGGATAAGTTGGTCTATTTTTACAATACTGAAAAATTTGTAAGACAAGAAAATGCTGTATTGGCTGACAAGGCCTATGCAATTGAAGTAAAAAAAAAGTTTTGTTCTTAATTTTAAAATAGTGATGGACTCAGTATATCTGCATGAAAGCTCTCCTATTTTATGCTGATTATGGTGTATTTTTGAGGGGATGTATTCAAGTAAAAGTAATGTAGAGAAATTGTATAAAAATTGTAATTGCTCTCAAAACAACCTTTTCTTCATTTTGAATTATTATTTATATTTCTGTTTGTTATTTTGTTTTGCTTCCTATAGTCAATAAAAGATTTGTTGTATTTTGCCTTCTCTAAATGTTGCTTTCTGTAAACTGTGTTGTGTAACTTGTTTGTCCCTTGGCTTCCTGATAGAGAGGATGTCCTGTAGTTGTTTACTCTTGTGGATTGCCATACTTTCTCATCGGTTTTCTGAATACTATTGCATTTAATATTCTCATGCTTTATCTTATAAAGAGATTTGATGGTAGTGAGTTATTGGACTGTTCCTTATTACAGATGGTTTGAAATGAGAGCTAGACTGAAACTGGAAGTGCAGTTAGCAATATTTCTGAAATGCATGTTAGGGTGGGGGTACTGTTCAAAACGAGCGTGCATCAGCTGCGGGAAATGAGGTGTAAAGAGGATAAAAGTGACAGCTTGTACATATTCTTAAGGGAAGGAGTCCCTTTGTAGGGGCCCTGTGTGACTGAGACTAGGAGGTGTAACAGTGTTGTGGTGTAACATTGAATGTGTATCTTTCTCCTTTCCTGTTTGTGCTTAAAAAAAAAAATTATTTGCCTATTCAGTAGGGCTGTTTTAGGAGCTAAGTATGCTCATTTGGAAAGCAAGAAGAGCAGAATGTCTCTGAATTTGTGTTGGTTTCTCTATCCCTTCATTCCAAGTGGGTGGTTATCGGGAAATCTTGCAATCCTGTGTCTGGTAGAGATAAGAATAAAAAGCACGAGTGCCGGGAAACAGTTTAAGTCACTTATGTGAAATTTAGCTTCAGACTCTGCTTTAGAAAAAATGGCCATATGCTGAAAAATGTCAACACATGTTCATAGAAATGAGTAATTATGAAGTGGAACTTGACTTAATCTCCCTTAGTACTCATGTTCATTTAAAAAACATAAAATTACCTTTTCTAAAATAAATTGTTAAAGTTTATTTGTCCAGCTCCTTAAATAATCAAATCTTGTGGTTGATACTGAATAGTGAAATAGAAATAATGTGATTTCTAAATGAATATCTTAAAAAAACCCCAACAATTTTCCAGAGTATGGACATGAATGTTACTGTGGAGATGGTGCAGATGCTTAGCATTGAATTATTGAATATAATGTATTCCTTTCCAGTTTAAAAAAAAAAATGACAATGAAATATGCTCAGTCATTGGTGTTGAATGCACTGTTGCATTAGGAATTCAGTTTTGTCTCTTAGTTTAGGAGGATCCAGGGCTTTCTTTTGTCATGGAGCTAAAGAGACTGAAGTGACTTTTAGATGGTGTGGGATAGATAAGGTTTATATCCAGAGTTCTCTGACCTCATATGTTGGTGTGGAAGGATGCCAGTAGCTTTTTTTTTTTCTCCCCCTGTAAATTATTCATGACAGACAGTTTGCTCTCAAAGCTACTGCCTGTCCTGGAACTGGAGGCCTTTGTGTGGTACCTAACTTGTAACTGACTGCATTTTCTACAGGTATTGTGACACTCTGCCTGTGAATAAATAAGGACCAGTGAGGAGTGACTTAAGGATTGGGTACTTAGGCTTGCTCTGAGATCCCATGTTCATAAATATTACCTGTTTCCTTTGGTTTCTCATGTTTTGTTTTAACTACATTTTGATTTATTTATTATAAAATGTATCAAACTCTCAGTTGTTATATTGGGTCTTCAGCTGCTATGCAGTAGTAGCTTGGAATACAATGTAATGTTGTAAGTTTTATTGTGTGTTCTTTAAAAGTTTTATTTGTTTTTTCACCTTCTTTGTTAGGTCACCATAAAGAAAAAGGTGTTGTCCTTTAATTTTAAGCTTAATAGCTGGTAAATTACTTCTGGGCGTGTGGTTTTTTTTAAAGTATAAAACATGATAGAACAGTGAAAAGGAGAGTTTGTCTATAAAAAGCTTTATTAGAGACTGCTTTCTGCCTGTCTTGAGAAAGCTTTATGAAGGTGGAAGGATGGTAAGTGGTTCAAAGTGTTGGATACTTTCATTAGCATCACCCTACAATTCTTCATTTTATACCTTTGTGCAGGTGAGAGAGGTGTCTGCACCTGTTGGTCCATTCTGTGGCAGTATGACTTCCCAAATTCTCAGAAAAATACCATATTGAGACAGATCAATGGCATGTTTGAAAAAGGGCCTGTGCTTATCCTGTCACCCAGTAGCTCCTCTGCCCATCTTCCCCATTTCATCTGCAGGGATTGTGTGTCTGTCTGAGGCTGGCTTGGCTCCTGTCCCAGCCTGCCCCAGAAGTGAGACCAAGCTTACTAAGGGCAAATCCTTGGCTGAAAGCAAGTGATTTGGGGTACTAATATCTCCAGCTACACTGTGTTTAAAGAAGTTTGTCTGGGACCTGGATTTGCACTGTGATGGTTGGTTAGTTTTTCTTCCCCTTCTCCTTTTCAGCCCTAAGTAAGTTCTTTTTCATATGCCTACTCTTTAGGACTCAACGTGGCACTCAAGGTCGCTTTGTTATGTGCAGAGGTGACAACAGTGTGTCTAAGGAAAAAAGCAAAGTGCCTTGTTTTCAAAATACAGTCTGTCTCCTACTATTTTCACATGCAGGAGATGGATTTGATGTTCCTAGTTACTAGTTCTTTGTTGTGTTAATTGATTAATATTAGAATGGTTCGTATAATGGTCAGAAGTGACATTTAAAAGTCTCAAATATTAGAATATTGCTGAAATTGAACTTGGGTTTATATTTGCTGTACAGGTATGTTTTCCTTGTGTGTGCTTCTAAGGAATGGAAGGGGCTGAAATCTTAACTTTCTCTTCAAATGAAGCTTAATGTCCTTTGTAGCATGTTTAGTTTTCTGCATAGCTTAAATATGTGTTCCTGGGGTGAAGAGCTTGTTTTAGCAGCACTGTAGTTAGATGGAGTTAGAATGCTTTGTCTAATATGCTTTGGTCGTAATACGAAGAAAACCCTCCAGCTCATTTGAACAGTTTTTCTGCAGTTAGATTGTCTGGTAAATAGTTTTCAAGTGTATGTTTAGATGTATACAGTAAATGTTTTTAGAGCTCTCAGAGGGAGACCCCAAAGGACACCCAGGTGCGTACTGGGCAGTACAGCAGTGATGATAGTGAAGAGTAGATGCACAGGTTCTGGTTGAGACATGGCATTGTCTTGGATCAGGTCCCTGATCTTGGATCAGGTCCCCTGTCTGTAAGTCTTGTTTGGAAAGATGGAAACTACTATTTCTTTTACAAGGCCTAACTGGATGTTTGTGAAAATCTTTGAGAAGCTTTTGATTAATGACTGTATGTAATGTGATTATATCACACAGCATAGTAGAAGGTAGGAGAAGAAATGTTGGCAGTGTAGTTCTTAAAGCATTGTGACATCTGAAGGCTTTGTTCTTTTTCGTATGCTGTCTTTATATTTAATCATAATTTCTTCTGCAATTTTCCCCTTCATCTTTACCTCTTCCAGATCAATAACAAAATAAGAAAGAAACAGGTCTCTTCTTAAAAAGGGAGGAAGGAAAAATCTAAGGTAGGTAGTTTGGGCTGGTTGTGTTGGTTTAAAAAAAAAAATAAACTGTTTATTCTATATTTTTGTTTTTACCAAATTTGCAGTTATTGTCTGTCATCTCTATCCATGAAAAATTTCTGCTTTTTTACTACTCCCCCTACCATCCTTTTTTTCAAGCCACCAGCAACTGGTGAAATTGCTTGCAAGCCTTTCAATACTTAACTTCATACGACTGTAGAGCAATATTTTGCCCTTCTAAGTCTAAAACTAGGGGTCTTTTGAAGCTCAGGCACTTACATACCCCCCTCCCCCCATTTTTTCCTGACCTTTTTGTTATCTGAGTAACCTCTTGGCTGCAGGTTTTTTAAGTTGCTTTTGGATTTAACATGCACTCAGCTGTTTTTGCAACAGAAAAGTAGTTTCTGAGCAGATTAATCTGAGGAGGTGTTTCTGGCAGCTGTGGATGGCAGATTTGGAATTTGGTCAGGAACTTGTTGGTGGTGAGGTGGACAGAGTGCTTAGGAGGACCAAGGACACTGTGCTCCGGAAGCTGGCCCGCAGAAAAGCAGCAGACCTGGAAATGGCTGCTCTGCTGTCCGCTGCATCCTACAGGGTGGTGCAGCTGATTTTAACGGGCCATCCCAAATAAGAGCAGTAGGTGAAATTCTTCCAGAGCTCTTGTTTCTAACTTTTTGTATGAAAAAAAGAAAAAAGAGAATTCAGTAGGTGCAAATAACTTGCTGGAGGCATGAGCCACTGGGGGAAGTTAGAAACTTCTCTACTAAGGTTCTGACCATGGAGTCCCTACTGTAGTGAGAAATCTGTCAGAGAAATGTGGTTTGTCAGCTGAATGTAGGTGGCTAGCAAACATTTAGTCTAATGTTCGCAGTTTTTGTTAGTAGCAATGCTGGACTGTAATGAAAAATAGTAAAAATGGAGAACCATCACTTTTGTGGGAGCTTGTGTAGAAAACTTGTGAGAAAAATGAGACTTTTCTCTTCAGAAGTGTTATTAGTATTATTAGGGTATACTAATATATATATATTTGTATAGACTGTATATATGTGCAAATATATACATATATTTAAGAGAAAGGTTGCTTTGGTAGAAATATTAACTTTTTTCCAAAAGGTATTTGTTTCTAATCTTTTGAAATCCTAAGTTTGTGCCACTGAACAGTAAATTCTTGCTTTCTGCAAGAAATTTGCCTTTGTGTTTTTCAGAAACACACAGCAATACTACTTTTTTTTTATACCGTATTTCTACAGTGCCATTGTAATGGTTGAAGAATTGAAACAACAAATATATGAATCTCTTGGAAAAAAGAAAAGCCCCCAAAACCAAAGCCTTCACTTTCTTCCTTAGCTCAGAAGAATTGTCTGAGTGAAATGCATTTTGGTTTGTTGTAAAAAATTCAGCTCCATTACAGCGGCACAGGTTCATAGACTTTCTCAAAAGGTGTTTGGGTAAAGGTTGAAATCCTATAATCTAAACATGAATTGCAGGTGAAGTAGAGGCCAATAGGTGCTTATAGATTTTATTTTGGCAATGTGATTTAGTTAAGAAAAATCTACATTAGAGGATTAGACTTATATCTATGTAAACGTTTCATTGGTACTTGTTGTTTTTTTTTCTGCACTGTCTTCAGAGCACTCAAAATGATTTAAAAAATAATTTAACGTGAAAGAGACACCATTTAGCCAGAAGAGATACCATTATGCTTTTTTCCCCCCAAAGATAAGACTTCATGTTTTATGTATCTGGAAATACTTTTACAGGCCTTTATAGTATAAAAGACACCTTTCTGCTTGTTTGGAATGTATAAATCGGAATACATAGAATTTGAAATGAACATTTCTTTTACCAAGGGAAAAAAAATTGAAACAAGATTTTTCAAGTAACACCTAAAAAGAAAATGGAAAATGCAACAAAAGGAGAGCATGAGGAAGGTAGAGGTAAACTAGACTATAAAGGAATGGCTTGAACTGTTGTAAAGCAAGCTTTGTTTGGAATGTCTGTCTTTGAGGTTGTGACAAAAGGGCAACAGCAATAACAGGGTTATTTTTCTCTTTAATGAACTCCAAACCTTCCTTAAAGCTTGTCCATTGTATTAGTAATGGAGTGCCAAGACCTGCCTTTTCTGCTGTTATTCTTATTGCTTGTGTGGCTAAAGGGTTAATAGCGTATATTACTTTCAGGTGGAGGATTAACATTTTGATCCATTTAAAATTTACTCTGTGTTGCAGTAGGATGCAGGACAGATTTTTTTTTTTAATGATCAGTACGTTCATCTGTGATGGACAGAGTCTATTGCTGGTGCAATTGAAATGCAGAGATTATTTCACTGTGACAATATGTAGGTCTGCTATAGTAAGGAAATCTTGTTCAGTGGCAGGACAATGTGTACAATAATTACAGAAAACAAAAGGTGTATTAATTCTTGATGAAAGATCTGGCTGATTATGTTAGAATTGTTTAATGCAGAGACCAACAACAATTACCAGGTCACATTTCAAATTGCTGTACCATTGTCAGTGCCAAAGTTCAGAGACTGGTGGCCAAGAGACAATTGGAAGTTTATCACTTAGAGTTTCACTTGATTAGCTTTCTTTCTTTTTCCTGACTCTTGCTGGTTTTTAAACTGTAACAGGAATAAATTATGTGAAATTAAAGTATTATAGCAGCCTGTTCATTTACTTTGTAGCTCTTGGCTCTCTTGCTCCATGTTTTTTTCCTTTTCTGGGAAACAAAAAAAGCAAAAATTCATATGAACTTTGTTTAGTTAGCCAACAGAGATAGTTCTGTAATTTCAGTGTTGAGTTTTTTCAATTAACATACTCAGGATTGCTTAAGTCTAACTGATGTTAGCATACCAAAATGATTGTGCACCACACTGAAAACAAATGAGTTGCAGTTATTTTTGGATGGGCAAGTCCAGGTTAGGCAGAAGTAAGACAAAGGTCAGAAAATACAATGTCATATGAAAATTTTTCAGTCTTAGCTACTCTACAGTAAAATCAGTTTTGGAATATTTGCACATTTCCCTCTTTGTGAAGTTCCATATAAGTAACATATTTGATAAAATGGTACGAGAAAATGAACTCTGTTTTAGCTGCTTTATAAAAGACCATAAACTTCAGTTTGGGCAGTAGTGGTTAATGCTGTACGGCCAGGGTACAAAAGCAATGAGATGCAACTGATGGTTTAACACTTCTTGTGTAATGATGAAAAATCATTGGGTTTTAAATGGAATTCTTTATACTGAGAGAGATGCTTCATTGTAAACTTGAGTTGTTTCATAGGCCAAAATTCATGTCTACCAAAATCTGCCAGATGGGCTTTTAAAAAAGTGAAATATTTGTTACATGTTAACAATGGAAAGATTAAATCATCCTTGTGAGCAACATGGTTAGTATTGATATAATTTTAAGTTTTCCTCTTCACTGTTAAAAACTTTCTTGGGGTCCATTTAGAAAACTTGTTACTACGTTTCATTTGATCTTGTCGTCTTTTGCCATGGTTTGAAACGAAAAGGTATTATTAATTTTACAATCTTTTAAAATGCAGGTCTCTTTTTATTAAACTCCAGGCTAGTCACTTGAAGCTACTATCAGAACAAAAGCCTGAGACTCAGAGTCTGGAAGACAGTGTTTGTGGCCCCTGAAAATAACTCAGAAACTTTCTGATTTTGAAAATGACTTTTTAAAAATAAAATAACTGTGAAAGTTGGGCTTGTACAGTTTTAGCTTTCTGCTTTGCAAACCATTGCTGTTTGCTTTTTGGTAAATTCTTTTTTGAACCCCTGCATGTGTAAGCACTGTATATGTTTGTCCCCTTTTCCTGTATGTGTTATGTGCTTTTTGGAATTTGCTGAGTTTTATTTTTTAGGTGGCATCTGAGAAGCCAGTATATATCTGTTTCCTGTATGTATCAAACTCCATTATGATGGAATTAGAAAACCCTGCCATGACTGCTACTCCTGTATCTCATCTTTCCCATGATGTTAGTCCATGTCTGACTTGACTCTGTGCAGGTCAGCTGGGGCTGGTACAAAGGTAACCCAAAAAGATGGGGTGGAGGGGAAATAAGTTGTCTGTCAGGTTGTGGCTTGTGGTGATAGCAAACTGTTAGGTAATGTGGCTATGATTCATCTGTTTGGGGGCAGGTGTGTGTATTTAACTGATGATATTCCTTCAGATTGTTTTTTTAAAATGTCTTCTCCAAGAAAGGATGGTAGAAAGGAGTGCTGAAACATTGAGAGAAGGGAATTACAGCTCTGTTGCAACAGATGCTTGAAAACTCAGGTGTCTGGCATTATCTTTATTTCTTTTCAGTTATGATTAACAACTGTCTAAATATTTCTTGATCTTGCTAGTATATATACAAAAAATGCAGTAACTTTAAGGTAATGCCACCTACCTTCATGGCACTGGGGCCAGTGGAATATTTTGCGTAACTATGAGGTGGCATGCAGCAGTACAGCCATTAAACTCTTTCACCAGGATTTTCAGTGCTTATCACTTGGCCAAATGACTGCCAGATGGGTGTGATTTTTGTCTTATTTGCAGGGAGTAGTGCCTTAGAGAGGGGACTGGGTGTTAGATGGCAACAGGTACGGGAAAGTCTTTGTAGAGATGAAATATAAATATTTGAAAGTTTAAAGTATCACTTTTTAAAAGTGTTGGCTAATTTGTTACTGTCCCAAACTGTAACCTCTCTTTCTCTAGTTAAATGGAATTAGCCATCAGAGTTTATGGGGATAAGTTCAAAACATGTAAGTTTTGTATAGCTCTTTTTAAATGTTATTTTCTGATGTTTATCTTAAACTGTTGAAACACATAGTCTTTTTAATTTTTTTTTAAATTAAAGTTTCTTAAAAATGCATTCTCCCATTCTGTCAAAGTTTGTGTATAAACAGTCCTAGTGTGTAGTAAAAAGCCTGAAATGTAAATAGGACAGCTGCAACATATAGTAGAAGGAAGAAAATGTGCTTTATAATTCTTGCATATATTTAAAAGTTAGTTCACTGGGATTTTTCACTCTTTAATCATATAAAATAATCTGGCCCTTGGGATAATTTTAGGAGGTTGTAGATACTCAGAATATTGGAATTTGAAAGAGCATCATTAAATGTTCTTCTGACAACTAATTTTTCACATTGTAAATGGTGGTCGTAATCAATATTTTGCCTCTCACAGGTACTCTGCTGCACCCTTGTTGGGGAAACTCACCTACACCTTAGTTGGAATAATAGAGTTGAATTGAGACAGTCTTGCTGAGAAATTGTATATCAGTTGTTGGGAGGGAGTTTTCTTTTTGTTTTTTGTCTTTCTAAGAAAAAACTACAGTTCTGTTAATTGGCTGGATGATGAAAGAATCTCTCTTCTTTCTTGAAAAAAAAAGCTCAATTTTTGAGTGTTAGAACAGAGTTTGATTAGAAGATGTGTTGTAATTGATTAAAGGTGAGGTATTTGCATACAAAAAAAACCCCTTAGCAACGTTGGTTTTGCTAGGGAGTTTACAAGGAGCTTGTGCCACTCCAATGCAAGGCTTCCCAACAACAGAACAGAAATAATCTGAATTTTTTCTGTATTTCATGTTCCTGGTTTTTTTCAAACTTCATATCTAGAAATGGGTGCTGTCGCTTCGGAGGGCTGTTGGATGTGTTGAATGTGTTGCAGTCTTGCTGTGTCTTTTCTGGAGAGGCGTTGGCTTTGAAGGATTTAATCTTCAGATGGCATAATGAGTTGCATGGCATTTGATCTCATGGTGGCCCTGGACTGATTTGCCTCTTCCCTCCCTATTCTCAGTTAACTTTAGATGAAGTCTGGAGACATTAAGGACCTGAATGTTTTGTCTGAATGTTGGCAGCCAGTATTTATGGGCCTTTATCCAGGTGTCATCGTCAAATGGGAAATGAGGCAAATGACTGCTTTTAGTATGGAAGTTGGGTCGTGAGTTGGAGCTGCAATGGTGGTTAACAGCCAGGGCAGAGGATGGCACTGTCCTGAAACATGGTTCATTTGGGTAGTGCTGCTTGAGGACCACCAGGCCACAGTGTGCTGAGGTAGGTCTCAGGGTTGCCTTGAGTTAGCTGCAGGTGACTTCCTTGCTAACACTGCTCCTGGTGTCACTACGGAGTTGGTTTAGTTTGGTTTTCACCATTGCCAGGCAAGGGTGCCTGTGGTATTTGGCTTAAGACTGGTGAAAAGCACTTCTGAACATGATTGGATTGGAGGGGGCTTAAAAGCTCGAGGCTGTGAATTTAGTCATTTGGAGCAGATTTCCTCTGCTGGTAGGTGAAGTATTTTTAAAGTTGCTTCCAGAAATTGCTTTTGCCTGCCTGTGTTGCTGTGCCCTGAGTGTTTTCTGGATCAGGTGTGTGTTACTAGGGAGATGATGAATTCCTGGGTTCTGACTGCAAGAGCTTAAACCAACTGAAACATGGAGATTTGCTTACTGCATAATTAAATGACTTCACAGAATTCGTGCAGATCAGATAGAAAAAAGCAGTCCAAACAAGGATTACACAACAGAACATGAACTTGTACATCCTTAACTATATGGCATCTTTCCCTCTGGCAGAGAGAGCACAGTTTTAATATTAATTGCCTAATGCTTGCAGTATGACAAGTACTTCAGGTAATTATCTCAGGAGCTGGCTTTGTTTTTGCTGCACCTAGTACAATTTTTATTTAATTTGCTATGCAATGTAGTAATAGGAGTATTTAACCGTGTTTAATTCTTACTATATGTGCATTTAAAATCACAATCATAGGGCATTTTCATGTCCTCTGAGGAACATTTTGATACTCTTATTCCAGAAGTCTAAGTACTGTTTCACAAAAAAACGGAATGCTTTTATGCTACAATATGTATTTCATGTAGCTATTGTTCCTGGGCATGGTGTTCATATTACTTAATTGCTTTCTGACTCTTCAGATGTAACCTTTGTATGCTTTGCTGTCTAAATTATATGGAGGGTGGTGGATTTTTTTTTTTTGTGGAAATCTGTATGGTATGGGATGTCAAAGAATTAATTTACCACCTGACTGGCTGAAGACAAGACTGCATTTTGAGAGTCAGGTGGTGTAACTTGTTACATGAGATTTTGTAGCTCACCAGAAGTGAGAATCGTGATGTGCTATATTTATTCATACATACATCCTTCTCCTGGTGTTTGCCAGTGTGACTACATAATGCATTTCTTGTATTTCATTGACACATGGAGGGGTAGTTGGGCATGTCATTGCTAATGGGTGGATTTGAGTAATAGCCAAGCCTCTCTCGGGGAGGGACCTACAAGCTAAGCTACTCAAAGTTGAAAGCAAATATTTTCCCTCATTTCAGCTGACACCTGAAAGAAGTAAGATTAACTGGCTCTTCAGCCCTGTTTGTGGACTTTTAGAAGTAGAATACATGAAGGAAATCCTACATTGAACCAAAAGCCTCATAAAAATTCTTCTCAAATAACGTCATCCTTCCTCTTTCTATTCTGTGCTTTAATGGTCAAGGTGAAGGTAGACAAGCTGAGTGAAATGACCTTTTAATGTATTTTGCTCTCATACCCAAGGGTTTATATAGTAAAATTAACTTTGTCAAATAAGATTCTTTGGTTTTACTAATTCATTTGAGACTGGAAAATAGCAGTGTATATATTTTTAAAAGGGAAGCCAGTGGTGTTAATTTGGTCCTCAAAGAAGTGATTCGAAACTTTAGGACATAATATAAAACATTTTTCTCATGAGCCTTCAGCACAAGTACCTTTTAAATACATACATGCCCTGTGTTCAGGCCATAAATGGCTATGCCATAGAAAGGGAGAGAGGTAATAACTGATGCATGAAATGGAAGGGGAAATTCTATGCTGCTCCTGATGGCTGAAAGCATCAATTTGGCTATGAGTTTTGTTTAGGATGTCTGTGCAATTCTCTGGAGATATATACAGGAGGACCCCTAGTGTAGAGCATTTCTCATTTGTAGCGTCTCATCACAACAGGTAGACTTAAAAAGGTAAGCTAATATGCTGGGAATCACAGATGGAGGAATACTTCCTTTTCAGACTGTTTTCAAAATTTCCCATGTAGCCTTCCACTTCTGAAATGGTAATTATTTCTAAATCTTTATGCTGTCTGTCCTGTCTCTCTTCTGGTCTTCTGTTCCATCTTAGAATAGTGCTCTTAGGATCCTCAGAATGGATACTCTTCAAAATCTCATATGGCTTGGCTTATTGTTTTCTTTTTAGAAGGCAAAACGCTTCTGCCTGATAGCACAGCCTTGCATAGTCCTTCTCTGGGTATGTTTCCTGTTCTAGTGAGTAAAGCTTTGATTCTAAGGATAGAAGGATATTTAGTTTTTTCTTTATTCGGTGACATATGTGTATGCACACACACACTTTATTATGGCACACACATATATCTATATCTATCTCAGCAGTAAATTAAAAGGGACATAAATTAGGTATCTTTCCATAAAGTATGCTTCTACCTACCTGGAGATAAGTTCTGCTAGTACAGGTTTCATTAATACAGTGATTATTTAAAAGGCTTAGTCTTGCTTGGTTTATAAGCAGCTATCATGGAATCACAGAATGTTTTGAGTTGGAAGGGACCTTAAAGATCTAACCCCCTTGTGCTTGATTTTAAGGGCAAAATGCAAGATAATGACACAGACTTTGTGTACCAGTGCATGGTCCTTCTTAGTATTACTAAAGCTTTATTGAGATTTTAATTGTTTGGAGAAAACTTCCACAAGCTGGGATAGACACTTTATTCCTGGTGCCAGGAGTAGGGAGAAAAAAACTGGTCAGTACTGCCCTTCTGCTGCAAGACTTACTTCAGGTTTGAGAGCAACCAAATAGATCTGATCTCAGTGGAAGTGCAAATACTGTCAAAACATCTGTTTCTTCTGGGATTGGTTGTTCCTATGAATTTGCAGTTTGAATGTAATTTTGTGTGGCTTAGAGCTGAAGTGTATGGTCATAGTAAATGTGACACATCAAGGCAGAGAGAGGGTTTTATTCATAGTTGCATTTGGTACTCGAGTAAGGTACCCATTTGACATAGAGCTCTACTGCAGAAGTAATATTTCCAGAGTTGTTTTGGTCTTGTTCTGTTTTGCATGTTACAGGATGTATGCTTCATTGGTAATGGAGAATTATAATACAGTAAATGTGGAGAAAATTAATTAGGAACAGTTGCTTTTCTAATTAGTTACGATAGAAATCAGATGACTTGAGTCTAAATGTAAGATGTCTAGATTTTCTTTTTGTCTGTTCTTATTTTGATCAACACTTTATATTAAATTATATTCTAATGTTAGTCTTGCTTTTTGGATGTATACGGGTACTACCTAATGAAGAAAGTATCTGTTAGTAAGTGCAGTAACTTTAAGCTGGGAAAACCCCTTGATGTGGTAAAAAATTATAATTAATGATTGTAGCAACAAACTTGGAACAGTTTTGGTTGATAAAGTCTAATTTGCATTTTTCCAAGTGCTGATAGAAGAAAATCAAGTGGGTTATGAACATAAAAGTTGACTCATAGTCTGGCTAGTATAAAGAAATATTTGGATTGTTGAAAAGATATTTCTATCATGTGGGCATTTGAAATTGAGTGTGTTTAAGATGCTGAAAGAATAATGGTTTGAAAGGCCCACTAATAGTTATGAGTCGAGTGCTAGGATGGAGTTAATCTGGGTTGCTCTGCACTTTTTCCAGAGAAGTGTTTTGGCTGTTTCCAGGAGTGGAGTTTCTACAGACTTGCTGGGCACTTTGTAGCTATGTGATCCATGTGCCTGTCCAGTCCAGGAAACAAGTTGCTCTGTATTCATTTTGGCATTTTGTTTCTGTATGAGTAATGAAGACTTCTGGATTCTTGGGGGTCTGTGAGGACTAACTAGCTCTGGACCTCTTGTGGTATCACTTGCTGGGATACAGGTTTGGAAGACCTTTGGATTCACTGTAGTTGTGGAGAAGGTAGCTGGGACTGAACTTCCAAGTTCATTGGTTTGCGAGGTGCTGGGAATGAAAGTCACACCAGATCCTTTTATGTACAAGGCAATGCACAGATGGAAAGACATGATGGAGAGAACTGAAGTAAGTAATTGACTTTTGATTATCTGTGGAATGACTTGTCAAGGTTAAGGATTCCTTGTGCTGTAGCACTCTTTCCTTTTCACTTGAAACACTAATTTTATTCTTTGTTACCTTACATTCTTTTTACCTTTGGTAAGGCAAGATGTATGTAATATTTATTATGAAAATATTTATTACTTATGATATATGAAAATGCAGGTTATATATTTTATTTTATTCATAGTTCCCCAATTTACTAATCCTCTTCCCCTTTTACTTTGATGCTTAACATCTGACTACATCTAGAAACTTTCCTGGATGCTTGTCTCTCTTCTAATGAAAAGAGATGGAATAGCCAGTCAAAGTACGGCTGCTTATGTCAAAAAGCATATGCCTAATTATTCACTAAATGTTTCCTCAACTTTGATCTAAGCATACTTACCTGCAAAGAGTCATTGTCCTCATACTGTGCTACTCCTTGAATGATTGCTCAGAGCATTTGGTAATTTAGTAGTTGCAGGAAGGCAGGAATGCCTACTATTTAAACTAATGAAAAGTAGAAAGAAAATCTATTTGTCTTGATTTAGTTGTAGTATGCTTCTCTCTACAAAACAAAAGGGGCCCTCGAGCAATATTAAGTTGCTAAGTTTGTGTTCTGGGTTGGTAGTCAGATTATACTTGAGCACTGCTGGAGACTGTGAGTGTGGAAAACTGATACTGAAGCTATGAACTCCCAGTAATTGGCTTCATCATGTGTCCCAGAAAAGTGCTCCATTGAGACCAATTTCATTAGGCTGTTCTTCTTTCTTTGGGTTGTACTTTGCTGAGGAATGACTAGAGTGGTGGATGTTGCTACCCAGCAGGGGTTGTCCATTGGTTAGAAGAAAAGGACTTGCAGTAAACTGTAGAATCATTCTGCTGTTTGACATGCATCCAGTTCTTTAGTTTTTATAATGCCAGGTTGAAGATTGCCTCAACAGAATGGCATTCTTAACCTTAGCCTAATGCTAAAAGTTGCATCTGATTCTTCATGTTTGTTGCTATTCTTGTGTGTAAACTGGGCCCCTTGCACTTTGTACCCTTTGCAACAGAGGAGAATAGTAAAGACACTAGATTGCAAAGCTGTGTGTGACCTTGTCAATGGTAACAGCTGAGAGATATTCCAAGAGAAAGGAAGTTGTTGAGCTTAGGAACAATGTTTAATTTGGCAGTAAATTTAATGTTAGTAGTTCTAGGGAGCTATTAGCTAATATTGTGGGGAAAAAATTGTAGTCTAGGAAACGTGGGGCTCTGAAACTTTGAAACTTAAGTAAGAGAGAGAGCAGATATCCTGTGTGACCAGATGTGGGTGTCCAAGACTGGATTCAGACCCTGGATTATGAGGTGAAAGAACCTGTCTGTCTATAACCAAGAGGGTTTAATCATACCTTTACCTCATTTCTAGAGCTTGTCTCTTAGAAGTGGCTGTGGCAAAGCTTTAAAGTGTTGTCTTTAATTTGGTATTGCAAAAGTTTCCATAGTCCACACTCTATAGATTTGTGGATACATGGTAAGCTTGTAATACTGGGCACTGCATTCCCATCTATTTGTATGTCTTTGGAAGCCAGAAATGGAGACAGTAAATTTAAAGAGGTTTTGCGTGTAATTAAATCTGTAACTGGTAATTGATCATGTATTCGGTAAAATTATCTGTTTGCTATATTTTTTCATAAAAACAGGATGTCTGGTATTTTAAACAGTCCTCAGTTTGATTTTTATCCCCATGCCCCCACTTCGTAAGAGAGCTTTTGTTATTTTCCAAATATGGCAGTTCTCAAAACTCTCAATTCTTCCTCTTTTCAGTGAGTTTCTTACTGTCAAGACTTCTTGCAGTCCTTCATGTTAGTATTGGCTACGTCACTGAAAAAGAAATGTGCAATTTAGTTTTGTTTCTCTGTAAGAAAATGTGTGTTAGTTCTAGAGTGTTCTAGTCAGTTTTTCAGTTAAGATGCACCTTAAAATAAAGCTATTGTGTTGTATTTCCCATTTAGGCAAAACTTCTTTCTAGGAAATACTCAGAAATCTTCTTGTTCAGAAGTGCAAATAAAAGCAATTGCATATCAAAATGTTAGGTCTCTTTTGAAGGGCTGCCCTGTAGTATGCTTGTTACAGTATTTCCCCATCTCTCGTGGAAACTTAGTTTCGTACACCTGCATTTCAAAAATTTTTGGCTTATTTTTGTTATGGACAAACTGTATGCTTGGTTTACAGACTAATTATTTGTGGGCTGAAGGCTCAAACATTTATATCTGTGCTGGGGTTGGGGGCTAGACTGGCCTGGTGGTTTATGGACAATTTTGGGAAATACCAAATTCACACAATAAAGCTGTATGGTGTTAACGGTGTCCAAGACGACACCACAGAAACTCCATCCCTTCTCTTTAGTATCTCCAAATCCAGTTTGTCTCTATACCTTAGAGCAGCTGATTGGAGCTCTTTTTCTAAAAGAGTTCTGTGTTTTCTAAGCATTTTGTCATTCTTTTTGGTGAATGCTGTTGCTGTTTCCTCTGCAGTCTATGTGTGCATTTTTTTTCCAGGTGTGTTCTTTCTTAGTAATTGTTACAAGGGATGAAACAACGTAATAGCATGGGTAGGAGTAAGAGACTGCTGTGTAAGGCCTCTTCAGAGAGATGCAGAAATGCCTGCAGGAGAAGGAAATCTACTGTAGTACAGCAGAATGGTCATAGGGTTGTGACTGTGAGCAAAGTAGGGTCACACTTAAGTTACTCCTAAGTGAAGAAGAATATGATTTCTGAGAACTGGGGGCCAAAACATAATTGATACTAGAGCTAAAATCATCCGTAGTATGATAGCCTTCAATTTCATATTCTTTCCATGCTTCGAGCTAGTTAGCATTAACTTGCCTGCTTTTTGGATTATCACAATCCAAATATATTGACTTATTTCCATTACCTGTGTTTTTTGTAGTTTGATGACTAGAATTCTCATGTATATACTGATTCAAGTATTTTGATGTAAAGGATGGTAGAAGGACCGCAGCAGTCATCTTTTAATATGTATTTAAATCTCCATTCTGAGAGAGATACTTTTCAAAAGGAGAGTGAAATACAGGCACTTAATATCTACACATGGGTTTATTTTTGGTCAAAGTTATATTTATTCATCTCTTTGACTTGTTTGCTTTTTTCTCATGGACAGGAAGGGAGTTTGGAATGCACAATATTTCAAGGAATGGGATGATTTCAGTGACTCATCTGTTTACTGTAAAACATACTAAATAGGTTCCATGCTAAGTGATGAGGTATGACTTCAATGAAGCACTGGTTACTTGAAAATCAAGGTCTGAAAATATGAAACAGATATTAAATCTGTCTGTGTCTTGCATATTCCACTTCTGGAGCGCACCAAAGGGAACTTCTGGTGCAGTTATTAGGAGCCCTCAAGCACCATATCCTATAGCTCTGTCTTGATACAAAATCTTGTAAGGGTCACGTGAGAAATGAATATGGAAGTCTCTGTTTCTTCATTTCTGTCCAACCACAAAGATTTTGCTCATGAATTTGAACTGCAACCATAGGGAGTGCCGGGTCTGATTGTTGTGATGAACACACCCAGGGTGTATGCTGAGGGAGTATCTGGGGTTTATAACTCCTACTCATGATGTTTCATTAGTTTATCTTAGAATAGAAGAATTATCTCCTAGCTCATCTGTTTGTGCCCTTAGCTGCCTTGATCACAGAACTGAAAAGGAAACTGTAGTTATGTTCTACAAATGGAAAGTCTGGAATCAATTACTAGGATAAAATATCCCAAAACAAAAAAGCAAACCCAAACTTCAGAATATTGAATACAGTAACATTTAGCTGAATCTTATTTATACAGGGCTGGGTGTAGCTGCCAGCTGGGAGGAAATAGGAAGATGTGCAGCTGTGCATATGTGAGCCGGAGCAAATAGCTGCCCTAGTGATCCCAGCGAGGCTGTGTTAGCCACAGTAGCCAAGCTGTACTTATCCCAGGTGTCTGTTCAGAGACAAATAGCAATATGGTGTCACAGAAAAAGGGCTGTTTATTGATAAATTTCATCTTATTTGAGAAGCATGCAAAAGCTGTTTTCACACAAGAAAGAGCAGTGCTCATTTGGACTGGTATAACTAGTGGATTTCTAAGGTCAGCCAGGAGAGATTTGGATAGCAAAGGGATGTTCCTTTGTTTGTTGGTTAACAGTTATAAAAGCTCTATTTTATTGGCAAAACAAGTTAGAAGGTTTTAGCCTCTTGTGAAAAACCCACCAACCCATAAGCTGTTTTTTAGACAGAATGAGGTGGTTTTCCTTGGACTGCACTGCAAGTTCATTTGCAATTTGTTTACTTACTAATTTTTTTGCCAAAACCTTATGCTTATGAAAGGAAAACAAAACACTGTGCCTGAGATGTGGGTTTTTGAATTAGGATTGGGACAGGATTTTCCACCAATGAAGTAGCTGAAATCAGTGTATTGCATTTCTCATTTGAAAAAATTGAAAGCAGATTATATTGAAATACACCTTCAAGTCAAAAGATACTTTGCATTCTTATTCTAGGTTTAACAAAAGAACACAAAAAATTGAAAAGGTAGTTTTTATGCTCAAAGTGTCGTCTTAGACATTTTCCAGTAGAGCCACAGTTTTTAACCCTACTGCATAATAACCCTACTGCATAACATTCAGATTTCTATAGACACCTTGTGCAATCTCTGCCTGCTTACAGAATTGGAGTATCCTGGGTATATTTATTTATTATACAGAGCCTATTAGTACTGAGGGAATGAGTGATCATGTATTCCATCATGTTGGTAATGCAGCAAAAACATTGCAGTGCAGTTGCAGATAAATGCCTTTCTTTTATTACTTGCGCACATGTTGATCCATTGCCGTTTACTTGAAATAGTTGATTTTGTGAATATAACTTTCTTTGTCTTGCACATACACTTTTGGCTACACCTCTGATACCACTTCTTGTCACATGTGACTAAATACCATTGTGTTAGTACAATGTAAGCAAAGGTGGAGAAAAGAGGAAGAACTCATGTGGCTAAATTACCGGACTGATTTCTAGTTATAAAATGGTATACTTTTTTCTTGGGTAGTGTTTCTTGAGTAGAGTACCTGGAAGTCATTTCCAAGTCCTAATATTTGATAATATTATAATTATTTAGGGCTGAGCAAAAGCAAGGATGCTTTCATTTGGCCAAACAGGAAGAAGAATTAATCTGTTTTAAAAATGTTCTGATTTGTAGTTTAGCAGAAATTTTAATTTTGCTTTAAGAGTCAGCAGCAAAGCTTAACTAGAATTATAAGCCAGGAATACCTAGTACAATATATTAGAAATGAATGAATGTATTAAAGGTGTGCTCCAGACAACATCTGTGACCAGATTTGCAAAATAAAGCTTGATGAGGGTTTTCTCAGGTTGCATATACGTATTATTGCTTGTTGATTTGCAGGTATTTTTGGTGAGGCGGTTGGGGTGTGTTTTACATAGAACATAGTTACATGTTCAGTCTCCAATATGATAGTTTTCTGGTCACTTTTAATACTTGGTTATAATAAATCAGTCAACTTGTGCAAGACTAATGGATGAGCAGATCCAATGGGATATTGCAAGGATGTGTTCCATTTTGGATATGTTTTTTTTTCTTTTTCCCCAACTGACTTGTTATAAAATTATGAAAAAGTACTGAAAGTACCTTTTCTTTCCCCCTAAGAGTTACCTGCTGTGAGGATAAAGTTAGTTCCCAGTTGTAGCAACATGAGGGCACTCAGTCCAGTTAATTTCAACAAGAGTATTCCTGTAAGTAAAACTATTCAAGCATTTTGGGGGACTGCTCTTTTTTGGTTATTTTGTTTTAAAGTAGTAGTATCATGGTTACCTAAAGTTTCAGCAAAGAAAAATTATCTGAATATCTTCTGATTTGCGAAGCCAGCTTGAGAACTGTTAGCAGTTTGTGTTCTTTTCTGGTTTTGAGACATTACTGAGACTCTGAAGAGCAACTGGCAAGCGTCTTGTGGCACTGGGGCACTGGCTTCCCTTGTTGCAAAGCAGAGAGGTTATGAGGTTATCTGTACCTGAAGCTCTCATTTCATTTTAATCTTGCATAAGCTGAGTGACCAGTTCTTCCAGCCACAAAAGTCCTACAAGAACCTTTAATTTATGTTCAGACATGAATGCTGCACAATTCTTGTTGTTGTTTGCTTCTTCAGAAGTTCAGTACAAAGCTTTTTGTACTGCAAATCCTTTTCTCACAAAACATGGAAACGTTACCTTTTACAAAGGTCTTTATGAAGTACTTATTGTTTCCTGGAGTGTACCTTTTATGAGCGCTTTCTTAAAAGCAGGAGACTTCATCTGTGATTTTGTTGTCTTTAGCCTTACGTAGCAAGTAGCTGTCTCTGTGTACTGTTTCTCAGCTTGCTCCAACTGAACGTGCTTTTTTCAGGCTTGTCCTCTTTTCTCTGAGTTCAGAGTACCTCTTAAGGTGACAGCGTGTAGCAGGTTATGAGTTTGAGGGAAAGAAAGGTCAGACACTAGTTTCAAAGAAAGGTGTTTATGGAAACATTCCAGCGTACAAAAATATTTGATCTTTAAACTCCAGCAGCCCGCTTGAGACTGGGTAAGATTTTCTTCCTTGAGCTTGGTTTGCAGAATTGTTTCTTTGCACTTCTTGTCTCCTCCTTATGTTTAAGATATTCCTGTCTGACTTACATTGCAATATTCACGTCAGTGGCTTGGTGGGTAGTGGCAAGATCAGCATGTGGTACGTGGAAAGCTCCAGAGGTGTGGATATCAGTCTTACACAACTAGAAATAATTTTGGTAAACACACCCCTTGCCTTCCTGCAGATGGCTAAAACCAGGGAGGGTCACATGCCTAGTTTACTTGTATTTGTCAACGTAACTAGAATTCCATGTTAAGTTAGTTGTAAGTTTACTTTTCAACTACCACTGTTTTCCAGAGTCCCCAATTATCTCTGCTTAATTAGAAATAATACTTTTGTTTCTTCCTTTGTTCAACTCCTATGGACATTAATGTATTCATGTTTTATGTTCATTTCCTGTAGGCTCTTGAGATCTGACATCAAGCTATGGTTACTTGCAAAGTCCACTAACTCTGGTGTTTACTGCTATGATTTGGCATTTTGTTGTGGTTCTAGGATTTTTCTGCTTAGCTTGTGGGAGGAAAGACAAAGATAACCAGCTCCTTGAATGCCTTTTTGTTTGGAGTTTGGGGTTAAGAATATTATCTGTTCTATCTCCATGGCAGGAGGATGCATTTTGAATTAATAGGATTTCTACATTTCTGATAAAAGATTAGAATGACACAATCATCCTGATACCAAAATAATTCTGTGTGATTTAACTTTCTGCTGATATTTAGCCTTTTGCCCTACTCTGACAGTAATGCCTGTATTAATGCACATATTTAAGTAAAACTGATTGGATTGTATGAGAATTCAAATAATTATTTCCCTTCTTTCACCTTTCCAGAAGGAAACTATAAATGAGCCATAGCAGTGTCCTGCAGTGCCCTTCAGAAATCAGTCACTCTCTGAATGTTTCTGTTTTATTCTGTAGGTAAAAAGGAAGATGCATTGTGTGTTTTATTTATGTTTGAGGAAATCTGATAAAACTAGATATGGTCATGGACTTAAGTCGATGTAATGAAAATTTGGTTATATGAAAAAAACCTGGAGGGGGGAAAAGCCCCTTTATTTATAAATTTCATTGGATCTGAGATGTAAAATAATGTAGGAGGAAACTTGGCTTTTTCAGTGGTGAACTGGTGGTTGATCAACCTGTAGTTTGAAAGGTGATGAAAATAGCTCAGTTGGTATAAATGGATTTGTAGAGCAGTGGCCATGGGCATCAGTGAGAGCTGTGAATGACATATCTACAGAATCTGAACTGGAAATAATCCACTGTTTCTGGACTGACTTGTCAGCATCTTGTGCATAAATATTTTTAGATGTGGGTTTACAAATGTAAACAAAAGGTATCTTGAAATAAACATCATTGTTCCAGAACAGTGAAATTAGCTAGTGTTCTTCCTGCGAGTTGTACTGAGCGCTTCACTTCCAGCAAGACCTGAGACCACAGCTCAGCTGCAACCTTTGGCTTGGCATGAAGGGTGAGCATTCTTCTTGCCAGCAGCAGGCAACCAGAATAGTGTGCATGGATCTCCTTGGCAGTGTTTATATTTGAGTTTACAAAGCTTGTCTGGTATCCTCTTGTTCTTTGTGCAGACCCTTAACACTAACTCCCCACATTTCCTACCCTGAAATCAGAATAAAGCAAATGCTGTTTCAACAGCAAGCACTGGATATGAAACATTTGGAAAAAAATTAGAAGTATAAGGAAGAAAATAGGGAAAATGTAAAGAGGCCAATTGTGCTAGAATAAGATGCTGTGAATACCTAAGACTGGAGTAAGGTAATGCAGGAGTATGTATTTTGATCCATGGAACATAGTTCAGATTTCTGTATCTCTCATACAGTGCATCTGCTGCTAAGGTGGCCTTCTGTGTCTGTATTGCTATTGTAGCTGTGCTCTCAATTTTTCAAGGCTTAAAATGGACACATAATTTGGTTCCCTTTGTAAAACCAAGTCACTCTGACTTTCAGTTTGCCTCCCTCATTTATGCCTCTGAAGTGGCATAATTTTTGTTTCACACAAGATGTAACTTGCTGTCACTAACTTTAGAACTAATGATGTTTTCTATATACTAGGGTTGACATGATGTGCCTTGCATGGAAACTTTGTTTTAAGAGCTATGTATCTTCATGGGGAAGCCTGCAAGTTGTTTACCTATTTCATCTGCCCTTTTCTGGTGAAACTGGTGATAGCATCCTGCTCAGGAGCAAGTTGCAATTCATTGACGTGATGTGTATTCTTTTTCCATCTTCCTTCTCCCCGTATACAGTATCAAGTCACTGCATACCATTACTAATTTATGACCTCTTCAGGGCATAATCGTCATTTGATAAGATCTGCTTTGGTCTACAGGGAAATTACTGGTATTTCAATCAGTAAGAATGATACCCAGTGAGCAGTATACTAGTTATCTTGTCTAGGTCATAGACAATTAAAAATCCTTAATAAGCTTTTGATTTGCAATAAAAATTCATGTTTTAAAAACATGAATTTGTTCCCTGGAGCAAAGTATATTAGGTATTTGCAATTAGTGTGTCCTATGTGTGTGACAACTATACTTATAGTCCAATTTGAAAGTTGCTAAACATGTCACCTGTATCATTTGACAGCTTTCTGTAGATGTTATTTTTCTTTTAGTAGTAATATCAAGCTTAGAAGTTTAGAAGTTTCCTTTTAGATACATATTAATACAGTTATTACAAAAAGGTACAAAAATATTTTATTAATATTTGGGTGGTTTTAGGAGCTAAAATTAAGTTTAATGTCTTTTAAAGGTGAAAGTGTTCAGTAGACAGTTTTGTGAGCAGTCATTTTGTGAATGGCCAACTTACTGCATACTAAGTTGAAGTTCATGTATTACAGGTCCTGGATCTACTGATTAAAAGAAAAGGGATGGGGGTTGGAGGGAATCAATTGCACTGTCTCAAATCTGAGAAATGCTTATTTACCCTTTATAACCAGTACTACCACCCCCTTCCTGAATTGTGAACTACCAGTGTCTGTGTTGATTGAGTGATGTGGATCCACAGTCCTCTTGTTCTGTGTGAGATACATTATTATTAGGTTTTGATTTAACGGTTGGATGTGCTTGATTAGGCTGTGGTGGTGTGATGGAAGAGGATCTTGTTTGCAAACCGGAATCAGTTTGGTGGTTTAGGTAGCATTGGACATGAGACAGCAAAGATGCTCAGAAGGAAGCGAAGCTTTGGAAAAAGACATACAGAAATATGTAGATGTTTAATAATGTAGCTGCCTGGCTAATTTTAATCCAGTCTGAATTTACTCAGAAGACTAAAGTCCTGTAATCCTCTGCAGTTTTCCATGTAGCTGCTTGCTAGTCTTGGAATTCTGAGAGGCATTCAGCAGACTTGAGTGAAAATTGCTTTTTGTGTCAGAGCTAACCTGCCAGAGAAGATGGGTTGCGTTCCAGGTGAGCTGGCTCTTGTGATCTGGTTCACCATGTCATCAGCTGGCAATTGATGACACAACATGAAAAGGCTAAGAAAGTGGGAAAAGCCAAGACTCCTGCCCTTTGCAACTCCTGCTTTTTCCAGGAGCGGTGTGGTACTGGGCTGTGGGTTGGCTGCCTTGGGGAGGCCCTGAGGGCGCCATGGATGTCCACTGGGTGCCTCTGACCTTCAGTTTGCCTACCTCGTTTATGTCTCTAAGTGGCATAATTTGTTTCACAAAAGTGTGATAAGGAGGAGTGTTTGAAGACTTCAGTAAGGAAGTTACACGTTGAATATGGATTACTCCTGGCTTGTAAAGTTGAACAATGTCTTCTGTAATCCATGCAAATCCAGTATGCTAACATAGCTTTTGTGGTTAGCCTGGTAAATTTATGCAAGTCTGACTTGTGACCTGGTTAGTAAGTTGAACACAAAGTGAAACTTTGGTTAAAAGAAGAGCATGTTTAATCAAAATTGTAGTCTGAAGACAACCCGGAAGTCATAAGTATTTCATTCTCAAACCTGTGAGTTACTGGAAACTGTTTATTCCATAAGAGTTGTTGAAACTTGTTGTGAATTAAAGGAATGTTTAAATATGACAGAGGTTGAAAGAAGGTTGTATTTTGGGGATTTAGACTCACAGAGGTATAGTATAAGAACGCAACTTTGCAGATGTGAGTTCAGGATCAGTATTTCCCAAGTATTTTAAAAGTAGAATTATTTGAACGCATTTAATGTTGAGTACTTTGGTTGCCAAAAGGCATTGTCAAATGTTTTTACTAAGGCACTAGCTTCTCTAACCTATGAAAGTTGGTTAATAAACATCCTCTATTGCTATAAACATCCTCTTGACCATCTGCCAGCTAAGGCCTGAAAGGAAAGTGGAGGAAGGTAGAACCTTTTACTTGAGCTTGTTTAAGGGCAGATATCCCGTTATATATGTATTTTATTGAGAAACAAATAGTTTGTGAAATAAGCCTAACAAAAATACAGCTGCAACAAAATAAATCCCTTTTTGAGTCTTGCAGTGCGGTGTTTGTACTTTGAATATAAGTATGCATAACAAAATATTAACAACTGTAGTTAAAGGTAAATTGTTGGAAATCCTTAGGTTGTATTTCTCAGATATAAGGACATTTATAAACTTCTTGAAGTCCACGAAAAGTTCTGAAAAATGAGTAGGCTTTAGCCAGTAATTTCATTAAGTAATGGGTCTGGCATCTTGCTGTTCGCCCATTTTTCCCCCCTTTCCTTCCAGATCTATGCACAATTTTTGGCAAATTAGTGAATGTAAACCAGAATTTGGCTTAATGGAAAATGAAATGTAAACACAACACATATATGCTGGTGGATAGTTTCTAAGAATTTCTATAGTATTTTCTCAATAGCCAGTCATTTTCTGTTCATTACCATGCAGCCAAATTAGTCTTCCATTATGCTAAGCATGTTTTTTCTTGGTGTGAGTTGACTTGGAATAGAGTTTACTTTGGTTTTGCTGAGGGTAGGATCTTCCCAAGAGCCACACAGTTGTCTGTGGGGTTTCTTTTCCTTCCTCTCCTGCATGGAGGAAGGGTTTCAGAACTTATGTTGAGTGGTGAAATCACGAATGTGAAGGGTGTTTTTGTTGTTGTAAGCTATCTTTATTTTCAAGGGATATTTTCTTTTACTCATCGTTTACTCACATTGGCGTAATTTGCGTCTGATGTTCATAAATTATAGTTTTTTTCCCCCTGAAATAGTCCTTTTGTATGTGCTCTAATAGTTTTCCTCTATTTACCATGCACACTTAGTTAAGATTTGATTTGCAGCATATTGGGATTTATTTCTGTAACTTCTGTAACTTAAAATGTGACATGCTTGAGTAAGAAGAGTGAGTCTGTGAGCGTTCACTATCTTGGTGGCACACTTTGGTGAAGGTAGGTTTTTTTTTTTGGAGCCTTGTACAGTGTTGGTATTTCTGTTGTCTCCTCAGTGAAACAATGTTTGCAGTCTGCTGCCTGGTGCAGGGATTACATGGACCATTCTTTTGGCTAAAAGCAAACACTCCTGTCTGGAGAAGTGCACTAAGGTAATGGTTGGGTTTTCTTTTGAGGTCGGTGATAAGGGGATTTTTTCACTTGTTGAGTCTAGATATGAGGAAAGGCCCTTACTTGGTCTTTGTTAAAACCCAAATATTTTTAAAAGCCAGGGAGTTGTGAGGACTACTTATAATCAAGATAGGTTGGTGTTGAAAGTAACCTGCGTCTCTAAATCGAGACACTGTTGCACTGTAAGGAGTGAGTGAGCAGCATAATAGGAGTCCCTTCTCCCCTAAAGTAAATTTTGTGTTATTACTGACAGCTGTTCTCAAGTGTCTTACCAGCTATTTTGGGTGTTCAGTGTGCAACCAATCTGTCTGCAGTGAATGTTTGTAAAATTCTTAAAAACGTGTTAAAAAAATGTATGCATCTGAGAGTGCTGTATGAACATGGTGATTGAAATCCTGTGCTGCATACGGGTTTGTTGTGTGGTGTCTCCCCTGTGCAGCAGAGTTCTGTTTCCTTAGCACTTTGGCTTTATGTGGCTGTGGTGTTTGAGACCCTGGTGATGGCTAAGTCCTTTTAGGCCATCATCTTAACCAAGTGTGTGGTACCCTCTGAAATAGCATCAAAGTCTTCAGTTTTACAAACATTTCCTTCTCAAGTATAACCTTTCTGTTTACCAAGCCAAAATTGGAACTGCTAATTATTCTGCACCCAGACACTGAAGTGAGATACGGGATGGTGGATCTCTTTATTCTGGATTCCAAACATCTTTTGGTTTAACATGTCAGTAACGCTGTGTTCTCCAAGTATTTGAAAGTGAGCTGCAAGTTGTTCTTGAATGCAATTGCCAGATTATAATTTGATTTTTCTTAAAAACGACTTCTTGATTTCCAACACTAAAAAAAAATGTAGACAACACAGAAGGCTGGCTTGGCTGAGCAGGGATCTTCTATTAGAGCTCAGGCAAAAAAAGAGCACTAATGTGTATGCCCAGTGGAAGCAAAGTCAGGTGTCATAGGAGGAATACAGAAGGGCTGCTTGCCACTGTAGGGAGAAAATTTGTGTAGCCAAAGCTCAGTTGGAGTTGAAGCTGGGCAGTTCTGTGTGTGTCAATAAAAAGAGAAGGGTTGTAGTATATGGGGTGACATCAGACTGGTGACTTGTCACTAGTGGCATTCCACAAGGCTTCATTTTAGCCATAGTTCTCTTCAACATCTTCAAAAATTACTTGGATGCAGGACTTCAGGGCATACTGAGTAAGTTTGCTGATGGTTTAATGATACCAAATTGGGAGGAGCTGTCGACTCTTTAAAGACAGAGTTCCTGCAGAGAGACCAGGACAAATCACAGGGCTGTGCAATCACCAAACAGATCAAGTTTTAACAAAGACAGGTGGGATGGGGCAACCCTGGATGTATGGACAGACTAGGGAATGAGAGGCTGGAGAGCAGCACTGAGGAAAGGACCTGGGTGTCTTGGTTAGTGTCAAGTTGAGTGTAAGCCAACAGTGTGCCCTGGCAGCCAGAAGGGTCAACCGTGTTCTGGAGGGGAGCAGGCACAGCATCGCCAGCTGGGCAAGGGAGATTGTCCCACTCTGCTCTGCACTGGGGTGGCCTCACCTTGAGTGCTGGGGGTGGTTTTGGGCACCACAATAGAAAAAAGACACAAAGCTATTAGAGAGTGTCCAAAGGAGAGCTACAGAGATGGTGAAGGGTCTGGAGGAAAAGCTGTATGAGAAGCAGCTGGAGTCAGTTGGCTTGTTAGGCTTGGAGAAGACTGAGGGAAGACCTCATTGCAGGCTATGACTTCCTCAGGAGGGTTACTGAGCTCTTCTCTCTGGCCAGTAACAGGATCCAAGGGAATGGCATGAAGGTATGTTAGGGAAGATTTAGGTTGGATGTTAGGAAAAGGTTCTTCATCCAGAGGGTGGTTGAGCACTGGAACAGGTGCCACTGGAACAGGGAAGTGCTCACAGCACCAAGCCTGACAGAGTTCAAGAAGCATTTGGTCAATGCTCTCAGGCACCCAAGTGACTCTTGGAGTGTCCTGTGCCAGGCCAGGGGTTGGACTTCAGTGATCCTTGTATGTCCCTTCCAATCTGGGATACCCTATGACTCTACAATACATATGAATGGTGGGATTTGCTTGCCACAGGTCGGGAGAAGGTTCATTAACAGAGTGCTCCAGTCTGGGCTTGATTTGTCTCCAGTCTCTGGGACTTTAGGGTCACAGAAGTGCATCTTCAATTCCCTTTACATCAGTCACGTGCTATATTTTTTTTCAAATGTTTCTGCTGAATATCTTGGAATAAAAAAAGTGCGTCAAAGCCTAATTTTGGAGTGTATTAACAGATTTTAAGCTTGCTTGTACCTGATAAAATTGGTATTTCAGCTAAAATTCAGGTATTTTTTTCCTCAAAGCAATGAATAGTAGTCTGAGGTAAATAGTAAAGCCAATAGAATGAGATTTTTTTGTTAGTGTGTCTTGGAGCTCAGTCCTCTCTTGGCAATTGCTGTTTAAGCAGTATTGGATGGGATCTGTATTTTCCTAGCGAAATAGAGAACTTTTTGCCTGGGAAGTTCAGGGTGTGGAGGTGCAGCTACACCAGCCTGGCACAAGCCCATGTAACCCCTGCAAGGACACATCGTGCTTCTCTCTTCCCCCAGCCTGCCTGTTCCTTCCTACCTGCTGTACTTACAGATGTGTGCAGCTGCAGGGTGGGCTGAGTCCAGGGATCAATCCTGCTGAAAGCCAACACTCCCAAAGAAGGGAGAAGAGAACTCTGCTCGTCCCCTGCCAGCAGCATGTACGTGCTTTATAATGGGTTCAACCAGCCCTGTATGGCCTTAATAGGATGTTTCTGAAATCAGCTGACGCTTATGGTATGTCTAGGTTTTTTTATAAGCAGGATTTGTTGAAGTTCTGCTTGTGCCCAATGTTCTTGCTCTAGATTGTTTCAATTCCATATAATGCATTACTAATGTTTTCTTTCCCATGCTTTTCCTAAGCCTGTCAGAAGCTACTCATTGTGTGTTTCTAGTAATGACGCTGTCATATTGTTAAGATTGGAAAAAAATAATTTAAGACCTTCCATAGGCTCTTTGTAGGCACTGTCAGTGGATTTTCATAGTGGGTCTCCAAATGTATAGGGAAAACAAAATGCTGCTAGATAATTCAAATGATCACAATGCATCTGAGACAGTCTTTTCTATATTTTCCTGTTTGTAAGATAGTTTGAAGCTTTGTCTGTGTGTACTCTTGCAATGGAAAAAAATTAAGTAAAGCTTGTTGGATTTCACTTCAGGCATGCAGAAAGCTTTTTTTAAGATACAAATGATGTGAACAGTATTTCACAATGATGGCATGACTTCAGGTTTGTTACTATTTAATGTAAGAGAATAATTTTTTTGCTAGAAATATTCCTTTATCTACATATTTGAAGGAATGATGTGTCATGTGGAGTCCATAATTTCTATCAAATAGCATTGATATCTAACTCTTCTGTTACTGTAGCTCACTGAGTTGTGCAACTTTTTGCTTGTTGAATATGAATGGGCAAATAGTACTATGAAAAACTAAAGAAAAAGATGTTAATTTTTTCCCTCAAAATTTATAGCAACTATTTATTTTCACATTCAACTGGTGGTATATAAACCTTTGCTGGTGTGCTTATTTGGTTGAATCACAGAGACAGGCTCTTCTCAAAGCCTTTATTTAGAAGAGTGTTTATGTTCTTCCCTAAAGGATATAGGGAAGCAGATGAAGAATTAGTGTGTTCCTGTGTATTCTTGACTGTGGTGGATTATGACTCAAATGGACTAAGGCAGAAGATGCTATTTGGATTGTGAAATTACTGAAAAAGAAATGTTCATTTGCAGTATGCATTTATGCTTCTCTTACTTACTCTCCTTTTACATTTGAAATTTTTAGCCTGACGCAAGATGAGAGTTTTCTCTTTAATGGAAGTCTCTGGCACAGAGAGTGTATTGGATAAAGAACTGGATTGTGGGTAGTGGGTGCTTCTGGGTAGGTGAGTTGAGTTCTTCTGTGGCTGAGCTGAGCTGCTGAAAACAACTCGACTGTCATCTGGAGGAGTGCTGCTGCTGGTGGAGGTGTTTGCACCTCCTCCACTGTGGTTCTGTGGCTTGGAAAAAAACACAGACTCTCTTACTGCCAGTGTTGTGTTCTCCACACACCCTTTTTAGTCTTCTGTTCTTTAACACCTGTAGCTTCCGTAACTTCTCTAATATTTGGTCAATTACATTAGCCTGGTGCTGGAGATCTGCAGTTTATAACACTAGAGAATCTTTACAAAAAGATACTCTTTAAGGAAAGTAAAAGTAAACACTGTTTTCTACATCTAAATAAACAAAACTTATGCTGTCATTATACTAAGTCATTCTTCTGCTCTTGTACTTCTACGTTGTATTTTCCCCAGCACTAAGGAACAATTACTGAAGTGTAGAATCTCAGGTAGTGGTCATGTGGAAGTATTTAATGTACTTCATTAGGAATGGATAGCCTTGCTGTTCTGTTTCTTCATAGTCTAATTTCTCATATTAATAATCTTATTTCAGTTTGTTTCTTAGAACTGCAGTTTCATTAGGAACAAAGGTGTCTAGTATTCCTCTTGATAAAATCATGAGTTGTTCAGCAGTGTGTGTTTCTCTCTGTCCAAGGGGTTTAGTTACAAAGTGTTTTGACTGCAGCATTTGTAGATAAACAAATGTTATTTTAGGCCCCTTCCAGTCCAAAAATACAGCAAAAGACCCCTGACTTCCTTGTATCTCCATCTCCTCACTTGGGTTCACTGTTGTATCTTATAATTATTCATTTGACTTCAGACCATGGTACTTTTAAAGGTTGTGGATCTAGTGTCAGTATAGTCCACTGATGCCAGCTGGGTAATTTTTCTGGCCTTGAGTTGAGCAGTTGAAGCTGGGAATGAACTTTCATGGATCCCTGATAGTTAGCTATAATAATAGTCTCTGGATTGACAAGGTACTTTCTTATATTTCTCTTTTGGTTTGGGTTTATTAAAAGTACTAAGCTCAGTGTTCTGCAGTACTCTTCCCTTTCTTCCCACAATTCTCTACCCTTTCTTACCATGGATAAGTGAGCACCGTGTTCTCAGAATGTAACATCTCCATTTATTAATGAAATTGCAGCAACTTTGAAATGGACAAAAATCAAGGCAGATTCCAAAACTTGTTCAGATGAAAATCTGGCATTGAAGAGTCTGCTGCTGTTCATGGCTGGGCATGCAGTTTGAGAGAAATTGTATAGCACTGAGTTTTCTTTTTTTATATGCAATCTTACTAATATTCTGTAGCTGGTTCTGCTGCAACTCAAATATTTTCTCATTTGAAACCGAGAATAAAATCTAATTTGTTTTTCCTTCACCCTTTCTCCTTGGAGATCTATCAAATTATCCTCTGTTTTAGATTCAAGCTCTTCATGGAAATTAATCGTTCTGACCCCCTGTGAGGTAAATATTATTTTCATTAATGGGAAAATTACAAAGCAGGCAAGTAAAATTGCTTGTTTGAATTATGCAGAGCTCTAGACATGTGGTCAAATTGCTGGACTGCCTGTTTTCAATAAATTCTTTACAAAACTTTTTTAATGTAAGCTGTAATGATATTGATACTGTCTAAGCAGACAGAAAAATCCATTTTTTTTGTTTCCTGAAGTGTTGTGTGACCAAGAGGACAACTGTGAAATACTGTTTATAGAACAGTATATCTTGAAATGTGGATAAATGAGCTGTCTGCTGAGAAGAGTACAAAACAGTTTGCAGTTTTCCTGGGAGAACAGACAAAGAATCCTTTTAAATTTTATCTTAATCTGGCAAAGAGCATGAAGGTCCTTGAATGGTCAGGGAAACCTCCACTCTAATGGAAATGACCAAGTCTACCAAGTGAATCAAATGGGGATGGAGATGTAAGGTGCTTGTGTCTTATGAAATAACAGATTATAAGTTTCTGTGTAATGCAGGAGAGAATATCTTGAATTACATTTGGCTTTATAGTAGGATGGAAATAATAAAGTCTGCTTTGTCTCAAAGGCTCTGTAGGTGAATTTTTTTTGCCTTGAAGGGAGGCTTGTAACAGAGTGCAAGTTTGGTTGCATAAACAGAAAGCTTTAGAGGTAAAGAACTGTCTTGCTATTAGAGTTGAATTTTCAGTTAGGGACAGAAGATGATTTATGTAGTGTGAGACTTAAAGATTACTATGATTTTCAGTTTGACACAGTTTCAAAGCTTTGAAGACAAATTCTCCTTAGCAGTGGAATATTTCATATTATCTTGGCTATTTTGAAACTACAGTATGTAGTTAATACATCTTTCAGTGAATTTTACAGGCAGTAAGCATCTATACAACTTTTTAGTGTGAAGCTTCCTTCTCTTAGCAGGTGTATGTTTCTGGTGTGCTGTGAAGGGACTGGAGGTTTATAGCAATGATGCTCAGAGTGCAAAACTTAACCAGAATCTATGTTTGGGTATTCCTGGCTTCAAATGCCTTTTGTGGTAAAGGGTCAAGTAGCAGAGCTTGTGCAATAATTCCAGTGTGGTGTGAAAGATGGGGCAAATGTATTTTCACGTGTTCAGTAACAGCACTTCATGGCTTTTACTTTGTTCACTGTTAGGCAGTTCTTTGCCTTCTTGTTTTGGACACGTAATTTGTGTAGCTAATGCGTTGTTGCTTAAATTCTGTGTATTACCAGTTTATCAAAGTGTTGCTGAAAAGCCTTCATATAAAGAGAAGTCATTAATGGCCTTTGCCATGGGTTTTTGAAGCTGGAAGACTCATATTTTTCATGAACACTTGGCTGTTGGATGACTCTGGCAGCTCATTTTCCTTCTCTTGCCTTGACCTTTCTTTACATTTTATTTAATGATATGTAGCTTATCTGCTGGGCCCTTTGAACACTTAGCAGCCTGTGAAAGCATCCCAACAGCAGCATATTCTCTATGGTGCTTCATCTGTTTTTATTGACAAACAGCTTTACAATTCCAAAGTCAGTTGAGACACCAGCTCAGTCTTTCATTTAACAGCAGTCAAATGGATTGAAATTATATGGGAAAGCAGGATGGAAAAGCAGTGAGTTTTAAAATTGTGAATGTGCAAATTCTGTGCTGAATTTACCCTTTCTAATTGCTTCTCCAGTGTTTTCTGACATAGACAGATTATTAATTCTTTCTTTGGCAGTAGTAACTCATTCTGCAGCATAAAATTGTGTCCTTCTTTTGTAGCTTAGCTGTGACAGCTAGGCTGGAAAGGAATAGAACAACTTTTATAAAACGTAACTTTTAAAGAGGAAATACTAGTATGAAGGCTGGGTCACTACCTAATGCAAGGTGGGGGGAAGTGGACTCTGCATTTGTGATGGTTTTCTTCATTACAAACCCATGTATTTGCATTCCTTGAATTAAAGTGCTTACTGTTATCAGGAATAATTCGAAAGTTCACATTTTCATGGTTGTGCTCTGTAAACTCCTTGATGTTTCGCTTTGGTTAGTCCAAGTCTGGACAAAAGCATTAGTTCATAGACAAGGAGCTCCGTCAACTCAGCAGCATCCTCTTTGTGTGGGTATTTTACTTGTAGAATGTGCAGTTAGAAAGGCAAACATAAAGCCATTTGTATGCTATTATAGTCACACTGTAGAACAAGTAGAGGCTAGAAAAACTGGCCTCAGCATGGAAGTGTGTAAACCATGGTGGTTGTGAATAATCAGGAAAAGTTATGACCTAATGCACTAGAATGGTGTTGTGAACATCAGAAGAAGCCTTTTCCCGTTGAATTAATTTAAATGACATTTTGTTTCATTACCACTTTTGAGAAAAATGTTATGAATTCCAGTAATTGACTCCTGCTGACATGGAAACAGAGTAGTTAATGAATTAAATGCAATGGTACTAATTTTGATTGATTCTGTATAATTATGATGTCGGAGGTTTTTAACTTTGTATCAGGCTGTAAATCTGTACCAGACTTTTAGTCTACCCTTGAGAGAAAAAATACATAATATGGGAAGACCCAGACACTGCCCCAACCTGAGCTATTTTACAAGAGTATGAGAAAGTAAAAAGGTTTCACTAGTTCAGCCAATTTCCTTGTCAGTAGCATATCTCTGAGAAAGTCCTGAAGGTCTTAGTGTCTGAAAAGCAAGAAGTAAATGTTATCTCTGAATTTTGATGTCAGCAGCAGCAGAGTATCCTCTGACAGCCCTCTGTGCTCTTCTAGGTTTTTTTTTCCTAATAGCTTTTCTCTAACTGGAGGTCTTAAAGCCTGAAGGTAAAAGACAGCCTTCCAATTTACCTTGAGCTGCTCTGTTCTCAGTAAGAGGAAATAAAACTTCATTTTTTGACTAAAAGCGAAATTTATGGAGAATACAAGAGATCTGATTATTCTGGTCATGACTCTTGAAGCAAATGTTCTTTAGCTTGACGAGCCAAGCATGAAGGGATAGGCTTTCTTAGGATGTAAATACTATGTGTGATTTATCTGTTGTGTAATATTTTCATGTATTTTTGGTTTATTAGAACTGCATGTTGAGTAGTATTGAGAGAGGTTTTATTAATGTCAGAAATAGCATTTCACTGTTCACCAAGGTGAAAGTCATGATGGCTATGATTTTGAAGGTTAGTAGTAATCTATAGACCTTATTTTATTATAAACAACTCCACCATTTCTAGAATAAGGGATTTCAGTTGTTAGAACTTTTTGTGGACCATTAGTTTTTACTTGTTTCTACATCACTCTATTTCTCTTCTTGTTTCTGTTTTTCACCATTTCATATTCATTGTTTCAGATCCTCCTTTTTCAGGAGGCATTCTTCCTTCCTGCTGGCGTGTTTTGTAGCTCCCATTGATACTTCATCCTGGTCTGTCTTTCTGACCCCGAAGAATTTGTGCCTCAGTGAGCTTCAGGAGCATTTTATGAGTAATTTTAAGAACTTAGCTGTGACTCTTCTGAGTGTGCTGCTTTTGCTTGCCATATAATTTAGGGCGGGCCAGGCTTGGTGCTTTTCAAAATCCTGTCTTACCTGTGTTTCTGATCTGTATGAGTAACAGCCACTAGTCCTTAACAATCATGTAGTTGGAAAGTTGTAGAAGAATTGAGTTTACATTGTAGTAATATTACTTATCAGTTTCTGTCATTCAGCATCTTCAGTGATAGCTTGTTTGGCTGGAGTTGAAACCTAGGACCCTGTGAAAACTTTGGTTGCAGTACTCTCAGGAGTACTGCTCTGTGGGCTGCCTGCTGTTGTGGCAGTGTTCTGTGGGTGCAGGAGTTTAGTCACCTGCCAGGCAGAGGGCTTTGAAGTTACCAGCCCAAACACTCAGGGGATTTAGGTGCTGAAGTCCTGTCTGCTTGTGACTGATGTTTGCCAAACAGGTTGTAGGCTGGTGTCCAGTGCCATGGGAAAAGCAGCATCTTTTCCCTGCAATGAATCATCTCATGTTTATTGAAGTTTGCTGGTGAAACTTGTCCTGGCTGTCTTCATTCCCCTGGTAGTAATTGCAGTAATAATCAGCTAAAGGACATACGTCAAAAGCCTTTTGTTTTTATTCTGAAGGGAAAGACAGAGCTATTAAGAATATTTTCATAGGTTTATGATGGCATGAGAATACTTTATATAGGCTTCTTTATTTAGAAATTACAATGTGTATAGATGCCGTCCTAAGGTAAACTGAGAAGGCTATTTTCCACTGATGCTTGTTCCTTCTTTCTTTTGAAAATCTGGGTTCGTTAATAGGACATCCTGAAAGGCGCCTGCTTACTTCTCTTAGGAGACAAAAGGACTAAAGGCTGTGTAGGGTTGGGAGGAAAATATATTTTTTTTAAGTGTCTGTGAGAAAGATGTATCTGAACTTTTTGTGGTTATTTTTTCAGCAGTTTCGAATACTGTTAGATTCTGCTGAGATTAAATGCTAGTTATTCTAAGTGTTTCCGGACAGCACTCTTCTCTCTTTATTTTTTTTAACAAGATTTGTCTACAATTTCAATACTTCCTGATGCTATTAATTATATAAGGCTTTGATAGCTTTGAATTGCTGTTCTGCAGGTGACTTGCTGTTTTATGAGAATAGCTTTTGGAGGTTGTGGCAGACAAGTGGGGGAAGTGAAGCATTCCTTGGGGTAGGTGGCAGATTCTGAGATCAGAGGGATGAATCTGCAAGGATTCCTCATCTTGCTTATAGTACTGCATATTGATAGCTGGAACATAGCAAACAACCCTTGAATTGTCTTCAAGTAACACGTTTTGGTTCTTTCAAGGGTGATATCAGAAAATAGCCTTTTTCAGTAGAACCAAGTTTTTTTCTCTTCCCTCCCTCCTTACATACGCCTACACTGATGTTTTTTCAGCTCCACAAGTGTGTGTTTTCTCACTCTCTCTGCTGTGCAGGCAGCCCTCCCAATCACAATTGAGCTTCACAGGCAATCATTTACAAAAAAAAAAAAATCATCTTTACACAGCAGGTCTATAATTTAACACCAAAGGAAATAGAGAGTTCTGGGTTAGAATTGTGATGTGTCTTAGTAATGCTTGAATTGACAAAGAATTTCACCCTAAAAAAAGGGAAATGTTTTTCTTCACCAGAAGGCCACCACCTGTGGAATTTGTTTTTACATTCTACCCAAATGATTTCCCAAAATGTGAGTAGCAATCACAAACGTATAGACTTTAAATCTTATATGTGCCTCATTAGGCTAACGTAAGTTATAAAGCCATAAATTGAGCTTTTCTATCCTAGAATTACAATGTGATGCTAATAAAAAAACAAATTCAATTTGTTGACAATATGAAAGCTAAAATGCAGTTCTTCTGGGAGTGTTGCCTTATTTGTAAACAGGATTTTTGGTCTTTCTGCGTTTTAGAAACTTATTTTGCTGCACTGCATGATTATTTTTTGTGTACCTCTGCTCTTTCACTGATGCTTCTCATTTTTCCAAGGTCTTAATTTCACACAATATTTTGTAAATAAGCCTAAACTTAATTTGCAATTTAAAAAAAGCCTGAGCTGTATTTTTAATTGTTTTAGAGGAGATAGCAATAATTTTTTTGAGCTCTATTTATTACAGTATTTGGCATTTCTTAAAGAATTTTTGTTGATGTAGTGTTCTTGCCACCAGGTAGGTATTCCAAGTTTATTCAACTCTGTAAAGAAATACTGTTGGGAGACTAGCAATGGGTGACTCAAAATTTGCTTATCAATTACCAAATTTCAGCAACAATTATTACAAATGGCATTTGTACCATGGTTTTATATGCACTTCATGCTGCTATTGCAGCTGAAAGGAACCATCCTTGTCTGCTTATCCTGTTTGGTACCTTTTCTGCCTCAGGTCAGCACAAGTGCTCATGTAACTATGCAGTGAACTGGATTGAGGAAAATCAGGCTGCAGAATAATCCAGGGCTTCTTCTTTAGTCTCCTTACTTAGAGTTGGATTTTAATCTCTTCTTTGCTGTGATTCACTGTGCATCTCCTCTAACACGTGAGCTTGGTGGGAGTAGAGTAGGACAAAAATTCATTGGCAGTATGCGCTCTGCCTCCAGCTTGTGCCTCTGCGGAGTTCTCGGGACTGCAGCATAAATCTCCATGGTTACATCTGTTTGCCTGGTCTAATTTTAGAGGACTCCTATCATCTAGAGATGCAAGCTTTTTGTAGCAATAACAGAGGTCAGATGTTAAGGGTAATTCTGAAACAATACAGATTATGTTACAGGACATGGTAAAAAGGAAGGACCAACTTTGAAACCCGTTTTTTCCTGCTACACTTGGAGACTTCTTAGGGTACTGCAGCCAGTGACTTAGATAAAAACTTCTTTTCTCCCTTGTTTTTGACATGTGTTATAGACTTTATGGTGAGCAGTGAGGAAAAAAAGTGGGCCACAGCACTGCTATATGTCCCCTTTCTTTCAGGCTTTGCCAAATATGTGTTTAATCTTTAAATGCCTGGCAGAATGTGTTCTGGAAGAAAATAACTTGATACGGAGAATGGGCGATAAAAGAAAGATTGAGATTGTTGTAGTGAGAAACTTAGCATACCAGCTTTCTCAGATGTGAGTTACGTGCAAAAAAATCAATAGATTCACAGTTTTATAAGCCTTCATTGTTGCTTCTGGCTTTTTACAAGCGTAATTTGCAGAATACCCTTTACTTTTCAAAAAGCATTTCATTTGGTTGTTTCCCATTCAACTTTTGTTCATGTCCATGATCTTTTTGCTTCTAGGTTTCACTGTGCTATGATCCATCAGAAGTTGATTGTGACAGTCACCGTGAGTTTTTGCTAAAGCTGTGTGTTTCTGCTTTCTCAGGAATTTGGATAGGTAAGAGTACACGTTCTGCTTTCTGTAATATCTGACCTTTTGCAGTACTGCTAGTTGTCCCAAAATGAGTGTTGTGTTTGACTGCTGATAGTGTGTGTGTTTCATGCAATGTGTAAGGGGTGGTCTCCAGCAGGATGGTTTACCCCAGTAGGCTGCCTGCCACAGAGTGCCAGACTGTATCCCAGTCTGTTGTTGAATGCTTCCTCTATACATGAGTGTTTTTCCAGGAGGGAGATGCAAGGGGACTAGATGGCTATTCCCTCTCCCGCCTTTTCTTCTAGGTATGTGTGGAAGTGTTTGTAAAAGCAGGTTGGACTCTTTTCAGGCTGTGACAGAATGCCTGCTTTCGTCACATTTTCTGAAACACAGCAGTCCTTGTAGGTGGTTTTTTTAAATCTACTTGTAAAACTAGATTCGTGTTATAAGGAAGAAAAGGATAATTCTTCTGGATGTGCCTGTTGCTTGAAAAACACTGGCTTTTAGTACATGATTTGTCCTTTCACAGAGTAATGTAATACATTAAAAGATAAAATAGATGTGGCAAGTGTGAGATGCTGCAGTTTTGGCCATGCAGCCTTACCCTCTGCGTCATACCAGATGCAAGTCTTTTGCAGGTGTATAAGTGACCTGGTTCAAGATGGTAAATGAAGAAGGTTGGAAAATTGCTGTGTCAGGGTTTGGGGGCTGGGAGGAGGAGAGGAGAGATGGGGAGCAGTGGTGTTGGTTTGCAAAGATGGGCAGGGTTGGATTTGTTACCGGATGGATCAGCTTCCTGAATTAACTCAACAGGTTGTGCAACAGTAGTACTGCCTGGAGGGAGGTGACCAGAATACTTGCTACAGACTGCAGGGAGAACAAAATTGGAGATCTCAATCAAGATCAATTGAAACAGATTTGCAATCAGGCAGTAAAATATAACTCCCTCCACGAACAGATTTTAATCATGTGTTTGTAGGTACAGGATATACAAAGGAAGTCCAGTCTGGAAGTAACAGTATAAAAAACATTGCTGCCGAAGAAGAAAACTCTCCATTGTAGTGTTGGTTCATCGGTCTGTTGGATGTCAGAAGAAACAAATAGATTTCTTATGTGAGAGAATCTGCCCTATAGTTGCTGCAGTTGCTTTAGAGGATGTTGTTGTATTGAAAGTGTCAGTTTAAAACTTTTCTTTTGAAACACTGTCAGCAAAGCTGCATGGTGTTGGCAGAGATTTAGCTTCTGAGGTTTGACTTATGGTAGTGACAAAACCTTTCTTTCAGAGGACATACATACTGGAAACAAATATGTTAGTTCACAGATTTAGCAGAGCCCTTGGAAAATACTGTTTTAATTATTTTGTCTTTCCCCTTGAGTAATTTTACCTTTTTGTTTGTCATCTTTTAGTGTTGATTTTTACAATCATTGTTGGGGTTTTCTTTGATACGTAGCTCTCGAAGTTACTGGCAGAGGAGAAAATAGTGTCCATCTTTTTCCCACCATACCATACAAAAATTTGTTTCATTTTGGTTTTTTATTGATGTTTGTGGTCCTAAGAGTGTATTTAGAATCACACGATATTAGTAAACTCTGTAGTGGGGCATGGACAGTGGAAAAGGATGCCTGAGTGATGGAGTAAGAGCAGTCTTAGCGATTAACTTACTGGTGGAAAGTAAATGAGCAGTTTTTCCCCTACTATGTTTGGATTCTGCTGTCTGGGGTCTTTGTCATATACTTTCCATAAAGAATGACCAGATAATTAAACTTCATTTTGCCAGTGATGGTGTCACCATGTTACACCACTGAAACACTGAAGGTGGTAAGTTCCTTTTTATCGTACACATGCAATTTTTGTTCATGAGTGGAAATTTTTAGTGGAATTTTTAAAACTGTAAAATTCTAGCCTGTAGCAAAGTTGATTTAGTTAATTCTTTGTATTAATGCAAAGTTGTATTTAAAATCTAAATTATTTCACCAATAACAGTTTTGTTTGCTTGTTGTTTACGAATGTGTAGACTCATGGTCCAAGATCCAGTCTTGTTTACTGAAATTCATGAACACATTTTAAAGTTGGGAGTTGAGCATAACCATATTAACAGGCAGCTTTTTTTAGGAATGGTATCACACTCCAATAAAGCTGATATTTGTTTGTTTCAAATACATAATCTTAATTAGATTTGTTAAGATATTTAGGTGCTAGACATTCAGCAGCATAAACTAAGTTTTGTAATTCCCCACATTTTTCTGACAAATAAAACTTGTATAATTCTTCATGAAACTTAACCTCAGACTGCTTATTTCTCCTTGACCTGAACTTAAAACAGGGTGATGTGGGGAGGGAAAAGATGGCCCCTGTGTGCAAGTGGCTGATGTTGACCTTAAGTTATATATTGTTGGTTTTATTTGAACTATTCTTTTCCTGTTGAAAGGTTGAAGTCCTGTGGTTTCATTTGTTCACTAGTAATATAGCCTTGTTGGCTGGGAGTGGGATTGAGGTAGAAAAAGGTTTGCCTCTTTTCTAAAAAGTGATTCTTGCTTTTTCACAGGGATGTGTTTAAGAGTACATAGTGCGGTGTTCCCTGCAAAGGAAGGCGGGAGCTATTTGGGTACTATTTCTCTGAATGGTTAAGAGGAGAGATGTACAGAATTGTGTTCCTTCCTTCCATTTTACAGGTTTTAATTTTTTTCTCAGAGATTTCCCCAAGGTTTACTTGGTGATTATACAAAGGATTTCTGTTATTAGGACTGTGTAGGTTTGTAGTTCAAGTTACTTCCCTGAGGAGTCTGAAGAAAGTTAGAAAAAACCCATACAATTAGCGTTTACAGTCTTGGCCTATTTATAAAGAAAGGAAGGTGTTCCTTGAAGAGTGCATGTATGTATTTCAAATGCATACACCTGTGTACACGTGCACCTGTGAGTCAAAGGAAATGGATGTATTGAATGCGTGTATGTTCCTAAGGTGATGCATGTTTGTTACCAAGTTAGTGATTGCCTTGTGTATTGTTTTTGTACTGTGGCATTGAAATGATATCTGCAGTAATAATCTTTAAATGGAAAAGTAGAAAGTGCTTGGTCTATTTTTCTGCTCTTTTATGTTTAAAACCAGTGTGGTGAATTAGTAGAAGTTGGTATGTGATAGTTGACAGATTAGCTAATGTATTAGAGAACTGGAGATTGCAATAAGATGGTTCCACAAAACTGAATAAAATTCTTAATAGCTAAATATGTCCATTATAACAGGAAATGGGTGTTCATGATAAAAGTCTCCATTTCATTGTGTATGAGAGTGAAAGAATTGGATATTCAGAGAGTAAGTGTATATGAGTGAATGAAAAGAAGAAAGTCTGGATCCCATTTATTTTTGGCTATCTGTAAATTGGTTAGAGTTTTATGCTTTGACACGTGCTTTCTTAGTCCAAAATCACTGATTATTTAATGGTATGGATTGTAATGATCCACACTCTTTTCTGTTTCAGGCACCTCTTGACTAGGCAGGCCAAGAATGAGGCATGCTATATCTGCAAACTTGCTGATTTGGGAATGGTTAGGCACATCCAAGTTAGCATTAATCTACCAAGCCAGGATTAAAAATGATTGCAAGGATTTAACAGCATGGATTTTATTCTAGCCTGTTTGAGGCTGACTGGAAGTCTGGGTGCTTAATCACTGCAGTCCTGTGCCCTGGAAATAGTGTGGGTTTTGTAAAACTGAGTTCTGTAGCTTGTATAAATGTGGAGAGTGGTTGGTAGATTAAATATATACATTATTCCTGGTATGAATTTTTCCTAGCTCTACCCTTAAAGTGGTAGAGGTGTAACTTAGAAGTAGTAACTATGTACTTAGTATTAGGTATGATTACAAATGTACACTGATTAATAAACCAGATGTTTTCTGTTTATTAAACAGAAAAGCAGTTGATTCTGCTATATTATCATTTTGTGGGACTGGCTGGTGAAGAATGAACAACCCTTGTGTTTTGGTTTTTGTGCATTGTTCAGCTTGCACATTGCTAAAGTACATTGTACTGTGCTTCTTAAACTTGAATAGCAATACAGTTTTGCAGTTAAATATTTTCATTGTTGCAGGTGAGTAATAAGAATCAGCAATTAAATCTGAGACATTGAATAGAAGTGGAATCTGTGAAGCATAGAAAAAACCCCAGTAAGTTTGTGGACTGAATAAAAATACAGAACCCAACAAACAAAAACCAGACTAAAACCAACGAAAATAAATAGCCCCTCTCCCTGAACAACCCCCCAGAAAAAAAAAAAACCCACAACCAAAGAGACAACAAACAAAAACCAGCAAACAGCAAACCCCTGACAGAAAAAACAAGAGCAGCAAAATTTGCACTACTAGTGTTATTTCCCTGCCTTTTTTTTTTTTATTATAGAGAGCAAAATGCTTTGTTCCTTTGTAAAGTGTTTTGAGAACACATGGAACTGCTACTACTTCAACTGCACTGACCATCAGATTTTCTAAATTCACACTTCAAAACAGATACACCAACTTGAAATACAGAATTTCTGTAGAAAGCTTCAAAGAAAATGTTTCTGGTCATTCAGGGTTGAACAATTCTTAAGTGATTCCATCTGCCTAAAAGCAAAAGATGTCCAGTAACTGGTTGTCATTTTATAACTCTCCTTGATCAAGTTCCTTCCTTCACTTGATCTCTCCCTTCTTATATGCACTTCAAGTTTTTTCTTCCAGTTTTTCAGTATCCTTCTTGAACTATAAAACCAAGTTTCTCTGTTGCAGACAAAGTAAAATAACTGCTTTTTTGTCTTAATTGATATTCTCACTTGTTTAATGTTAGTGGCTTGCAATAAGATTAGCCACAGCTACATGTTTTGAGCTTTCTATTGGGTACACAGATTCAAAGAAGCTGACTACTAAATTGGAGTGATGCTAAGAGCTGTCACCTGTGAAGATCAGAAATCACACTTTCCACTTGAGATCAGAGAAGATCAGCTTGCTTTTCAGCCTAATTGTATTCACTGCTTATGCATAAGGCAAACCCACAACTTAATTCTGCTCCATTTGATGAAAGATAAAGATCAGTGCCTACTAGACTGTGATGCTGACTTTACAGATCCCATCAGCATCAGGCATTAGTCATGGTTTTTTTATGTATTAAACATAGCATGCATGTCTGTACACATCATAATGTGAATGTATAGTTTTCGCCTTAGCATACAGTACCAGGTTGGAAGGGACAGGAAGGATTATCTGAGCCAATTTTTCTTGACAAAAGCACAATTCTAGATAAGATGACCCAGCACTGTGTCCATCCAAATCTTGAAAGTATCTAATGTTGTGAAATCCACTGCTTCTCTAGGGTGATTGTTCTCATTGTGAAAAATTTCCCTCGTGTCCAATTGGGATCTCCCCAGGAGCAACTTCTGTGTATTACCCTTCATCTTTTCCATGTGACTCCTTTTTAGAAGGGAGTCTCAGTTGTCTTTGTAGCATTAGTAGTAATGCAATTAATTAAGTAGTACTTCCTAATAATCTTAGTGTGTGTAGATTTAATAGCATGTTGATCTCTTTAGTCTTATGCCCTGTATATGTAGATGAATTTGTCAGCAGTGACTGGTTCATTCTGGCAATTCCTTACATAAAAGCTTGGTACTAATATACAGCACTTCAGTACCTCAAAGCTATGCTATTACGTTGACCTTTAATACCACTAATAGATCATTTCACTGAGTCTTTTTCAGCTTATAGAAAAAAAGAATTTTTTTTAAACAAAGGAAGCTTTCAATTTTCTCATTCATCAGAGGAGTTGAAAAATCAGCTTTGGCTTTATGTATGGCATATTTACGGAAGCTTAATGTGTTGGAGTTGCAGTCTCTCAGATGCCTGCTCATCTCCAATAGAAAATGAAAGGGAAAGAAGCAGGGTTTGCCATTAAATCTCATCAAGTTACATTTTTATTTAAATATATATATTTATATGTATATATATATTAGAAAATATACAAGAGGAGAATTTTCTCTAAACTGGCAAGTCCAGGGTGGCAAAGCCTGTTAAAGCTGAGGAGTTGTTTGGATAGAATTAAATTGGAATGTGATATGGTAGATTTTTTTGCGTTTATTGCTGTCGGTATGTTGTGTGTGTGTGTGCGTGCAATTCTTGAGATTGTGTGAGAATGGTCCTTTCCTTCAACCACATCAGTGTCCTGTTGTTTGTGAGGCTCAGTGTTGGAATGTGTCACATGATCAAGGCTGCACCTAGAGCGTGCTGGCCTGGCCAGCCTTTAGTTCCTTCATTCCATCTTCACACAAAATAAAGGCAGGAAAGCTGCTTCCTCATCTGGTTGTTGGACCAACCTGTTCATTTGTCCTGCACACCTGAAACTATTTGGATGCTTCTGGTTGTGTAGCTGTGACACAAGAAATGCTGGAGAAGATAACATTTTTGTTTTTTTCTTCTTTTTTTTTTTTT
>VZRN01003663.1:66171-167923 GCA_013397935.1 Dasyornis broadbenti | reverse complement strand
TTTTTTTTTTTTTTAACTAACCTTATCATTCTTGATGTAGCACGGCTCTTAAAGACCTTGATTTCTCTGCATGAAAGTGATACTTTACAGGAACAGCCACAGCTGTTCTCGCTTCCTCTGTGTGTGTTCTTGGTAATGTATTTGCAAAGCCTGTAGACCAGAGGTACAGTAAATGTGTAGGTATGTGTGGTAGTTATAGCTATGATTTTCCAGGTTATGAGGAAGCATTGAACAATCACTGTTGAATATAATCTTTTTCTTTGTGCTATTTTTTTTTATTTTCTTACTCTGCTCTTTCTGCCTTTATTTTCTCTACTGCTTTTTGACATTTACTTTCTTCAGCATATCTTTCTCTTTTTATTCCTCTTTTTCTCCCTTCTGACACTCGTGTTAGAGCAATTTGCAGAGGTTTGCTGTGGAGAAAAGCTGAAGTTGAGAACCAGAGCACTCTTCTGTCCTCTGAGAAGGAGGAACTGCTGCTTTAGCCTTTCTCCTCTGGAAATAAGTTGCTGATGGGAGGAGGTCGTGTGGAAAGAAGATGAACTGCAAAATTACTGTGGCCTGAGCACTTTCCTGGCTGGGATTACTTTAGAATCAGAAGCTTATAGCATTCTTTAAACATTTACATGCTTAGCTGTGAGGGAGTATAAGGGGATAGATGTGTACCTTGGAGATCTTTGCTCCTTGTTTCTGCTCTTGACTATAAAAGGGAAGCAGAGGTAGACTTGGTTAGAGTGAAAGCTTGAGAGAAGAGCAGGTAAATGCAGTAGCTATTTAATATTTTTGCTGTGGAATTAAGTTGTGAGCCAATTGCTCTTTCTTGGATTATTCTGCAAAGCACTTGTCTTTTTATTAGTAAATCTGGGGTTTTTATCTTTGTTTTTATTAAAATGGCTTGGATATAGAAAGTAATGTTGAGGCTCCTGACCCACTTCAGAGACACTACAAAGGTATTCAGAAGAGCTGGTTAAGTATTTGGACTAGTTGGATACATTTTCTCATACATTAAAATTTAATGGTTGTTTTTCGTCCAGAAATCCAGTGTTACAGTTAGCTTACTGTATTTGGTCAAATCAAATTTCCCTCTCCATAGTGGTGTTGTCTCTGGCAGAGGCCAGCAGCAGATGTAAATGGAGGAAGATGGGATGGATTTGTACTTGTAGACTTAATGTCTTCTGTCTCAGGACTCTGTGAATCAGGAAATCCAGTACCTTTTGCTCTTTGTTGCCTTTCTCTTACACTTGCTAATTCTGCATTAGCTTTTTTTCAGTTGGGAAATGCAGAATTGTGTTTGGTACTGATGGTAGAAATCTTTTATCACCATATTATAGAGAACCTGTGTTCTTTTCAGATTAATTCCTAATGCTGTCAATGCGTGGGTGTTGATTTTGTGTTGTTGGGGTTTTTTTGTGAGTGTTGGAGTATAATTTGATGGATACAAATATCTTTATAGTCTTCAATATAAAGAATTCTGCAAGGAATTGAGAAATGCCAGGTAGTATTTTAATGGGTTTGCTTTTCATATTTGATTATGTTTGATACAGTCACCTAACAGTGGGTGCTTCAGAGCAGTAAGTTATTGCAGCATGTAGAATGTTCCAGAGTTTGGGCTCCTGTTTTCATGGTTAGGACTTAAACTTCCCTATGCTTCCCTCAGATCAATACTACCTCTACTGACATGTCCAGAGATGTACCTACCGCATTTTTATTGTCTATTTCTGCTATTACTCCATGTTCACATACTAATATGGCTCTTCATTTTTCTAGGACACTTGTGCAGTTCCATACCTTGAGTCCATAGGGGCCCCCAGAGAATAAACTAAATGGTCTCGGTGCTCTGAGGACACTTCTGGAATTGTTCATTTACAGAGCAAAGAGGATTGTGGCTGACCTTCTTCTAATGTTTTTATATAATCAGGATTTAAGCTGTTTTCTAATTTTGCCTATTAATGAAAACAGAGATTTAGCCTTTCCCTTAAACGAGTAGATTCTGAAGCAAATCAATGTAGAAAACCTTGTGAGACCCTTAGAGCTTTACTGTGCATGTGGGAAATTGCAAGAGTGTATTAATATATACTTAGTAATTTTGGTATGGAGACAAAATCTGAGGGTGTTACAGGAGCTACTTGCTTTTTTGTAACCACAGGACTATAGTTACTGCTTTTGTTTTTTCCTGGCAGACTTTCTTTTGTCCAGAATTCTATTATGGTAAAAGTATGAGAAGGTTCATTGTCCTTTGGTAAGCTGTCAAGAACTGACACCTTTCTCTTCCCTTTTTCAAATGAAACCATATAAAACTATTTTATTCTGTATTAATACCTGTGCAGTGGTTATGCTTCAGTTCTAAATTGACTGATGAGGCGTTGAAACAATACATATTGCATGTCGTTTGGATTGTTGGTGCAGCTTAGGATCATCCTGATCAGGGCTGATATGAATTCAGAAATATCCTTCTTTAATGCTTTTATGACTAGACAAATCAGCTGAAATAAAAACAGTTTTCATATTTTTCTTATTTAATCTGTATTTGATTGCGTTTTTACAGGTAACTTTGTGGCTAGTAGCACTAGTTTAGTACAGCACAAGTGTGCCAGGCCTGTCATTCTTATTTACTGTTTAAAAACAGTGTTTATACAGTAACTACTTTTGACAAGGAATTACAGAACTATATTGAAATGGTTTCACTAGTAACTAGTATAAAAAATCAGAAACAGCTATGTCAAAATGTGTTTGTACTTTGTGGTAGAGGAGTATACGTAAGTACATCGGTTTTCTTTCAATTTTCATGGGACCAAAATTTAAAATATATTAAAGCATAGAGGGCACAGAGACATTACTTTTTATCTTGTGTAAAATGCTGTATTTCATATTGTACTGGATGGTGGTCTTTTGGAGAAATCTTTTTTTCTGGTTTGAGCAGCTGATAAGCTCCTTTATATCTCTAATGCTTAATGTATTTTTTAATCATGAACTAGATTTAGTGATTATTTTCTCAAGTCCATTTTATTAGTCTGAGCGGTTTGCAATATATGTTTTAATGCATGATTTACATTGATAAGAGTATACAGGGTATTGATAGATCTGGCAAGATCAGGCAAGAACAGAAGAAACCTCAGAATCGTTTGCCTTTATTGTAACAATATAGTCAATATAAAATCTAAGACATGGACCAACGTTTTGTGGTTTTCATATAGACCAGATGGAGCTTTCTTGTACTTGGATAGGGTACACACTTACAAATCCAGTAATGAGCTATTTTTGTCATAAAGGGTCTAAGGTAAAATTATCTTTATTCTGACAAAATATTTTCAAAAAGAAACTTGACTGTACTGTGCCCCCATCCCCAAAACAAAAGTAAACTAAAGTTCTAGGGAGTTTTATTTGTGGGAACTTCATTTATTTTTGGCTAATCTTTTCAAGACTGAAAACCCTCACAATGATGTAGGATTTATTTTCTGGACTTCAGTAGGTGTTTGGGCAGCTGTTTATTCTCTAATACAACGCCTTTCTGTTCTCTGTGTTTTATCGTTAACAGAGGATTCTTAAAGATTTACCTGGTATATAGAAAACCTGTTGTCTAAAAATGGAAGTGTTGGACCAAGAACCATGAGCTTTAAATTGTGCTGCTGATTTGCCACAGATCAATACTGCTGTCTCTTTTAATCGTTGAACTCTCTGCATAAAGTACTTCTTTGCCTTTTGGAGGCATAGGGGCTTCACAAATTTCTTTGTCATACCTGGGAGTTGGTGGTTGTGAAGACTTGTTGGTCACTAAGATGGGTGTTGGCAGTAATTAAGAACTCACCACTGTTCTGTCTTTCAAGTTCCCAAACAATAACAAAATGTAGGACACAAATACTTTTGAGAATTGTTTCCTGATGAAAAATACAATGTTAGGAGAGAGGTCAGCCTTCTGCAGGACAATGGTAAAATCATCACTATTCCCTATTTTCAATAGCATTTATCTGCCTTTTGTTGTAATGGTACTGCCCTGTTCAGAGGGATATGATAATTTGTGGAGGTAACTTGTTTTACTTTTACTATGTTGTTTTATGTTTTTCTCTTATCTGTTTGCCAGATTCCTTGTGTTTTCTCTGTGAATGCAAATGCAAGGTTTGCTTTTAAAGCTTTACAAAATCTGCCACATATGCAGATAGATGATTGGAGTGTTTTGAGTTCTGTTTCTGGAAATGGGAGCTAGTGCATTGGAAAACACTATGTTCTGTCCACAGTATCAGAGAAATAGCCCTTTTAATGTACGTAGGGGAGTGGTTACTGTTCCTCTTGTACTGCAGGTACTCTGTCTGTAAGTGGAGGAAAGTGGAGGAGTTTCGCATTCCTTATCATGTGTAACTGCAGGACCCAGACCTCACGGTCTGGTTTCACAGATGATTTGGAATAGCCCTGAAGATGTAATCAAAATCTTGTACTGTCCTTCAGTAAATATTTTCACATGATATGTAAGGAGTCTTGGGTTTCCAGACAGCTTTTTTTATGTTATGCTGGCTTTTAGATCTCTGAACTAGTAAATATGCATACATATTTTTAAAGGAAAAGGGTAATGCTATCTATTTGTAGCTTTCTGACTGCTCTGTGTGTGTTTGCCACTCAGCTTCAATGCACAGATTCATAGAAACTAAGGTGTATATGTGAATAATGTACTATTCTTACATTTCTGACAGAAAAAAATGTTACTGAAGGCAATGGCATGGTGGTGGTCTAAAATCTAAACAAGAGTTTCTGAAAGTCTGAATTTTTGAAAAGGCTTGAAAGATGGTGTCATATTTTGGTATGTGCTGTTGACACTCCAGCTCTGATAATTGCTCAGTCAGTCTGATGTAAGTATGTTCTGCATTTTGGTTGAGTTAGAATATGCTGCTGTTTCACAGGACCACTGAAAAATAAAATCAAAGCTAAAATACAGATGTGACAGAGCCAAAATAAGTGTGTGCATACACAACTATAGGTAAAGTCTAAATTGTTTTATATTAATGGTGTAAACATAATGTATGATACCAGCTGGAGTTGGAATGTAACTGCTGTCTAGAAGGAAAAAATCCTCACATTGAAAACTTGTTTAAAAATTTTAGCTGCATTAAAAATGAATTGTGAAGTGTGAATTGCCAAGTGGAATTAGTATGAATATCAGTAGTACTGTTGAGTATGAAATTTTTCTGGCAACTGCACTTATTAATTCTATTTAAAGAATTTCATGTTAATTTTACAAGAAGATCAAGAAAAGAGGGAACTGAATTTGGAAGGAAGTTTTCTATTTGTGGAGGGAAGGTGAAGGGGAGGAGAAATCTGTTCATGTACACTGTCACCTAAAATAAGTCATAAAAATGAGTTCATACATAAAGACGGCTTTTTTTTTCATTTATTGTAGACAAGACATCCCTTGGAAAGTCAAATAACTCTATTAAGAAGATGAGGATTTTTTCCTTGCAGTTGTTATCAATCTCTTTTTAGTAATCTTAGAACTAGATTTTTAGGATCTGTTCCTTAGAATACACAAGAATGATGTATGTGGTATTTCAAAGCTAGGGCAATGATGTTGACTAGATTTGGAATAGCTTAACCTCATGTGCTCAGTAGTCTTAACACCTTCTGAAATTATATTTGGCTTTCAGGATGAATATCAAGTTTATGACTCTTTAGTCTGTGATTCTATACAGCTTCTTTTTTCTGCTTTATTGCTGTTAATATGGCTATTTCTGCATGTGTGTGGGTTTTTAATTCTTTTTTGGGTTATGATATTGTTTTGCTCTCACCTGCATGGATTTTATCAAGTGTGTTTTAGTATCCCTAATTTCTTAAGCTCACCTGGAATCGAGATCATCTCTTTCATATTCCTTGCAACTTCTGCCCCACCCCCTCCCCCTCCACTGCCTCTCCTAGTTTGGTGTCACTTGCAGATTCTTCAAGGGGGCCTGTGTTTGGTCACTAAGATTAATAAACTGAGCAAAATTTGCTGCAGGTCAAGTTCTAGCTGGACCAACCCAAAATACTTTCTGGTTTTGTTTTGGTTTTTTTTTTTTAATACTGAGTCATTGCTTTGGTTCTCTGACAGTGAATTTCCAGTAGTTACTCTTATCTACACTAATTATTTTGGATTTATAGTCTCCAGGTTATGTTGAACAGTGTCAGAAGCATCATTTACATAAGCTGCACCTGGTGCTTCACTAAGACAGTCACCAAAGAGGGAACATTACACTGTTTTGTGGCTTCCTGACTATCACTTATGTTTCTCCTCTAACTTAAATCCCTCTTCTTTTTCCCCCAGCAATATATTCAAATGTTTTTCAGCATCAGAATTACTTTGTTTGTCTTGCTACTTAAGTAATTTCCCACTTCCCTACTCCTGTTAAAGGACATAGATATCCTGTTTCATATTGCTCTGGGATCCCTGTCTTTTACTGGTCCTCAAAGCAAATCAGTAATAGCTTAGACATCATTTGTACTAGTTACTTTATATATCCTGGTATGCATTATTGTCAGTAGCTGGATTAAACTAGGCATTAATTATTCTAATTCAAACATCAGTTTGGGTTTGTTGGTTTTTTTTTGAGTGTTACTTTGCTAACTTTCTGGCCTTTTCCTTGTGGAGCACTGGAGTATTGGGGTGCCTCATTATCTAGACCAGATTCTAAAACTGGCTGGCAATGATATGTGCCACCACAATTTTAGTCATCTCTGAAGGCTTTGACAACTTGAGTAAGATCCAGAATCAATCAGTGTGGGCTGTCCAAGCCAGCATGCTATTGAAAAGCTGCCATTAAGTGACTTGTTGTTAGTGAACTGGAGAGCAGTGTTGGTAGTTCTCAGCATTAAAGAGATAATGCTCATCATTTGTTGTTGTGTGCGAGTGTGATTTGTATCCCACCGCCCCCAGAGATACCTTGCAGAGCTCTGCTGGACTGGTATTTCACTCAGGAAGACTTGGAGGGAATAACTAATTCCCTGCTGGTATTGCTAACCACCTACTCATGTGTATGGTGTTTTTCTGCAATTCCTATCTGGGCAAGACTGGGACTGACTTAAAGGTCTTCTTGCCTTAGTCAGAACAGTATAAAAGAGCACAGAGAAGGAGGTTCTTGGCTTGCAAAGATATAAAATGCTGTACAAATGAGTGGCCCGTAGGACTATTTTTGTTGTACTGTATCTGTCATTTGAGCAGACTTGTTGTAGCTTCGGGAACAAAGAGTGTTGCTAAGTATCTTATAAATGTACCCTGTGACACAGCCCTTGGGACTGCGTTGCTGATAGGTCTCCCCTTGTTCCTCACTGGAACCACCATGCTTGAAAACATCCATTCAAATAACCATAACACGGCTACTTGTGCTGAGAGCTGGAGCCGTGGAGACCAGACGTGATGCAGAAATCTCTAATGACTCTTTTCTAGATGGTTGCTATTGCACTAATTTCTTAGTGAAGTACTGAAGCAGCGTTGAACATCCTTTGCGGGTGCTGCCAGTTACACAGGTCTAACAGAACATTGAAAATCCCAGCTCTAAGGTACCTTTATTTAGCTCTGTGAAATAGACTGCACTGGTAAATTCAAGACATTAATGAGGAACGGAAGACAAAAGATGCAAATTCAATCTGGTTGACTGTTTTGTTTTTTTTTCCCCCCATGTAAATTTTCTGTTAACTTCTATTGTCACATGGGCTTCTGTTTAATCTGTCATGTCTGGGAAGGCATTTTAAAAGCAAAACAAGTAGAAAATAATTCCAAATGGCTGGAGGACTAAAACTGTAGTTCTGCATCAGATTTTTACCTGTTAAATTAATTTGCCTGTTTTAATTGGAAAGAAAGTTTAAGGATATGTGCTAAAAAGATAATAATTGCAAGACCTAAACCAACAGAATTATGTTGCTGATCTTAGGGAAAAAGTTGTACTTTTCAGTGGAGGTTGATGTTTCTTTTCTCCATTGTTAGTGGATTAATCTCACTTATGAATAGCTGTTGAAATAATAAAGTGTACTACTCAAGTTGTAGTTGTTTTGTTTCCTTGAAAGTCCCAAGCAGATTTTAAATTAAAAACTAGAACCTAAAGCCACTGGAGGATAAAATAGGCAGCTTACACAATAGAAGTTGCAAATGGGGTAAAAAACAAAAACTTGAGCTTGGCCTACAGATTAATTCACTGAATCCTTTTAAACTGATGTCCTTTTGAAAGGGATGGTCCTGGCTTTCCCCATCTGCTGATTTGATGGTTGTTTCAGCGTCTTCCTCCCAGGAATAGTGGGAGAGAACGGGTGCGTGAAGTCTGAACTGCAGTACACAGCACGTGCACCTGTATTACCTTGGTAAAGAGAGGATATCTCTTAGGTGTCTTGCTTAGTTCAGATGATCAAATATTTCACAGTGGCTTGTGTTGCAGTACAGGTTCTGATGCGTTTGGAAAAAAACTATCCTACACAACTCCAACAAAAGTTTAGCTTTTGAAGCTGTTATGTTGGGATTTGGTTGAGGAGTTTTACTACCAAAAATTTATCCTGTTTTAAATGACTTTGCCTCATGCATGAGGGTAGCATATTTTGAGTAGTCTGCCTACAGCCACGTGCCCTGCTGAACCAAAGGCAGAGTTCCTTAATTTTCTGAGGTTTGTAGCTAAGTGTTGCAAGTCAAGTCTGCACAGGGTGACTGTCTTAATTGCCGTTCTGGACATATTGGTCTCAAAATCTTGACTCATCAATCAGCTTTGGAATTTGCAGTACAGTATGAATACCCTCTATTTTATTTAGCCTACTCTGCAGTTTAGATTACTAGCTCTAGCAGTCCCATCACTTGGAACTTAGAGAGGGGCTGTTGTATTGTGAAGAAGCTGTCCCAATTCAAACTTTTTTTTTGTCAAAAACTTTTAGCTTGGACAGATTTTACACACTCATTTTAGGTTTATTTTTCTTGTAGCTAAGTTTGCTGAAGGACCTTCATTTGGCCTCACTCAGGGTTTATAATGCTGGCGAGACTTTGCAGGGTGTGATGAGGCACCTGAGCGTGTATTCCTGCATTGCTTCCCTCTGCAGTATCAGGCGCCATGAGCTGTGCTTCTCCAAAATGGGAGTGCAGGGACAATCTGTTCAGTACTAATAGTGCTGCCTGTGTTGGCATCCAGTGCAGAGCAGAGGGAGGAAGCAGTTGTGATTCAAATACCACCAGGCTGAAGAACGGAAAGGAAGGAGAAGATTCTAGGCTGGGAGACAGAGGGCAGGCTCTTAGAGTGGAGGAAGAAAGACTGAAAAAGCCAGAGACTGTTCAGGAGAAAAAGGGGCTATGCAGAGAGCAGGACAAGGAAAGGTGAGAGGAGTTGATTTATGAGCAGCAAGCAGCAATAAGTAACAAAAGGAGGTTCTGAGAATAGGAAATAGTTGTTTGCGTTAAAAACGTTTTGGATGGCTTGGAGCATTCTTCTAGAAAAGTACTGCAGTTTGATACTGCTGAGATTTTGTGGCAGGTGCTCTCAATGGAAGGTTCTTTTTTCCGGGAATATAATTCTCCAACTCATTGGCTATTTAGCTCTTGTATTAGTTAACTCTGAACAAGAGTATTTTATCTGTATATGTTGTTTAATTTTGCTTCTGTTTTACTAGCTGCTGCTTCTTTGAAGAGAGATTACCTGTGTCCTCCTCCAAATGCCTGTGGTATTTTCAAGAGGAACCATCTTTCTGTAAGTGGAGATCTTTTCTATGAACAGAAAATTCCAAACATGAATTATCAGAATGCATTAATAGGGATGTGAGTGTGCAGAGAAGTCTGAAATGTTTAATAACTGGATGTTGTTTGTACATAGTATGGGTTTCATGATTCATTATTGAGAATAATAATCGAAGCTCAGGGTAAGCTACTTTTTTTTGCTTTGGTCATTTGAAATGAATAGTATACTTCTATTATAAGCTTAGACAGTGGTGATAAAAGCAGTACTTGTCTCTGTCAACATTTGTGAAAAACAAGTCTCTGGAGATTTCTGAATGTTTTATTTAATGATGAGAATAGTAAATCTGTCTTGTGTAGTGTCTGGATGAGCTGTCTTATATCAAAACATTATTAATTGATTTTTATACTTTACAGCTGTGTTTTGGGAATAAGTATTGGAATGAAAGCCAAAAGCTCCACTCTGGATTTTAGGAAGCACACTGGAAAAGAGCTAAGGGATTGATTTAATTTTCTGGTTTAGAAGTTTTGAGGAGGAGGAAAAAGGAGGGACTTCAGCTGCCTATAACCTTGTTTTCCAGCAGTTTTGAACTAGTTAGATCATCACAGGAGTATGGCCATCCATTTCTGTGCAAGTATCTATATTTATGAAGATAGACATCCAGGGAGGCCTTTATTTTCACTTAAATCCGTTATTAACATTGGGGTTTACTGGGATTGCTGAAGAACTGTAGATTTGCTTCTTCAGACATGAATAATGTGAAGGCCAGTTGTTAGCTTCTCTTTTAGAAATACTGTGTTTGACATTCTGGACACATTCTATACATTAATCAGTTCCTTAAACATTATGTTTTGCCTTTTTTCTGGAACTCACCATGTCATGTCAGATGGTACAGTATGGATAAAGGACTGTGTATGTTTGTAACAAGGCTTGCTTCAGCTTGAGTAAGAGAACTTGTGAGAGTTTTCTCCCCAGTTTGGAAATACACATTTTCAGGGAAATAAACAACTTCACTAATAGCTATGCAATAAGAATTTGTGGGGTGAGTTAACCCATATATATATTTTGCCCTCACAAGGGAACATTGCTTTGAAGGTTCTAATACAGGCTAATTTTAGTTTAGCTGAGCCATGTGTTTTCTATATACTTGTGTCATATTTGCTTTTTCTCCTCCTATTTAGAAGCCATATATACATTCTTAAAATCTTAAGTTTGTTCTATTGGTTTGGAAGCTGAGTGTGTATGTAATGTGAGGAGATGACTGTAGGCCAAAAATAAAGAAGATGGGAATGGAGATGGGAGGAGTCAGTCTTGCCTGTTCCTGGCAGTGGCCAGCTGCCAACTGGGCTGAAGCTGTAATGTTAAACTGCAGCTCTGGGCTTAGTGTGGGCCCTCAGCACAAATTCTGTGGCCTCAGATATGTCAATATCTCATTTGTCCCTAACACAGATTGGACAGCTTGATGGGAAGGCATTTAGATGGCTTGAGAGTAGAGACACATTCACAATGTTGTTTTGTGGTGCAGAAACATATGGAAGTCTAGGAGAACACAGCTGTTTATTCTCCCATTGTAAAATAATGCTCAGAAATCCTGCGGTGCAACACCTTTTAGGAGACTATTCAGATGAAGTATTGAATTCTCTGGACTTGAGGCTATTAAAAGTGAAAGCTGTGTCTAGTACCTTAATTATTTCCTTTTGCATGCACGTGTTGTGACGTACATACCACCTGTTTCCCCAACTGCTGTATGCTTGGGAGGAGTCTTCTGGCTGGGACCTCTCTGTGGTCTCTTGAAAATAATAATAGTGTTTATCTGTAAAAACAGCAATTCATTTGTAGGGGGGATAAGCCTACTGAGGACATGCAGCATGCACTAGAGAACGGGTTTTCCCTTTTCACCTTTTCAGCTCATAGCTGTCTTCTTTCTGAAAACCAGAAATTGATGCTGAGATGAGGGAAGCAGGAAACAAGAAGGGACAAAGTTGGGAAGGAGGGAGTTGGGTTAGACAGAATCAGCTGCTTCAGCTGGCATTACAGGAATTGGGATTGGGGGGCAAAAAAAAGGATGCAGAAGGTTGTTGGCCTGTTAAATTGGGAGGCATTGAGGGGCTGGGGTTCACAAGTCAGTAACAGCCCTACATCCACTGTGCTGTGACAGGGAAGACAGGTCCAAATTTGAAGGTGTTGGGAACTGCAGTGGCAGTGGATTGATGTTATGCTGCTTCTTACTTGGATTGACGTATCTGTGGTTGTGTACTGTTTTTTTTTCCTACCTTTCAGTAATGACTTCTCCCCAGCTGTGTTTTTGTGCATGTGCTCATCTTTGGAAAGAATTGTGTGAATTAATTTTTCCTTTATGGGATAATGGGTGTTCTTTTTTACTAGGTTTCATGTAGAAAAAGTATGGAGTAATGTTTGTCTTAAAACAGGGCCTAGTCTGATAATAGGAAGGATTTCCATCTACTATACTGTAACTGTATAAAAAAAGAAATTGAACAGTTTGTGCACCACCTGTGGTTAAAAACTAGGTGGCCGAGATAATAGTTAAGGAGTAGGACTCGCCCCTCCAAAAATCAGAATAATTTTGCAGACTACTCAAGACAGGAAAAAATCGATTATCTGTACTCACAATCCTTTGAGAGGGAACTGTTCTGTGGTTATTAAAGCAGGTGTAAGAATTTAGTAGTCGTAGCTGTGGTACCATAAAAATGCCAGTTACAACCTTTATTGCTTTCTATATAATTCAAATTTTAAAATTCTCGTCAGGCTTTTTTGGTGTATAGAATGAATGACAAATACAGATTGCTTAAACCTCCAGTGGTGAAACCTGCAAATAATAGAAGTCCCCCAACACAAATCCATTGGCCTTTTGTCCAACCTGAGAAAAACCAAACCCACCCATACCATGAGTGACAAAGAAGTTGAAGCCCTAATTATTTGCTCATTTGCTCATGTTTTATATAAAGGGACTTCACAGTGATCTGGTTTTCAGATATTAAACTAGAGGGAATAATTTATATGGAGGATTTTGAACTAGGCAATGGTTTTACAAAAAAAATTTTTTTAAGTACATTCAACAAAAACTGCAGAGCTTTTTTTCTTCCACCTGCTTTATCTAAACAGTCTGTACTTATACCAAAATTATTTTGTTTTCACAGTTATAATTCTTACCTGCAGTTTCATCTAATTCTCCGGTGTTAGTTACTTTTTAAAGAAATTGATGTAGGAATTTGAAGGGTGTTCTGTAACAAGTAATATATAAATACCCATCTGAAATAACAACCATTAAAAATTGCTACTGTAAAATTTATTTTGGTAAAGTTTTTTTCCAGTCAGCCTCCTATTAAGTTTTGAAACGTTTTAGAAGCTATGAAGTGGATCTGCTTTGCCTGTCATTAAACTTTCAGTACGTATAGCTGTGTTAATAATTGCAGAGATTGAATATGATAGGTTTATATCAAATGCTTAAAGCAGGATACGGTAAGAATATTTGCCCCTCACATTCCTCCTTGATGCTTAGCAGCAGCATTCCAAATTGTTACAGAAAACTAAAAGAACTTCATCACTGCATTGTGACAGTCAGGTTTGCAGTGATTCTAAGTAGGAATAACCAAATATTCCTGTTGTATGGATATTTTCGTATATTATCGCTGTAAAATAATTTCTTCTCTTTATGGAGGATTACTGGCTGTCAGTGTCTTTCAGGTGCCTGTCAACATATCACCATATCTCTTTTCATGTGTACATATTAAAAATTACCATATCCATAGGGAAAATATTTTAATTGGAGAACTTACTTTTAATTTTTTATGAGTAAAAATGTAGCCATAAAAGGCTCTATCCTTTAAAACTGCAGATGCAATAAGATGTAGTCTAAATCTGAAATGTGGATTTAATTCACCTGAGCAATATTTATATTGTACTGTGATATAAAACATATATAGAATTTACCGTTTGAGCCTAGGGCTCATTTTTAGACATAATGAGACTTTTCAAATGCAGGCTGACACAATTTGTGTCAGCATGACTGTGTTTTAACTGAGAATGCATTTGGCCTGAGCCAAGAGGAGAGCCTCAGAAAGCCTTAAAAAAAAAAAACAACAGCAGAAGGGACAGGACACAATCCCTTTAACATACAGTGTTTAATATACTAAATGGAAGATTTATAAATGAAGGTGGTGTTGCTTTTTATTAGTTTCTTGTTGCCTTGTGGATTTGTTTTAATTTTATTTTCAAGACTCGTAAGCATTGCCTGAAAGAACATGCTGCATACTTCTTGTTTTTCTCACTTTTGCAGATGTTTATTTTCCTTGATTACATCTAGAGGGCTTTCTTTTGTTGTAGGTAACTTATGAACTGATATACAGTGATATACAGTGTCAGTTTGAAAACTTTTTTTGGAGGGAGAATGTAGTCTTCTATCAGAAAGGTGCTTGGGTTCAAAAAGGAGTCTGTGATGACTGCAGGTCTTTTCATTTTCTAATAACTGCACCAAACTCTTGCAATCTGCAATCACAGCTTTTACTTTTTCACAATAGTTTCCTTCTTGTGAATTTCAGTAAAATTTTCAGTTTTGGATGCGTTAAGTTTGTTTACTTTGTTTTTAAGCTCACTTGGAATTCTTTGCATATTTTCAGAAAAGTAGTGTTATCAAAGCCTGTTTTTCTAGTATTACCCAATGATTCAGTGCTTTAATGTAGGTATATTTAGATTACTACAGAAATCTGTAGACAACCAGTTGGTTTGAACAAAGTATTTTCTTCAGCTTGCATAGGTGCAGAGTTGTGTGTCCATGCTGAGAAATGTCAAATCATAAATCCACTGTAGAAAATACTTAGGAAGGTCTAGTGTCTTTTTTCCAACAATTTAGAAAATGAGATCAGTCCTGAAGTAAAAATATTCCTGGTATAAATAATAAGATAAATTGAAAAATGGCATAACTGTATGTGAGAGTATTCATGCACAGGAATGACATTGGTTTAAGTCACTACAGCGTGATTTCATATATTCAATTGCTGTCGTTTGTGTGTATTGAACTCACTTTCCCCCAAGGTACTTTGAGATAACAGTTCGATTTTTTTTTTTTTTTTTTTTTTTTTTTTTTTTTTTTTTTTTTTTTTTTTTTTTTTTCTTTTCTTATGTCAATTTTTCCATGTTTAAGAGTATCTTTGAATGTTTTTCAATTGATGGAATTAAGTAATGGGTTCAAACCAAATGTTATCTTTGCTCTGTTCCTCCCGCTGCATGTGCCCCCCATCATACATGCACAAAGGAGATGCTTAACTTCATACAGTGGGATGGATTTTTGTTATATTTGGGGTGGTTTAACTTATTTATGCAGCAGTATAGTTACTCCTCAGTGGTAAATTATTCTGTGAATGGTGCTTTTTAACTGGCGACCTGATGAGTTACTATCCTCAACACAGAATCTGTAGCTCTCCTAAGTGTGTCAGGTAACCAAATGATGGGGAGGTTGGCTTAAATCAGTCACATCTAATGGTTTTTCATGAGTTGAGAGTACACTTTAGAGTGACAGCCGTAAAAAAGTTAAGCATTTCACAGCTTACTAGTTGTGTTAGAAGTAGGTTTTAAAATACTAGGAGAATAATAGTTGACAGAGTGAATGACTGGTACATTGGACTGAAAAATTAAATGGCAGTGGGGGAGGAAAGTAACTTTCAGTTTATTATTTTCAGGCTCTATTAATATACAGTGTAAAAACCATATATTTATAAATAATTTCCAAGATTGTGGTGAAAATTACTTTTTTTTAAAAAGGCAGATAAATGGGATTAAACACTATGAATGGCTTGAACCCACCTTCCCCTCTCAACTACTGAAATTTTTATGAACAGAAAGTTGTGAGCAGTTTTTCTGTGATGCATGTTAATGATGTTCATGTTTCCAGGGGGAAGCAGTGATGGGTTTGAAAGGAGCCTTCCTTTCTCCATCTTGGAAATCTGCAACATAAGAATGTATTTGAAACTTAAACTTTCCTTTTTAAGAATTTTTTGAAAGTTTTTTCATTAAATTCTCTGCGTGCAAGAAATCAACACCTCTGTCTTCTTTATTTAGAGAAAGTTAAGTTTCATATAAAATGCTCAAAGTACTTTACTTTCCTTGGTAAGGGTCTAGAGCTGGATTGGCCATGGAGGAGGTGCTTTGCCAGCATGGACTGCAAAGAGGCCTCTCGTTTTGACTGGTTGCATTTACCAGATTGATCCTACTTTCGAGTTCAGCTGAGGAACATCTGTCTTGTCTTCACATAGAAAGCCCTAGTAACCAGCTTCCTTGTTCCTTTGGTCTCCAACAGGTGACTCAATTTAAGAATGTGTGTTAGCTCATTCCCTGTCACTGTTTCTAAGTGGAAAGGGAAATTTTCATTTATGTTGGTTCAATAATAGTATTTCTTAGCAACATAATGAGCTTGATCATGCACATTTTCAGAATGTAGGCTCATCAGAAGTTCCCGTGACTCATGAACATAGAACTTTCCATCCAGTTAATTTTTTTTCCAACAGAATATTAAAAAAATACCCATACAGGCATATACTACTGGAAGTTCCCTTTTTTTACCAGTTAAGCTTGAAAGATTTTTTTTGTAGAAGCAGGGATGTTACTCACTTAAGGATATGTACTTTCTTTCATATGTTACTCCTGCCTTATTGGTCAGTATCAGTCTCACTCACATCCTCTCTTGTGCAGATTAATTATTTCAAGCTGTCTTCTCAATCTGTTACCAGATTCAGGAATGCAGCTTTCCACAGTTCACCTGCATGTTTTTAACCCACACTTAAAACATATAGGGAAAAGTATACCTTCTTAGGTTTATGATTTCCTTTGTCTATGTTGATTTCTTTGTTTCTTTTGCTGGTGTGTGCAATGATCTTACCAGAAATTTATACTGAAAATGACCTCTATCTGTTATGTGAACATGCTGACTTCTTTCATGTCTACAAATTCCACTGTACAGCTGCAATAGCTGTGCTTCACTAGTTTAACATGCAAAAGAACTCATTATTTTGATACTCTGTGTTTCTGAAATTAGGTCGTATTTGCATCTGGTGGAGTTAGTGGAAGCTAGTTTTTCTCAATACAGAGACCATGGAAAGTGCATTGTATGAAATCTTCAAGAATATTTTTTTAAGTAAGTGTCGTATACCAGATGGCTTTGAGACCTATTTAGCTATCTGTTTTTGTTAAACTTGCTTTGCAGCTTCAGACCTCAAAACTTAATTTCCCCACTTACTGATAAATATAGGGTCATAGGAATTGCTGTATTGGGTCAGACCATCTGTTCTTTAATTAGGAGTAGTAACAGATGCTTAGGATGATGATGCAAAAAAAAAAAAATCTATAATAGGCAGTTGTGACAGTAATATGCTCTGGGATCTATCTCCGGGATCTTGTTAGTTTGACTCATGTCAAAAGACTCAAAGACTTGGGTATCTATTTTAGCTCTTTGTTATTCAAATATTTTTTGTTACAATGTAATTTTATCTTCTGTTCTTCCCTTTAATGGTGCAAAGGTTTTGGGTTGCAGTCCCATATCCCTTAGCAGTACGTTCCCTAGGCAGAGGTATGAAGAAGTAGCCCTTTCTGTTAATGGTAAACTTGTCAGCTTTCATTTGCCTGAACATCATCTCTTGTTGTTATGGTATTCTGGGGAGGAAATTCTTCTCTGCTGTTTGTGTGCCATGTATCTTTGTGCGACAGGGGAAATCTTGGTTTTCTTGATTTTTTTTTTTTTTTTTTTTTTTTTTTTTTCTTTTCATTTTTTTTTTTTTTTTTTCCCCTTCATATTGATACTTTCATGCTGCATGTTATTCTTGGAATGTGTCTCTGTAAGGCTTTTAACTAAATGGCAATAATTGGATGATTCCAATTTCTCACCGTGTTGCAATTGAGAAAACACTTTTGGTTCCTGGGAGAAACAACCTTTATGCCTTTGAAAATGTATAATTCTTAGGCAATGCCTTCAGAATTTTAGTTTTTAATTGAGTTGTAATGGTGAAGATGACTTTGCAAGGGGAATGTTGGCTAAACCTGCAACATTACTGCAGGAAAATGCTGCTTTGAACACACAGTATTACGTGGCTGAGGCAGAGCACCTTTTGTGGGGGTTAGGAGGATGTCTGTACTTCCTTGGGCAGTCCTACATCCAAAATGAGAAGCAGCACTTTTCTTTTTTCTTACAGCAACTATAGTAGTACTTAAAAGATTCTTGAACTGGGGTGGGGGTGTCAAATGTTGGGTTTTGGTAGTAGCAGCAGCCTTTTTATTGAAACAGCAATTCCCAAACAAGGGGTTATGGCAGCTGCCACTGGGCATGGAACACAATAGAAATTCATTATTGTTTTTTGGTATCTTGTGCTGATCAAGAGAACTTGATCTACACCACCTGGTTTTTATACCAAGATTATAAATACCTCTGCAAAAGGGGTTTCAGTTCTCTTCATTCTTACTGGTTTTGCAGGGGGAGGCTTACTTCTTAGTGAAGTATTGTTTGGGTATTGCCAGCCTCCTTGAATTGCTTGCAGTTTTCTGCATAGGTGCTTAGAAAACTCATTAAACCTCAAGGTGAATGACTAACTAGTGAAGAAGTGGATAGGATGTGAGTGAGTGGCTGAGAAGACACGTAGGAAATTTAATGGTGGGGAGAGAGACTGCTTCTTGTGAGATACATTAGTGAAGAGAAATGAAGTGTTGAACTTTATCTTAACTAGCAAGGGAATGCAGTTGTTTTTCTAACCTGCTTCTAAGTATTAGAGCCAGCCGTCTTTGTTGTGCTGTGTTCAGGTTTCCAAGGAGATGTGAGATATTTTTATGAAACTGAGAAATTGAGCAATCATGGGAAGAAGAATTTTAAATGCATGTCAAACCTGAAAATACAGTGGCAGGAAGGACCTGGGTAATGTGGAATATTTTAAGGATAAAACTGTAACGCCATATGACTGAAATTATCTTTTTCGCCAATGGTGATGACTTTAGTGTTTAACTGAGAGCTATTTTAGGATGATAAACAACATTCCTTTCATTTTTAACTGCTTGGAGGGGAGACCTAATGCCCCATAATAGACAATGTTTATTCCAAAGTCTGCAAGAATTCTTTACTCAGGATCAGAAACCCTAAAATGTTACTGAGAATTTATTTGTTTAACGAATCTGCATATCTAATTCTTGAGCTAGGTAGTTGGGTTGAGAGTGTTCAATTAATAGGTTCTGCATGTTGAACAACTTGGGAATGTTCTGTGCCTAGAATGCTGAGAGCCATGTAAGATTGTATGAAGTGCTCAAGTCAACTTTGTGAGGAAATTATGGATTTTCAGTTGACAACAGCATGTGTGTTGTATATGACTGTTTTGCTTGTAAAAGGTATTCAGATGCAGCCTTATGCTTAGGAGTTCTTGATAGTTGCAGGGAGTCCCTTGAAGCTGCCAGATGAGCGGGCTAATTTTGCTAATTGTGAAGACATGCCCATGTTTGGTCAAAGACCTCATGAATTTTAGTAATCAAGAGATGGACTTCTGTATTAGTGGTGGCATCACAGCGTCTATATTACAGACTGTTTTAGTGCAACATTGTTAAAACTAGATAAATGGGATTGCAGCACATTTATCAACCAAAGAAGAGACTGATTATCATTTGTACTTACATGCTGCAAATTATCTACGTGCTGCTGTATGGCCTGTTTGAACTTAAGATTTATTCTAGTCATACATTGCTGTAGATACGTTGTGGTTCTGCCTGTTTTTCTGTTTCTTCTGTTTATTTTAAACTTCTTGTGATTTCACTTCTATGCCCACGCTGTCACTAAATGTACTGATTTCTATTGCGGTGGTTTTAGTACTATTTGTGCACCTTTTGTATGGCTGGCAGGTTGAATGAGGCAGGTAGGGCATGTAATAAGAAATAAATCATGGGGAGTTTCACTGTGAATCTCTGAAAATTCAGGAGAAGGGTAAGCAGAAGCTAAAAATACTACCATGTGGATTAGAATCTGAGGTTGGAAGCCTTGTGACTGTAGACTCCAGGTAATATTGGGGGAGGAGTGGATTTAATGAACATAAGTAAAAAACATTGGCTCCCATTTCAGTATAACTAATATTGTAAATCAGTCAACAATGAACTATATGTCTATTGGAAATTCATCTTGTTTAGGGAAGCCAGCAACCCACAGTATTGTTTGATTCCCGGCTGTGTTAGTTGTTCTTTATTCCATAGGTCATTGAAGATTTTTCTTTACTAGCAGGCAACAATGGACCTTTAAAAAGTAATATGGAACACCTGATTTAGTTAAAAAACCTAACAAAGTGTGAATTTTTTTAGAATTTCACTAGAAAAAACAAACAAAAAACCCCCAAAATGCAAAGCACTGTATTAAACTTTTTGGTGGAAGAGTCCTCCCTTTTTAGAAAAGCTTTTTCTAAAGTGCATTTAGTTGTCATCTCTCTTTGTAGTGGTTTCATGCTGATTTTTACTTTTAAGACTGTATGTTTTGTTTTACTGAATTTTCTAGGAAGCAAGAGTCACCTACATTTACTTAGTAACATGTCAAATCTTAATTTCATCCTGTCACCAGTGCAGATACTTGTACATTGATGTAAACAAGCAAGTGAGCTGAAAACCTTGTGTTAATGAAAATATTTGTAATAAATTTGAAAATACTGTTGTTCTTGGAAACCACAGAACACTGTGAATTGCAGAAGTTTTGAAGAATATGAAGCTGTTAAGAGATTTGCATTAATGCAGAAAACCAGATGTCTTCACAAGCTATCACCAGTTGTAGTTTCCAGTTAAACATGTGGATTTCTTAAAGTAGCAGCGCTCTGAACTGTTCTGGTGGTTTGAGTTCTGTCTTTGCTTGAATAACATATGCTTGATATCAAGATAATAGAAAAAGCTTGAGTAACTTCAAAAATTGACTGAAAATACTAAAGCTTTGGGTTATAGTAACAAACATTACTGAAGGTTACATTACCTGGTGAATAGGAGCAATTGTTTCTCATGAATGTAATGACTTCAGACATAGAGGCTAGGTTTAGATTATATATTGTTAGGAGGAAATTCTGTACTATGAGGGTAGTGGAATAGATTGCCCAGAAAAGTTGTGGGTGTTCCATTCTGGGAAGTGTTTTAAGGCCAGGTTAGATGGGGCTTTGAGCCAAACTGGTCTTGTGGAAGGTGTCTCCACCTATGACAATGGAGTTGGACTAGAACATCTTTAAGGTCCCTTCCAACCTAAACCATTCAATGAATTTGGCTTTATATGTGTAGAAAAGTTGAAAGTGTGAGGGGGTGAATTATGTAGGGGTCAACTGGTGAGAAGAATATAGGTCTTTTTTCTATTGGCATCTGAGTGCAGAGAGAGCTTCAGTGAGCACTTCAAGTTAGGCAGACATGCTTTCCCAACTTTACTGTGGAGAGCAAAGTGAAGGTTTTTTTTTTTTACAGTGAAACCTTAAGGCTGAGAGGAATTTCAAAGTGAAAATAAAATAATCATCTGTCAGGAGAGATTCATTAGCTGCTATTCAGTACTGGAAACTGAGCAAAATGCTTGTGGCTAGCTAAATGAATATGAATGTGTTACATTTTTATATTTTTCCTTGCATGCATAAGGAAGCATGTCTAAATAATTTTGATTTACCCATGATTGCAGTTGGTTTATGTCCACTTGTATTTAAAACTTTCCTGAAAGAAAATTATGCTTTTCTGAGAATCAAGGTTTTTTTTAAGGAATGATAAACACGAATTTTTACATAGGTGGGATGAGTTCTTTCTCCTCAGGTATCTCTCGTGGAAAACTTGACACCAAGTTTCATTAAATGGAACACCAAGTTTCATTAAAGGTATGATTTGCTGCTGTGAACATTTAACTTGTTCAAGCTTGTGCAGACAGCCCTTCCTAAATGTAGTTCTTTAATAATTTTATCCTTGAGGATACTGCATAGGGAATCTAAAATTGCACACATCTTGCCTAAGGAAAGGTCTTAATTGTGTGTATTTTATTGTAAGCTCAGAAGAACTAGTGTCTATGGTAGATTTAGTAATCAAAATAGTAAATAGAGTTCTGGCTACAGCAAAATGCTGTGGTCCCCTCAAAATGTGTATGTCAAACAAATTTTCTGGCTTTTTTTCTCTGATGAGAGAGGTCTCTGCTCTTGCCTTTATGTAAGCATCACATGGGTGAATGAAATTTGGGACTCTGAATAATGATTGCTACTTGTGTAGTAACACATCAGCAGCCCCAAAATGGGCCTGTTCCTTCTGAGATGCTCTCTCCTGTCTTGGTGCTTTTGCAGGCACAGACTCACCTGCCCTCTGGTGTCAGAGCTGTGTGCAGGGAATGCAGCAGCATTCCCAAGTAAGTGTTTAATCTCTGAAGTTGGGAAGGTGGTTGTACCTGCCCCCACAAAACAGGGCGGAAAGGAGGTCTGTCTGTAAGTGGTGTGTTTAACATGTGACAGTATAGGCCTAGTGCTTTTCCCTTCTGTCTTTTATAAAAAAAACCATGTACTTTTGCACAAGCTTTTATCGTCTGTTTTCATCTGAGAGAAGAGAGAAGGCAGCATGCTTTTCCACCTAATTATATTGTATACTTTACATGGGGACTTTTGTTTCACATTTAGGAGCATTTCAGAGCTACTCTGTGGCTGATGCACTTCTCCAGGTCTGTCTTCCTCTCTGAGATGCTGCCAGTGAATATAAATTCACAGACTTGTTTAAGTCGGAAAACACTGCTAAGATAATTGAGTTCAACTCTTAAACCTAATACTGCCAAGTTCATCAGTAAACCATGTCCCCAGATGCCTCATCTACATGTCTTTTAAATACTTCTGTGGATAGTTACTCCATCACTTCCCTGGGCAGCTTGTTCCAATGCTTGCCAACCCTTTTGGGGAAGAAATTGTTCCTAATATCCAGTCAAAGCAGCTGGTACAACTTGAAGCCACCTCCTCTTGTCCTATCACTTGTTACTGTGGAAGAGAGACCAGCCCCCACTTTGCTACAACCTCTTTTGAGGTAGTTTTAGGTATTTAAGGAGATGTGGTGGTGTGAGTCAATGCTGTAAAACAGGCCGGTGAAAACAACGTTGTTACGTAATAGGACACAGTCTCGTCATTGTTTTGAATCTGGCCCTGACTGTGGGGGCACAGCATCTACATCTGCTTTTTTCCTTGAGACTTTCTTTTACTGTGCAGTGCAGAAAGCACCTTTATATAGTGCTCCATGTATAAGGTTACCTGTCCTGTTTGCATTATTCAGTTTGTAAAACAAGTGGATGTCTTTGGTGCTAATTAAACATCATCCTCTCAGGAACCAATTACCCATAAGTAGAAACAGCAGAAGCATGGCTCTGTGTTGCATCCAAGGGAGGATGAAACATTTCCCTATCTGATGCTTCTGCCTTGGCTAACGAGTCATATTCATTTTATTAGTTGCATTTACATGTGAGAGCTCTAAGCAGAAACCTCAAGGCATAGTAGTGCTTAATGTATAATGAATACTATTTGCTTTTTTAAACGGCTAAATGAAAATGCATTTTAAGCTTGTATCAAGAATCTTTGTAAACATTTTATGAAACTTTAAAACTAATCTTTAATGTGTTTTTTAAGAGGTTTTGCTAAGAAAATTTTCTTAGTATTGTCATTCATCGAAAGGGGGAAAAATGTCTCACTCGTCTAAAGGGAGAAGCTGAAAGTTTTTTAGCAATTTCTTAATGGAATGGATCTAAAAAGGAAACAAGAGTATTGTAGTACAGACCTTTGGCAGTTTAGGGAATTAAGTTAATCAGTGATGCCAAATCCAGAAGGTGACTATATGCAGGTCAAGTTTGAAGCATATTGATGGGTCTCAAAACCTTGTAGTATTTGTGTGCTGCTTTCAGGATTCTGCTTCCTATTAAGTTAATCAGATGCTTATGATTTCTTAGAGCTGTTTAACCTGCAAAGAGCTATTTTAACTGCATTGTGATGTTCAAGAGGCATGTCATATGTTGCTCTTGTTAGTTTTCATCTTTACAACAAAATTAGGGAACTATTTGTTTCTTCCTTAATCTTCAAAATAAATATTTCACTAAAATGTTGAATAAAAAGCCCTAAAAGTTATCCCTTGGCTATTTAGCATTCACCTATATCTTGTTTGGCATTAGTGCTTCATTTGATATGGTGTCTCTTAGCTGCTAATATGAACAGACAGTGGAGAAAACATATTCCTTGATCTGCATCTATCCCTTTCTTTACCTGTAGAGAAGTATTAAGATTTTTCTGTTTCATGATATTTAAAAAAAAAAAACGAATGAGACTGTTGTTTCTCTGTAGGGAAATGGCATTTTCATTTTCTGCTTTTTACTCAGTGGTATGCTGCTATTATGACTACTCTCTGTTAGCCCCACGGGTTGCACTGGTGAAAGTTTGCAGAACTTTGTAGTGCATCTTAAAGAAGCTGCTGGAGAGCATGGTTCAGGTTTAGGGTTTTTTGGTTCTCCCCTGCTGAAGGTACCACATGCCTCATGAGTGACAGTTTTCAGCGTTTGTAACAGTAGATTCTAGCAAACAAATTGCATTACTTCCATCAAGTGAATAATCTCTCTAATGGAAGGCACGTGTTATGTCATGGTGTTAAGGAAATCAGTTCCACCAGATGCGCAGCTGTCTCCCAGCCTCCAGCTGCTGCTTCCCTTATGCTTCACACCCAGATTGCTTAGAAAGTATTCATGGTAACAGGGAAGGTGGATTTGGGTGTATTTTAGGCAACCTGGACTAAAAAAAGAACTTGGTGTTTTGTGGATTGTGTTGCTTTAGAAATTGTTTGGTCTGAGTCCGTTTTTAAATTGAACAGTAACATTACAATACAATCAGCAGTAACAATCAAATATATATCTATTTTAAATCTAATAATGAATTTCTCTGTCACGCAGGATAATACTCTTATTAATGTGGTTCCCCTGTATTCTGTAAAAACCCTACAAAAGTTGTCATTGTCTTAGGAGTTTTGTATATGCAATTTCCTTGTGGAGCTTAGAGCATTCAAAAAAGTTTCCTGCAAAAAAAATATTTTTTTTGCTTTCATTTAAAACAGTTAAAGCTTCTTAGTTCTCTTGTGAAAAGACATTTGACTTTTTTAATTTTCAATGAACTATTAGTTTAATAAAGAGATGACTAAAAAAAAAAAAAAATGATGTCCTGATTCTTTGTTACTGTCATTCTCATTGGTGGTTGTGAGGAGTTGTGTAGTAAATACTTTAATTCCTGAAGATACGTGCTTTAGTAGTAAATTAAATGATCGCTTTAATGATAATGCTGCATAGGCAATCTTTTTGCAAGAAGATTCCATGCAGTAGTACTGCTGTTATAAGTTGGTCTTTTCATGCAGTTATTACACACAGTAAAAATTACAGCACAGTGGAAGAATGAAAAGTGACAGTTGCTTGTTCCAATTTAAATGACATAATAAAAAATTATGATCCGTGCAAGAACTTTTAATTGATCTCTTTATGCACAAGTATTATTGTGACATACTGCCAAAATGAAGGTGCATATGAATGAAATTACCAAGTTTACTAGTTAATTGCATGGATTTATTTCTCAGACCATTCTCCTTGAAACAACACTTATGCAGAAGGCTGAATTTAAAGGTGCTTACCAGATTTGGGGGATTTTCTTTTTATTTAAATACTTACAGTAATTTTACAGTACTTTTATGTATGTATTTATTCCAGAGGTTCTTAAATTGGATTTGTGCATATGATTTTATGTATGGTAAAATATATACATATACATAAATGCCACCTTTTTCACTTTTGGTAATATATTATTTATTACTTTCTGTGGAGTCTTTGCCAGGAGTGTGCTGTGCTGAAGTCATTGTGGAATGGTTGCTGTATGATGATGTTTAAGTCCTTCTTCCTGGTGGAAATGTTCTTTTAGGTGTCCAGTAAGTTATGTAGCAGATCTTCCTGCATGTAGGTAATTGATCCAACAGCTACAAGGATATATTTACATAGATACACCTGTGCAGAAATATAATTGTAGCTATTATGTCTTTGATAGTTATAATATAAATAGTTTTTTTTTTCCTGAAGATTCTCGAATTGACATCTTCAATTATTAGATTTGTCACCTGCCTAGTCTTTTCCCAGGAGCTGTAATAAGCGTCAGTATCTGGTGTGCAGGAAGATGGGATGTGACAAGAATAATGTATATAAAATATTTTTTTAGCTGCTATTACTGTGACATGTTCCTTTAATGAACAAGGCTTTATAAACATGTATGCTCAGACTGAAGTTATAGACAACTAAAGAGAGGTTCTGTAGCAGAAGTTTATGATGGTTTTCGTGTTTAGTGGTGTTGGTATCCCAGCTTTTAATGCTAATGATGTATTCTTTAGGATACTCTTTGTGATGAGCTATCTATAAAATCTGTGCTGAAGTGTTGATAATATTTGTCAGTTCACAGAACTAGATGGCATGCCAACGTTTCACACCTTGGACTTTCAGCTGGAGGAATCATAGTTTTAAACAGAAGAGTGCATTTGAAATTTTGGTTGCTTCACTGTTAACTTTCTTGATTTTTATGGTTTTGAAATGCAGATGTTGAAAATAACTAGTGTATTTACCTCTGTTTCTCTTTGGCTGTACTAGTCACTTGTGGAACTTAACAGTTAAACTGAATGTGTCTCAGTTTCCTATGGGCACTCCTTTCCTGATGCATATGGATTGTTTTAGCATAGCTCGTGTTGCATGGAAAAGTCTTGGAAGGCAGCTACAGACAGGGTGAAGTATGTCACTTGGCATGGAAGTAATGCTGCATCTGCCAAATAAATAGCCACCCTGCTCATTTATCATTTTCTGCTGTTTGATAGCTGTGTCAGTTAGAACAGAGGAAGGATTCCTAGTTAAGTCTGCTGCTTTGGATACACTTCTGCCCTGTTCTCTGTGTTACCGTGTCAATCTTGGGTGCCCTTTACCATGGCTTTCTGCATTTCTCTTGGAAACATTGTGCTTGTTTCTCTGCTTTTTGTGCTTTATCTCCTTCTGCTTCTCAGTACTTCTGCACAGTGTAGAGTTACGTACCCTGATTTCTGCTCACTGCTTGAATGGATTCAGCTGCCCACTTAGAACATCCGCTGTCTAAGCTGATCTGTGGTGGCTTTTCTAAAAAGGCTTGTACTGTGCTATGCTTGTGTCTGTGCATGTTTTGAAAAATCAGTAAACTAGTGAATGTGTGCTGTGTTATATTTCAAGTGTTGGTCCTATAATTTTTTTTGTGCTCAGATTCTTTTTTATAATTAAGTAAATTCTTCTATTGATATAAACTGTTGGTAATTTGGCATCGGTTTAAAGAAACATTTATGTTGATGGATTTAAAAACAATTTCTATTCCTGCCTTGCTGTGCTGCACTTCATTGTTCTGAAAATATGGATTGTCTTTTTTTTTTTTCACATTAACAATACTGTAGTTGTGTCTATGTAACTGCTTATTGATAGAAAGGATGTTGGTTTCAGAATCCTTGCTCAGCACTGTAATTTGATCTTCAAATTGTTTTGTACTTGGTGCTTGAAAATGGCCTTTTGTGGTCCTGTCTGGAACCTGGAGTTCTGTATCCATCTAGAAAGAGGTGGCCCTAACACAGGTAGATGGGCCTGCACTTGGACCTTAGATACCCAAGGCATGTAAGAGAGCACTGTCAGGACAGAGGAAGGGAAGGGAGACTCCAGCACCTGTGATTCTTCTCCTAGAGTATGCAGTTACCCTCAGCATGGTCTCTTTGTGCTGCTACTGTGATGAGCAGAACTGGAGGCTGCATAAACATATAACTGTATGCACCCACCCAATCTACAGTGGTAGGGTTTTCATGAGGACAGTAGTACATCTAGTGAACTGCTCAAAGCTTGAAAATACATCTTTGGTATACACCATTTTTCATTCCTGGGTGTCCTAGCGTATCATTTAACATCTGGGAAAAAATTAATTTCTACTAGAATGAGTAGAAATGTCTGTACCAAATGTGAGGAGGCTCAGGAGGAGAAAGCTCAGACAACATTTCGCTCAGGCCTTTTCTTGATGGAAATTTCTGGATTTTTTAATAGGTTTCTTAGCAGCACACTTGGCTGGTATTTGTTGTGATTTTCTTCCACTACCAGTGAATCTGCTTATTCCTGTCCAAGACTGTATCAGACAAAAATATTCCCAGATCTGTCAATGTCATGCAGGAATTCAGGGTGATCTGGGTTTGACAGGTCTTTGCAATGAGCAAAAGGCTGTAGAGCAGAGTCACAACCTGAGTTTTCTAAACAGGGTTGTTACTACTCTTGATGTTTTAAGAAGAGACCTATTATCAGTATTTTTATATGCCTCAAATCAGCCCTTTTTTGTCCCTCTCATACTTCAGCATCCTTTGAGTTGGTGGTTTGTTGAAGTTTCTGGTTTTGATTCGTTACTCCAGTAGATAAGAATCTCAGAAATTTCGTGGGAACCCTTACAGCTTCTCTTGCCCTCCAGGCTGATGGGAGGTGTTAGCCCTGTTGCCTCCTCAGGACTTTATTTTTATATAGGAGGAGCTGTCGTAACTTCTCTGATATCTCACAAGATGACAGTGCCATTGCATAATGTTGGCTGAAACATCCAACTAACTCTATTTCCTTTTGAGTTGATCTGAAGTTTTTGCATTAGAACTGCTGGATTAATGAAACTGGTTTGAATTCAGAAGGATGACTTCAAATTTATGGGGGCTTCTTGATTCTTCTTTTGTGGTTTGACAAAATTTCCTTTGCTTCAAATTAATCACAGGAATTTCCATCTTCTTTCTATCTCCCAAGGATTTCTCTCATCTCTTTGATACGCTCTAAGAGTACTTGAATCCTATATTTCTGCCCTGGTGTAGACAAGTCAGTTATGCAACTATCGCTTTATTAATACAGCTTTAGAAAAATCAGTTGTTTAAGCTCCTTAAAGCTTGTGAGACATTAAAGTTCTCGGACGCATATCTTTATACAATCGTCATAGGTAATAACCCTTCTAATATTTCATGAATAGAAATTAAATGACATGCCTAAATAAGATGCGTCTGCCCCAGGAAATCTGTTTTGTCATTCAGCAGACACTTCAGTCTCCATTGCTATTATTTGGCTTGTCTTGGAGAAGGACCCTCCTTATCTATTCTGCCAGCAAGGTAAATCAGCCAGGCTGTTTAATAAGTGTGAATTTAAATGACATACTGGGGTTTTTTTCTGATCACTAGAGAAACCTCTGAGAGTCAATAAATATTGGTAAATTGTTCCAGCTTTTGCATTTTTAAGAGAAGACAAAACAATTTTTGCTGATTTTTATTCAGCAAATTCTATGCCAATATTTAACTAACAAGTGTTAACTGTTAGTTAAATATTGTGTGGCTGAACTTGATGGGTTTTTCCACCTTTTGTTGCATTAAGCTATGGACAGTTCTCTTAACATTTGTATGAAGGTGTTCTGGCAAATTAGGAAAATTCAGGAGTCACCTGGGAGTTGTGGCTGAAATTACTTTCTTTATCTGATGCAGGAATCCTTAGGACTTTTACTAAATAGTATCTTTCCTTGACAAAAACCTGTTTCTACCCTTGAGTGGTATAGTCTGTTATTAATTTAATGATCTTTTTAGAGTTGTCTTGGTTTCTTGATCACTTAATTGGATAAAGTAAGATTCACTGAGGATAGCACTGGAGTTGGATTATCCAACTCCAGTGATCTGGGGGCCAGTTCAGAGCTTAAATGGCTTAACCTTTTTTTTTTTTTGCCAATGATTGGTTGTATTAAGAAATAGATAATAGTGATGAACCTGTTCCATCATTTTTGGTGTTTGCTGGCAATGTTTCCCTAGACAAAAAAAAAGTTAAATGGTCAGAGTAAAAAGCTTGTTTGAAATGTGATTAAATGAAAAATTCCATCTCTTTTGAAGTGATAGGGGAGGTAGTAAAATATTTGTGTATAATATGGAACATGTTGCGTGTAAGTGGACAGACAGGATGGTATCTTCCATGGTTCAGTGATGGGCAGAAACCATTTGGTTGCTTGGCATAATTTCTTGGTACACTGGTTTCTGAGAGCTCTGAGAACCACCTTAGTTCTTTGAAATTACCTGCTTTGTAAGGTTGTGCCTTTGGGGATATTGGGTCACTAGTAGTAATTTGAAAGAATGCTCAAGTTACTGAGTAGCAGTTTAATATCATGAGTGGCATCCTTAATTGCTGTGCTTCGCTTAATTTACCTTCGGTGATTCCACGTGTGTGTAATTGCCCGGGCTGCCAAACTGGTGTCAAGTTAAACACTAGCTTCCCTCCATTCTTCACTTATTTGTGATCTAGCTGTGCTACCAAAAATCCTCACAGTGTTAGCTTTTAAAAGGTATAGAAGGTACTATCTGGCAGATCTAAAAGGGTATCCAGAACTCTGTCTAATTAATAGTTTTTAACAAAATCTGAGATAAATATTATAAATAGGTATATGTCAATGATTAAAGATTTTCTGGCGTGACAGCTGAGACAGTGTTTGTAATCTTGTAAGCCCCAGAGATGGAGAATGTCTTGTGCTTTCTGTTCTTCAGTTCTGGGTCCAATAACACATCACCTTGGCCAAAAGATTGAAAAATTTAAAAATATTTAGAAATGTATTGATAAACCTTGCTCTCATCACCTCTGCTCTTAGTCATACCTGAGTCACTAGCCTTTTCCTAAGTATCTCCTAATTAACATCATAGTGACTGTAAAGTGTGAGTGTATTTGTGATCTCGGAGTTTTGCTCCCAGAATTTGTACATTTTACTTAGGATTAGGGTTGGATGTTGTTCTGTCACAATGACAGTGGTTTTGTTTTCACTGTGGTCTCCAAGAAGACAGGAAGAAAAGGAAAACTGCTGTAGTGGTTTCATTGGGAGCAGGAGCAAATTCTCTTTGGTGACATCACGTTGTCATTAAGTGCTGCTTTCAAAGGCCTGAAGAATAAACTCTTCTAGAGACCAAATGCTTTAAAAATTCTGAGACTTTTTCATGCTTGTCATTCTTAGCTGAGATGGAGCTCTCAAGTACATTGTTCATGTTAGTGAACTTCAATTTTTTTCCGGCAATTTTCTGTATTTTGTAAAGCAAGCCTGTAGATTAGCCTTCTATTAATAGTTGTCTCTTACTGTCGCTTTTCAAGGTTGTATTTGTTATTAGCATTTTTCTGTCTGAGCTACACTTGCTGTCTTTAAGGATCACAATTATGGGTGCTGTCTCACCTTTCTCGTTATTTAAGTATGTTGTACTTCATCTACAGCATGCAACATTATTCTAATGTGTTTTGGAAGAAGTTGGCTGAAGCCATACCTAAAATGATAGGGCAGCGTGAATTTCCTAAGCTGCAGATATGTTGTAACCTTTCTAAAATCCTGGGTGTGTTGGAAGATGGCACATGCTGGAAATGCCTTTTTTTCCCCTTCACTGATGAATTATATTACCAGTTTGTAAAGCACATGCCAAGCACTAAGTTAAGCAGTTAAAACTTAGACAGCACAAATGATTTACCAATTGAATATCTGGCTTTTCTTTTTTCATGTGTAAATTTGAAAAAAAAAAAAAGCCAAACTATGTACTGTTTTTGAACCTATACTGTAAGTGCTTAAAATCTCATGTAGGAGCTTAAGATTTGGAAGATGCTGTTAGGGATGGGACCTTTTTTTAACTTAGGCAGATTTTTCCAACAAAGTGATCATTGTAAGTCTCAAAAAATAGTTCGCATTTACAGGAAGAGTCTCTCAGAAGTTGAAACAGTATATCAACAGGTACAATCTCTATATTCTCTGTTTCCTACTGTTGTCCATACTATTAACCTGATTTCCCTTATGCAGGAAAATTGTGTAACTTGCTTCATATATAATCATGCATATATATTTATTAATAATTCTCTAGTGAAAATTTTTCTGATACTTGCTTTAGAGATACTGAAATTAAACCATAAGATGTCTACTTCCAGAGAGGGTCCACCATCCATCCCCAAAATATTATTTATTGGTTAAAAGTGTATGGTTGCCAGTTAAAACCATAAATTCCTGTCTCTATCCATAAATTGATAACTATAGATATAGTTAAATAAATCTCCTTGAAACTTTATCACAGATTTTGCAAAACAGACTCTTGATTTGTATTTTCTTAGACTTTTTGTTTCCTGGATATCGGTTAAATTGGGATATCTTTACTAAAACTTTTGAGAGCAGGGACACAGAAGATGGGAAGAGAAGTCTTGGCTTGGCCCTTTTTCTCTTCTGTAGATTCCTGCAAGAGAACAGTTTTGTCCTCTTTTAGCTATTCTAGGGTTTTCTGACATTTTTGCAGCTGTGGATTCCAGGGAAATTGCACAAAGAGATTGCTTGCAAGCAAACCTGTCCTCTTAAAGACAGATTTGGGAATTGAATGGTCTCATGGAACAGTTTATTTGGGCAACCATTCTCGTTATAGAAGAATCCAATTTTGCTCCAGCTTCCTGCTTCAGTATCTCCAGTAACATTTTAAAATGTGTACCTATATTTTGGGGCAGAAGGGGGGAAGGGAAGGGGGAGGAAGAGGGAAGGATGTGATACTTAGAGAAGCACTGCACCACATTCATTTGAATCTGCAATGGAGGAAAAATAAATATCTACAGAACTTACAGGAGGATTTGCAATGGGATTTTCCTCCTTTTTTGTTCTTGTTTCTTCATGGATATTTAGTTTCCATAACAACACAAGGTAATTGTTAAATGCATGCTGTGGGCTGGATTTGTTTTGGTTTTTTTTTTCTTTGCTACTCATGTTAGAAAGTATTATATGTAGAGTAAAACTGCAGGAGCAATATGGTAATTCTCTTAATGGCTTCTGTTCTGAAACTAAAATATTAAACTGATAAACATGGTATAATATTTGGGAATGGCATCTTGTTTTTAATACTTTGAAGCTAACTTCTGATGTAGAGTTAGTTCATGTGTAAATCTGGATTGAGGCTAAAGGACATGAAAAATACGACATCTGCTGCCAGTCTTAAAGTCAAGTGTTAAACCATCCAAGATGTTACTAGGGTTGAGACAAATGTAGCATTGTGATAAACTGCAGCTTGAATAATTAGCTCAATTGCAACTTGAATGCTTACCTGACTGCCTTCCAGCCAGTACTGAAAATTGCTGGTCTGAAATACCTGCCCAAAAAAACTGATGAAATGGACTCTGACTTACTCTGGTTTCCAGTTTATACTGTCTGTGCTTTTCGGTGTGTTAGAGTAGAAACTGCAAATAATTGCCTTTAAGGATAGTAAGCATATTGTTGCTGATGAGAAGCACTGGTGTTAATAAGCTGAACTCCTCGGCACTGGCTTGTGATGGTGAGGGGAGCACAAGTGGGTACGGCACTGAACAGTAGTCAGAGCAATCCACCATGTAGCTGAACGGAGCAGGGTGTGATGGTGGGAAATACATCTGTTCTTCGTTGTGTGACTTTCTGGTGGGTAGAGTGTTGCATTGGCTTCACTTCAAACTTGCAGAAAGGACATAGCTGTTGAGAATCCAAGCCAAAATGCTAAGTTATAAAAGAAAGCAAATGTTGTGCTTCAATTTCTGCTGTGTGCTGAAGCTGAGGAGCTGACATTTCAGCAGCAGAACGATGTCTTCATAGAGATGATGAGTACAGACTGAGTCATGTAATTTTCAGCTTCAAAAATTAAAATTAATCTGCTGTACATAAAGTTTTTCATTGCTGCCAGCTCACTCTGAAAACTTAGTTATGCCATATTTGCCACCGTAATTGCAACCATTTTGTCTGTCTTTTCTGGTTTTGTTTGGATTTTGTTTCTTTTTTTGTAAAGAGAGAAATGTATGTAGGTTTTCCAGCAACTTGCCAACAGTTTGCATCTAAACATCCACAGTGTCACCTTCTCTCTGCATTACTACGCTAGTCCTTTATGAACTTGAGGCTCTTCCTCGTAGCAAGTTTGAGTGATTGTCAAAGTCCAAATGTAGGTTTTCTCTTTGTAGGTCAGTTACAGTCTCTTAGAGGTTAAATAGCAATGTGTTTTTTTTTTTTTTTTTTTTTTAATTTCATTCTGGGATGTTAATTTTTAGTGTTTTAAGCAAATATAGGCAGTAATATAGAGTCAAGTTCTATGGTGTTTAATCTTTGCCTGAAATAAGGTACATCCATGTCTTTAAATGACTGGATAATCACTTTGGGAAGGGGGAAAATCTGTTTCTTTGAGCCGTATTTAATGAGGTGTAATACCTGTTGATTTCTGAAGTGGATTATGTAGTGTCTTTGTACCAGTATCAGGGTCTGTTAGAGAAACTCTTAGGGCATGATGTGCAGCTGTGTGGAATACCTTTGAAATCTGGGTGGTAGAGGGAAATAAGGGAACATGGTTTGGAATTCAGAATCTCCAGTGTAGGAAGTTGCTTATTGTGTTTCCATCATAGTTTTTATGAACAAAAGAAATTATGGAACAAACAAATCTGGAAGAATTTCTAGCAATAAGGGTCAATAATATGCAAGGTTATTCTTAAATTCTTTTTGGATATGTCAGCATTGTGTTTTTTTCTTATTCCACTTACTGAAGTGATTTGTTTTCATCTCAAGTTATTTAGGTGTCTTAAATTGCTGATGGTTCCATATAGTGGTGGTATATTAATTTCTTGATACAGCCTTTGTGCCTGGATCATGATTCCAAATTCTTCCTTGTAAGTGTGTGCGTGCTTCTGCCTCCTATATAGAGTTTTATTTTGCCCTGGACTCAATCAGGACTTTACTACCTAGCCAAACCTCTCTCTCTCCACAGCACCTCTTCCAGAGTCCAAATTTGTGTGCTGTACTACTCTTCTTTGTCATTTCCCTCAGGTTCTTAAGCACCTCTCTTTCTGGTCACTGTAGCCAAGGCTGCCATGGCCATCCCATCCTGGTTTGGGAAGAGCAGACCCAGCTGTTCATCAGTCTTGATTAGCCCATGCAGTACCTGTGTCAAAAGCTTCTCTGTGTCACTCTGCAATATTGCAATCAAGTTAAAAATAAAAACACATTTTCCACTGTGTTAAGTACTAAAATGAGTCCCAGTTGATTAAAAGAAAACGTGATACTGTATACAGAATTGAATATAAACTGGTATATTCAGTAGCCATCTGCTTTTCTGTATAAAGCAGAAATTGGGAACACCTTCTTGAATGATAGTAAAATACAATAAAGGGAATTTCTTTGCACATGTCATCAGTAATTTATGAGAGAGTGGCAGATTATCTGCATCAATACAAGCTTTAGAATCAATAATTTATTTTTCACATGTGCCGCATAATCATGTGGAAGACCTTCATTGTGAAGCTGGTGATATTTTTCTTAACACAATTCTGAAAAGAAATTTCTGTGGTACGAGTGACATTTGCCAATTTGGTCGTAGTTATTTTTCTCTGGTAAAATGTAATTTGCCCTAATAGGAATTATTGTGTACAAGTTCTTCTTTCAGAGAGATGCATGTTAACCTTGCAGACCATTTAACTAATGGTTTTGTCAAGTTCAGGTGGTTTTCTTATTTTTATCTCTGTCTTTTCAGTGGAAAGTATTTATTTCAAGAGGAAAATCATGAAATGTAAAAGCTAGCCTTAAAACCTGATTATTTTACTGCTTCAGTTTACTGCCTGATTTACACAAGAATTGTGTGTAATTTGTGCTTTACAGTTTCAACTACACTTTCCTCTGTGATGCCTTAATGGAGGCTGAAGAGACCAATGAAAGGCTCACTGCCAAGAAGCATTAGGATTGTACTTCTGCAGTTTATTTGGTGGTTCTTGCCTAAGTGTAAACGCTGAGGCATAAACAAATAACTTAATAATTTCTGCTGGATTGAAACCTTTACATCCTTATTTAACAACTTTACATCCGTATCACGTATTACCTTCATCTTTCAACTGAAGCTTGCACATAATGAAAGATCCCCTCTTTATATGCATTAAGATTAAATTTTAATTATCACGCTTCTGGTGATTTTTGAACTGTTGACTGTTTAATAAATATTTATGTTGGAGATAGTTAAAAATACTTGGTAGCTATGGGATTAATAAAAGGCACTAGAGAAAATATGATTTGAAATATAATTCCTAAGTAATGCTTGTTAAATCTAGATGTTGGTCATTACATCTCAGGGCTGAAGGGAAGGAACTGTAAAATGCTGTAGTACCACTCATTTAAGGTGCAAATCGCTTTTCGGAGGTGAATGTGTGGCAGAAGGGAGCCTGAATTAAGAAGCAGCTCTTTGGGCTGCAGTTGTCTCCCCTCTTAGCCACTGCCCTTTCTCTTCTTACGGAGTTGCCTGTATATTCTTCAGGTGTTCTATCTCTTCTCACCTTATGACACCACGGCTTGTGATCTGGTGGTATCTTACTTGTACAGGATAATGTAGTTGTTGCCAGTGGTCTCATCCATGATGTCTTCTTTTCTTTTTAAAATGTAAGTTTTTCGTACAACTGAAAAACAAATGGAGTTTTGGCCTCTTTTATCCTCCTAGGGCAGAAAGAAATTTCCTTGTTATTTTGGAGGAAGAAATGCACACCTATAGTTCTTGATGTCTTTTCTTAATCTAACCCACTTCAGCAGGTAAGACAGTAATCATTTCATACGATGGCTACTTTCTTTTGAGAGCAACTATAATTAATCTTAAGTGTTTCTTCTGTGTGACACAAGTATCTTGTAGATTTGAAGGATGGAATTAATTTCACTTGCTTCCATAAAATAAGGTCAAGATTGTTTGTGGGGCTTTTTTTTTAAACACAGGATCTTATTCATCACATGGAAGCCTTTTTTTTTCTTCTGTATTTGACAAAAGATTATATTTTTCCCACTATAAATTTAGATTATTTTCTTAGTATTTAACATAAGGCAAAACTTAATCTGTATAATTTTTTTGTCATAGAGTTAGATGTTGCCTTGCAGAACTAAAGTGGTTTTTAAAAATGCTTTCTCTTATATATTGGTTGCCTTTGTGGTCTGTTAGTTCCTTTATTTTAAAACAGGTAAGAGCAATTTTTTTGGAAGACTGATATGGTCTTCGTTACTTGCATCCTGCATACAAGCTATTGATTGATTGGTTTTGACAACTATATTATATATCATATTCAGAAAAAATTTAAAAGGTATTTTCTGCTCTTTTTCCCATTCTTCCCTGCCTTTGTGACTTGGTATGTCCTGGTCTGCTTGCTGAAGATTCACATACTAGTGAAAATGTCATTAAATGCTGGTACAGCTGGGGGGGGGGTTGTGTTTTGCTTTGTCATCTTAGGTTTCTTGGCAACTTCATCTTTTAGCAGCTGCTGTACACAAATTGAGGTTGGTACTGATTATTCCCCACTGCATAAGTATGAACATTATTACTGTGTGCTAAGATGCAGGCTGTAAAAAATAATAAAATGAACAAAAAGTAATATTGCATCCTGCCATTTTAGCCAGGTACCCAAATCTGTAGCTACAGGATGAAATCCTTTGAAGTTTGGACATCAGCTCACCACAAGGCTGATGAATATTGCCTTCTGTCAAATAGTGGCTATCTCGGGTGGCTCACTGTAGATGCTAATCTCTGTTTTATTTTTAGCAAACCATTAGTCTCTCACGGGGGAGTGTGGGAGGAATTGTCAAAGCTACTGAAGGACTGCTATTAAACCGAATTGCTGTAGCAGGTGTTGGGTGGGATCTCCTCCATTCTTACCAATTAGCAGCTACAGGCTTCACGTTTAAAGACATGTGAAAAGCAGCCCTGTCATGCAAAAATTTCCTAGCCTTCCTTGTGCACTGTTAGATTTTGACAAGCATTTCTTTTGAAGTTTCTGTTCTTTGTCAACATACAAGAATTTTCACTATGTAAATCCTTTCCCTAGACTGCCGGTTTATTTTTCAGGGGGATCTCTTGTAGGGGTACTACATTTAGTCTATTGGCTAAGGAAGTGAAGTGTTTGTGACTAGATTTGCCTGTCCATCAATCCCTTTTTCTTTTCCTTTTTTTTTTCTTTTCTCCTTCTCCCTCACTCCAAAAGGGGGAAAAAAGCCCACCCATCAACATTTTGGATATTAATTGGCTGCTAATTTCCATCGATCAGAGGTGTAAAGTTGTTGGTATGGAGTAAATTGTTGTGAAATTGGTGCTTTAGTGAAGGAATAGTCTAGACATTCACTGGGAAACAGCTGAGTCAAATCTAGACCTTAGCAATCTTGGGTGGCTACATGTGCTGCTGCCCCCTGCTTTGCCAGGCAGTGTGCATCTGCAAGCTTGAATCTAGTGTAGTGTTTCGTGTACAGAAAGGATATACAGACACACCTACCAGGGAGAGGAGAGCACCAGGACTATACAAATACATGGGGCCTGTTGGTCTAGGCAACCATCAGTAATGTGAGTCAGGTCTGCAGGGTGGGAGGTGATGGTTTAGTTGCTTTCCATCTTTTATGTTCTCTTCTTACCAATGATTGTTTTGTCCATCTTTTTTGCTCAGTTCGTTCCAGTTTGGGCCAGTGGTGTTTCAGGATTTTGTTCTTTCAAGTTACCTTGAAAGTTGGAGCCTACAGCTTGGTTTCATAGAAACTCCTCAGTTACCTTTGATTTATCAGTGTTGGAGTGCAGTTTCAAAAAAACCAAACCAAAACCATAAAACCCACTGAATTTAAGAAAGATGAGAAAAGAGATGAAAAGACTGTACAAAGCAGAACACAGCTCCTTATTTGGCATGCTCCTAATCCTGCAGTTTACCCAAACTGTTCCTCTTTTTGTGAGTACTATAATCAGGACCAATTGTTTGACAGGAGACTTCTGTAATTTTACTGATTCCTTTATTCCAGCCTTCTCTGAGAAGCACGTTACATAGATGTGGATATTCAGGAAGTTCATGGCAGCACAAGGCAAGAACTCAAAATAAACAGTTCCCAACAGGTGAACTCTGAAGCACTAAGTTGAGAAATCTACAGCAGAGTAATGATCCAGCTCTTTTTGGTGATGGGATGGAAGCTAGTTAGGATTAATGCTGTCTTCCAGTTCATAACTGGCTTAACTTCTGTAAATGAAAAACAGTTGGTAAAGCACATTGACATTGGTTAAATAATTGATCTGAGGAGCCAGCTCCAGGACCTTGCATATTATGAAACTGTAAGTTTTCAGTTTGCAACGAATTGCAGAAACAGCATTTTGTTCAGAAAAAATTGGAAGTGTAGGTAATGTTAGTACATTCTATTTATTTTTTCCTCTGGGGCTGTTACAGCTATGGGGTATCAGATAAAAGCTGTTGCTGTGTTGTAACCTTTGACATGAACTGGATGGCCAGCACAAGTTCTATGCATTACTGGGATTTCACACGTGAATGTGCTCAGTAGGATTTTAATGGTGCACAGAATTCGTGCTTCAGTCTCCTGAATCTCTGTTGCAAATTCTCCCTTACTGCACCAGGCGAAAGAATAGCCTTTTGGAAAAAGCAAAATAAAGTTTGTTTTATGCTGTTCTCCAGTTTCAGTCGGGTTTTTCTTTCTTGCTGCAAGTTCTTCGTTGACACAGCCATAACTACTTGAAATACCACTGTCTTATGATAACTCTCTTGTCTCCTGCTACTGACATTGTAGATAGAACTAGTAATGAAAATGTAGTACAGAAATACTAAAAATTGAACCTAGAAATGAATGTGGCATGATGTGTAGGATGATTAATGCTCCTATTCTGGTGCATTCTAGCACCTTCTTTAGTAGAACAAAAAAACTAATCTCATCATTTGGAGGTAGTAGAGGAGGAGGCTACATTTGCAACTCATTGCTCCGTCTTTTAAATACATGGTTTTCATGTTTTTATTTTCAGTTTTTACTTGGTAAGTGAATCAGAGTCATTCTGTTGTCTATTGTGAAAATCTTAGATACATCCCAGCATGCATCCTTAGGAAGGAGCATGAAAAGGAAACAAACTGCTGTGCAGGCTGACAGAGCCAGTGACAAAAGTTTCTATCTCTACTTCACAGGAAACCCACTAGTATTCTTGATTTATTAATGTATGCACACTTACATACATCAAGGATATAGAAATCAACTTTAGCCCTCAATTTTGGAGAAAAAGGAAATAACACTGCGATTTTGAGGTAATGGGAAGACAACTGGAAATGAATGTATGTCATTACATTGAATATACCTGCATGTTTGCTTCCTAAATGGAAGATGAACTTGGGGATTGTTTCACACAGATTTTTCTCAGTCTTTCATTACTGGCTGACAGTGCCTTACTTTCTTCCTATGTCTATAGCGTAAAAAGATACAGAAGGGACCCCTATCTTGAAGAGGGATCCATAGTGCTAAGATGTCTATTTTTATTTTGGCTAGTGACTTCATCAGTGAAGCTGTGCATAGCACACTGCATACCACATTAGTGTGTTCTCTGACTGAAACTGTAGCTTGTTGATAATGGGAGCGCCTTAGTGATGAACATTTTTTTTCCCCATTTGCTTAAAAGAATTTAATACCTTGCTGTTGCGCATTTTCTGTGTCACAGCCCAATGTACTGCTTGGTTTGGTTGTGTACAAAGAGGCTATTTCAAATAATTATGTGACTTAAAAGTCATCTTTGTTATATTAGCCAAAAAACCCCACTTAAAATGTAATCTTCATCCTATCCCCGTATTTATTTTATAGGTTTAACAAGAGGATTAATTTTATTAATTCAAGTTCTACCAATAAGGGTTTTGTAATGCAGACTAGTAGAGTGAGTATTGGTTGAAAACAAATATTTTTAAGCTGGGTACTTATGAGCTTGAAGTTTGGTTTGTAGTTCTTAACCTGCTAGTTCTTAGATACTTGACATGATGATCTGCTCTCAAGAAAAAAAACATTGAGTTGTTGGCAGTGTGTGACAAATGAGTTTGATTAAAAGGATCACCAAGTTGTAATTAAGGTCTGAGGATACCTAGAAAGAAAAAAGAGAATTTTGTGGTTTTTTTTTTCCTTACCCAAATCAAGGCTTTTAAAGCCGCTTGTAGGACCTCTTCGTTTTGGTTGAGTCCCTCAGCTTGGTAGTCATAAACCTTTTACTTGACAGCATGGAATTGTTTGAAAAAGACTTAAACCCTCAAAGCATCTGAGAATACAGAAGAGTAATTTTTAAGTTTCTACTATTTGTGAAATTACTTTAACTGCTAAATATAGTAGTACAGTACTATCTGTTTACTTATGTTCTGCTTGGAATAGTGATTTGGATAATAAATTAGTTATATTGCCAGTTCATACATAAAAGTCCTGTTTCTTACTTAAGGGTTGTTTTCTTCCTGTTCTTGTTATCAACATGTTTAATTTTGCGCAAATATTTCAAGGTATCGGGTAATTCTCTGTATGCACGAATGGCTTCTCTCTGCACATTTTCTCCTCTGCTGATTAACTATTGATCATTAGCCACAGTAATTATGAGTTAATACAGCCTCTCTGCTGGCAGTTAGGTTGTTGATTTAAAATAATATTTGTAGGGATCAATACCCTAGAAATACAGCACTTTTTTGCAGCCGCTTGTTCTCGTGATCAGTCGGCATCTGTTCCGACTGCTCACCAGATTGTTCCAGCACTACATATTACCAGCAAGTCAAAAACAGTACAGTAATTTGTTACCTGCTGAGTAATTTCCCAGAAATGCAGGTCTGATATTTTAAGCCTATCTGTATAGAAATTCCTATATATCAGTGATGATAAAGGTTTGTTTTTACAGTATTTTAAGTACATACCAGTAGCTGTTGTGCTACTAACATAACTCAGTTAAGAAATCATTTTCTTAGTAGTTTTTAAAATAGTTATCTATTTATGAACTTTTCATTGTCATTTTTAAAACTGGAAGCTAATCTTTCTAGGTGTAGTTGCACTGTCTTCACAAGTAGTTCTCATCATTGTCTCCATTTCTCAACTTTTACGTAAGCTCTGCACTGAGTGTTGCCTTCTGTCTTTATGAAGTTCAATTTTAGGTCTGTGTTCTTGATGTTTTTTTCTTCCGTGGACTCACCTAACGGCAACTCTTGACCACTCGTTTGAGGAGATGTGAGGTAGGGAGGAATGTGTTACTCTTGATATGAATTGGCTTCTGCTGGTATATCACTTGTGCTGTGGGTAATGTACTGCAGCAGAAAGTGTATCAAAATAAAAAGTGTTCATGCTTTCAATGGAAATAAATGAAACATTTGGATTAGTGTTGCCGTTCTTTAACCCCAGCCAGCAGCCAAGTCCCATGCAGCTGCTTGCTCACTCCCCCACCAGCAAGACTGGGGAGAGAATTAGAAGAGTAAAAGGTAGAAAACTCATGGGTTGAGATAAAGACAGTTTAACAGGGAAAGCAGAAGCTGTTCACACAATTAGAGCAAAACAGGGAATTAACTCCGTGCTTCCCATGGGCAGGCAGGTGTTCAGCATCTCCAGGAGAGCAGGGCCCCATCACATGTAACGGTGACTTGGGAAGACAAACAGCATCACTCCATATGTCCCACTTCCTCCTTCTCCCCACTTCATGTACTGAGCATGGTGTTGTATAGTCTGGAATGTCCCTTTGGTCAGCTGGGGTCACCTGCCCTGGCTGTGTCACCTCCCACCCGACCATGTACCCCCAGCTTCTTCACCAGCGTAGCCGTACGAAAAGCAGAAAAGACCTTGGCTCTGTGTAAGCCCTGTTCAGCAATAACAAAAATATCCCTATATCATCAACCCCTGTCTTCAGCACCAATCCAAAACACAGCCCCATACCAGCCACTGTAAGAAAATTAACCCAGCCAAAACCAGGGCATTGTATTTTAAAATTAACATTCTTTTTATAATTTAATTTATTGCTTTTCCCAAATGCTTTAGAAAGACCGGACTGCTTTAGTTTACTTTACGTATGTAATTTAGATGAAAACACAGTGCTAAGTAAGAACTGAAGGATTAAAACACTCTTCTGTTCCTCAGAAACGCTGTTTTCTTAATCTGTACTTGGAATGTGAATAGTTTTCACAAAGACTTCAGATGTAACCAGGATTGCTAAAACTTAGTTCTCACAGCAGCAATAAGCATCATATTCAGTCCATGAAGTGTAATGAACTGGAGAACTCTAGCATCATGTAACTGAGATTATTACATGTATTCAAAGCGATGTTATTCCATGATTCTCAGATGCTTTAATATCTTAGTGATCATTTGCAGGAGCAGTGGAAGGAGATCCATTGACTTGATTTTCATAAGTATTAGCACTAATGCGGCATCATCCCAGCTTCTTTGCATGTGACTTTGATGCAGCCTTACATTCTGCTTTTTTTTCTCTCAGTGCACTTTCCTATTTTGTTTGTATTCCACATATACTCACAACTAAAATATATTCTCATGGCATATTTTGAACTGACTTTTCTCCTTGAAGTTAAGTAAAATAGAGTTAGTGGGAGTTGATGCAGTGACTTTGTGTGAGTGGGAAGTTATGATACTGATTCTAAAACAATGTGGTTTAAAAAATGGCAATACCAGTCTGTTCCCAGTGCCCTCTTGGCACAGTTCATTAAGAATATGTCAGTATCACAAGCTGATTTAAAAAAAAAAAATATCAGTTATACAGTAGTTTTGCATAGTAGCAGTGCACAGCTCTGTAACATCTCCTAGTGTATGCAGATTTTTCAGTTTAAGGTAGGTACTGTTGATGGTATGTAATGTACTTTTCACCTTGAAATCAAAACTTTCTGTTCTGTTTTAGAAAGCAGGCTTTGAAGTAGTTTCACTATTAGCTGTGATAAATGAATGGATAAATAATATTAAGGTGAAGAAGGTGTTTTCTTGCCTTTCCGGGCACATCCTTTTCCTTCACTCTTTATTTTCTTATTATTCAGATCCTCTGACTGTTAAAATAATCTTGTGCATTTCCACTCTTCTGTTTTTCATTTACATCATCCTATTATCTCTCATGGCTTTGTCAAAAGGTTTTTTTTTTTTGTGAGCTGTGGGGGGCGGGGAACCACTCTAGCTAATTAGTGGTGGTCTAGAGAGTGTGGTTTTGTAGACTTGATCTATAATCAGTGAGGACAGGCCCAAAGTCTCCTTTAGGGAGCAGTTTAGAGAAGACTTAAATGTTCATGGTTTAGGTTCAATAGGGTAAAGACAGACAGGGCTTTGAAGGAAAGAGTTTTTGTTAGTGCAGTTGCTGTAATAGGAGAAGTCCTCAAGCTAGCTTTTAAAATAACCTGCTAGGTATGGGCTTCATGCTCTGATTGCATATACTTGCAAATTGCCAAAACATGAAAATGCTTATTTTTTGTGATTTGATAGACAGCCTTGTGAATAGCTGATACCTGAGCAATAGGTCTTAAATGAGTATTTTGAAATCAACCTAGTTCTGAAAGTAATTTAGTTTCCCGAAGCTTCGTTAGGCTATGCTAACACTCCCCAGACATTTTGTATTGTTTCTTACCTGTTTGGGTTTTTTGGGTTTTTTTGGTTTGGTTTTGCTTTTTATTTTTAGTTTATTGCCTGTTCTGACCTAATGACCCTTTTAAAAAAGCCATTCCAGTAGAGTAGCTTGTGGATTTTGGGAGACAGATTTGCAATACAGAAGTAAAAGCCACGTTTTAAACTGAAACTTGCAGCCAGTGCAAGTATTCAGACTTCAATGGCTTTGCTCTTGCTTTTCATCTGCAGTGTCAATTCAAAAATGTTTATTCCCTTACAGTAATTTCTCTTACTAAAATAACTTGAAACCTTCATCTTATGTGAGAACATAGTAAGAACAGTTCTGAATCAGGCAAGTTCTGTATCTGTTTGTATGGAAGAGAAAGGTAAGAGCAAACAAATAGTTGACTATCCCACGCTATGTTTTCCTAGTTTCTAGGAGTCTGACTGAAGAACTTCCCCAGCTTCATGGTGAACTACTTGCACTTGAAACTATTGATGACGTTTTTCGTATATGAACTAACTTGACCACTTTTTTTAGCCAAGTTTGGGCATCCATAAGTCACGGTCATGATTTATAACTAATTATGAGTATTTGTTGGTTGCTCTATAGAAATTGTCTGTTTCTGTGATAAAAGAACTGTAATATTTCAGTGGACACACCGTGACTTTCTAGCACATAACTTACCCCCACCCACCCTTTTCAGATCTTCAAAAACAGTCTAAAGATTCAAAAATCCGGGTTTGTTTTACTGTAGAATTTCTTCCAGTAATTGGAAGAATTTCTCTCTTTTTCCAATAAGAGAGAAAAGATTCACCAAAAATTTATTCCCTCTTCTCAAGTGAACCACTCGAGTATCAGAAAATTTATGTGTTTCATTTCAGAGAGATTTACAACTAGAATGATTGCTCATCCTCAATGGAAATTCTGGCAAGTCTGTATTAAAATACAGGTGAACAGAAATTGGTGTAAATGCTTTACTTGGAAGAAAACCAAATATTTTCATTATAAAAGTATTTTGAAGCACTTCTGTGATCTTAGGAATCTGTGCTCATCAGGCAGTTTTGAAACTGTGATCTTATTTTGAGCCATCTCTCACTGCTTAAAAAACTAACTTACTGAATTTGGTAAGTGATGACTCTGTGGTTAGCATGAAGTACAAAGCAGTGAAAAAAAAGATCTGTAGATTTAGCCATACAATGTTTTTAGATACAATATCTTTTCTTTTGTGTGTGCAGCCTATTCCAAATATATTTGTCTGCTCTAATCTCGTTTCTGTGCTCATTGTAGGCTTGATTAATAGAATTGATTTCCAGAGGATTACAATGCAAATTGAGCTGATGGGGGTCTGATTTTTTAAAATTTCTTTTCCTTTCCCCACAACCCTCCTCCGAACACATATGTGCACATAAGACAGCTTAAGTATATTGGCATCCTTCTGTAAAATCCGAGAGACTTAAACTTATGTAATTATTGAAGAGGATTTCTTTAGTGGGAAGATATATTATGTTTTGGGAGCTCTGCTTTCCCCATCTGCTTGAGTTTATGATTTGTTTGAAATATCCCTTCTTGACAGGTCTGTAGAAATTCAGCAAATGCACCTGCAGGAAGAAAAAGGCTTTTGTTCAGTCTCCGCTTGTGAAAGACACCTCTCATGTTTCTGCCTAGGTTCAGAAGCGGTGACTTGACTTACTTTTAAGAATTCTTGTGTTACCAGTATTTCACTAGTATGTAGTATGTGAACTTTAGAAATCTGCTGGTGTCACTCTCTTTAAATGTGACGTGTACTTCTGCTTGTATTCCAACCCCCTGCTTTGGGGGTGGGTTTTTTGAAGGATGTTTTTCAAAATAGACCCTACACTGCTGCTGTTGTGACCAAGGGCAAGTTTTGCATTATGAGGAAGACTGAGTAGTGCTAGTATCAGACTGTTCACTGAATCAGCTACCAAAATTGTAATAAAATCCAACCATTTTTCTGAAAGCTTTTCTTTAGAAAAAACTCCATATTTCAGTATAGAAAAATGAGTTGGTTTTAACAGTGATGGTATCATTGAACAAAGTTTCTTAATGGAAGGAGGTATAAAATCATCCAGTCTTTACAGGCTGAAATCAAGACCTAGTTTATCTTGAAACGTAACAAGCAGATTGTTGAGCACAGATATTAATCCCTTTCTGATCAGAAATCCTATCGAGAAATTGTTTGCTATGCTTCACAATTGCTGACATTTTCAAGTAGTTTTCAGATATTGATCTGGCTAACAGATAATACAGGATATTGATCAAATCGCCATTTTGGACTAATAGAGGAGCAGATAAACAAAAAACAAACTACGTATGCTCAAGAAAATGCAGCTCTGTGAATCAAAGAAGGCACATTTGGCTTGAAAGTTCTTTTTGTATTTCTGAAGACTCTTCAGAACTCTGGGCAGGGTCTTCAGCTTTTGAGCAGGAGATAGGTGGCTCCAGCTGATGGATGCAGTGGGAATCATTTTAACTCTTTGTGAGTAGGGAGGTGTATTAGCCTTCAAGCTCTCCTTTTTGGGAAGGATCTGCAAGGACCTGGGGGTTGCGGGCCAAGTGGAGCTGAGAATGAGTCTGCAGGAGTCACCATACTCGGCACAGGGAGGAACTGCAGCCTTTACACTTGATGGAGAGTTCAGGCCAATTCCTGTGGTTTACAGTTGGCTGTGATGGCTTCTACAAAGTCGGGCATGGCTGGAGAAAGTCACTCCCCACATACAGACATCAAGGGTGAAAACTGGTGCAAGAATGGTATTTCCCCTTTTTAGAAAGGGTTAAGAAACATTCTTGCTGAACTATTATCAACGTGATTTTATATAATGAACCATAATCAGAAATAGTATGCAAGCCTGATGAAGGCTGTTGATGCAGTGAAACAGGAATACACCCACACATGTACTTTCTGTAGGTAATTTACTTTTGAAGGTTTAGTATTGGAGTTTAAATGATTTCAAATCTGTTTTCATTTTATAAAATGTTTTTCATGCATGTGAACCAGCAACAGATGTAGGTATTTCCTTTTACTGACCATGGCTGGGGGGAAAAAAAAATCACATAAGGCAAAAATATTTGTCTATCATACTGCCTTAGTTTTTAATAAAAAAAGCCTCAAATAGACATGCTGTACTATGTTTAGGATGTTGGGATGGAGGTTTATTTTTGTGGTATCTGTGAGTTATTGTAGCCCAATTTACAGAAAAGTTGAAGAGTAATTTGAGTAAAGAGTAATTTGGGTCTTAGGCTGGAAAAGCAGTTGATAAAAGACCTGCATGGACAGGCGGGCAGGTCAAACACAAGTTTACTTAAACTTTGAGACAACTACTAGTATCCAACCATCCACCTAAACTTGCTTTTTGGGTTTAAAGATATCTGGATGAAGTGCCAGTACTGCTGGCATATGTGTTTTTGTAATAGACTGATTCTTACTTAAATTGCAAAGTGTGTTTTTAGATGTCGCTGCCACCTTGCTTGCTGTTCTCAGTTTGTATCCTGATTTGCCAGCTAGACTGTCTGGATTCATGACTTGCATTGCTTATTTGGTTCTCCCTGGTATTGCAATTTAGTGTAGGTTGCTTCGCACAATGAGTTGCGCACGGACTTTCACAATCACTCCTATGAGTTGATAGATGTGGACAGGTAGGTATTATTTTTCCCTTTATAGTTTCTGAATATAACTCTCTACCCTCAGTAGGTGACCTGTATTGCTGTCTTTAAAATTTAGGTACTGTCCTCTTGGGTGCTTTCAGTTGCTTTGACTATAATAGTCTGTGTTAGGACTATAGAACATAACATACCTGCATCATCAAACATAAGGGTCTCATCTACCTGTTGGTCACTGCTGAGATACCTACACAAGAGATAATTTCTGAGTAACCTTTCTTGGGTTTCTGCATATGAAGAGTTCTTCCTCTGTTTAAGTCTTGTGAAATCCTGCCTGAACACCCACTCGTAGCACAGCACTCACCAGACATGAATCAACTGAAATATTTATATCTAGCTTTAATATTTTCTAAACCATAAATGTTGCAGTCATATAGCATGCAGATTTCTGCTGAGAAACTGTGTGTTTTGGCAGGTAGCTTTTTGTCACTTTCTACATTGTTTTATTCATCATTATTAGTTGTTGAAGCATTCCAGATATAGAATAATAGTTTATGTACGACCAGTCTGGTTTTCAACTCATGTTTTTGTGTACATTCCCATATGCAAAAGGAGAGTGCATTGGAATAGTTGTTCATTTAGCAGAGCGTAAGGCTTATGTAGTTGTACGTTCTTCCCTGCTAGGTTTTTGGAGCTTTTTGCAGGTTTATACGTCGTTCTTTTGCATTTTACATTGGAAGCTGCAGACATACTTTTCAGTTGTTGAGATGATATCATTAATGGATGTAACACAATCATCTTGGTCACCTGGTGGTAGAACATCTAGTGCTCATAAATTCCTGTCAGTTGTTTACAGGTTCCATCCATCTTTTTCTGATATATTTTCATACCCGAAAAATGGAAGTCTTACTTAAAACAGTGTTTCTTTTAGTCTTAACTTAAAATTTCATTTTAAAGGAAAATTAACAAAAGAAACTATATACAATCCTATGTGGAGGTTGAACTCTTTATTCCTTTATATTCATGAATGTGGTATTTTGGAAGATAAATGTGTAATGCATGTATATTTGGAAAATGTGGTTGTCAAGGACAAAAAGCTTTTTATATGTGTTTTGTCAAAAACAGGAAAGTGAATTATCCCCAGGGATCTCTGATGTCATGCCTGCTTATGTTATATAAGAGTTAAAGAAGCCTAAAAGCTGTTTTTTTATTATTCTGGTGGATTTATGGTTCCTCATAAGGTTAGATTTACACAGCATGTGTGTCAAATGGTAATTTAAGATGGTTTTCTTTTTCAGTCTGTGGGATGACCCTGTCTTTAACTCTGAATGAAACCAAACTCATAAATAAATGTCTTCCTTGGACGAAGACCACAACCTTTTGAGTTTAGGAGTATCTGTTACACTGGAGCACTGGGAGGGGTTGCCATAAGCAGTGCTCTAAGAATACGTGACTTACTGAATCCGTTGCCATGCCTTCTGTGTGAACGGTTTAATTGAAGAAAAACGTTATTTCATCTGATTGTCATTTTTGTTTGCTTGTATGGATAAAGCAGACTTCAGAAAACACAAAATGTGGTCCAAATAAGAAGATTGCACTCAGTGTTCAGTTCCCTACTTTAGGGTGGAGTACATTGGAGAAATGTAGCATGCAGTAATCCATCAGGATGACTAAAACAGTGGTCTAGGTGTTTGCTAATGGCAGTAATTTTGGAATTCTTTGCAAATTAATACATAACTGATTTTGAAGCATATTTCAGTGCTCCATTGAAAGGACACCAGAGTTTGGCTCATAAATTGGATTGCATTTTTGTGAGTTATATGATTGCAGATGAAGTATGAAGCTGATGGTCTAAGAGAAAAATGAAAAGAATGGAAAATATGCAAAAGTGAAAAGTTTCTCAGAATGATTCTTGCTTTCATATAAAATCTGTTGCCTAATTTTTTGTTTTCTAAGATCAGTGTCTAAATAGTTCGCATTTTTCTTTAAACCCTTTCTTTTAACCTACTTTTATTATTAGAGGTACTTCATTTTTGTTTTTTCTTTATCTACACTTTTAGATCAAGTTCTTTACACACATATACCAGTATACTTTTAAGAGCTTTTCAGTATAGTAATACAAAACTTGCAATTTAAAAAAGATAAATTGTCATATCAATGAAAAGAGTATTACTGAGGTTTTAGGTTTTTTTCCAAAAAGGATTTTTAGTGGAAGGCTGTGGAGGGTTCAACTTGAGTGCATTTCAATTTAAATGTTGCAGTTATTCACAATCATAGGATGAAAAAAATAAAGAAGTTTTTGCTCCAAATTAGTATCTTCCTTTAAGGTTTTTAATTTACTTCCTTACTTGGTCTTGCACACCTGAATGTATGTTGGCAGTCATTTGAAAGGGAAGCTGCTGTATTTCTTGCAAGGATTGTTTGAGAATTACATGCTTCCTTATCTGTTCAAACATGTGAACTGTTAAAAGAATTTTTCTTGCTCTCTGTAGCCCTTGTATGACTTTATAGTCTGGACTATAATTTTCAATATTATTATTTTTATGCGGTCTTTACTTGGCTAAAATTTCAATAATCTAAATACCTAAAAGATTTCTGCTGCAGAGCCTATCCCAGGTTACTAGAGTCAGAATATCCTGCAGAAACATTCAATGAACATGTTTGAGATTTGGGAATTTTCCCCATTCTGTTGCTAGGGAAACCTTAAAGACCGGGTACTTAAGAGACAAAAGATGTGGCTGAGTATGGCGAGGGGAAGAAAAGCACCTGGCTGTAGCTTCGCTTGCACTCATGGGAGTATCCAAGGGGGATGGTGGAGCTGTTTGGTTTTCCTTTCACTGCGACCATGGGATCCCAGCTCTGCACTGCCTTTTTCTTCCTTGCTGGGTGAGCTTTTGTTTGAAAAAGCATGGGATCTCAACCCCTTTCCCTGCTCCCAGAGTGCATGTCTCACTAGCTGCGTACAGCAGCTGCTATAGGGGAGCCCGGCTGTCGCTGACCTGTGCGTCCTGCCTGCCAGGACACACTGCGGCTTCTGCCACTGCTGTGGAGTTTCTGCTACCTTTTGTTTGCTATCCTGGGTAATTCAGCCCTGCCGTCCAGCTTGCTGCTCCGAGGTTTCCCGCTGCAGCCCATTTCGCCATCCAGTCCATCCGCCATTATCCACGTTAGAAGGGGACCTGAGCTGGCGCTACAGCGCCCCCTGCAGCTGCAGGAGTCACCACCCTGCCCTGCCCGGCTGGGAGCCCAACAGCGCCCCCTGCCGGCCGTGACCAGAACTGCACCAAAGGGGAGGGTGCCTGGCAGCTCAGAGAAAGCTGCCACCGGGTTTCTGGTTTGTTTGTTGTTGCTACTGTTGTTGTTGCTTGTTTGCCTCGTTATAGATACTAGGGAAATCATTATTCCTTTTCTCATATCTTTGCCTGAGAGCCCCTGATTTCAAAGTCATAATAAGTTGGAAGGAAGGGGAGTAATATTATCTGTTCTAAGGGAGGTTCCCACCTTCCTTAGCAGACACCTGTCTTTCAAATCAAGACAGAACATTTGATAAATTTAGGTTTAATTTTGTTTTCTTTGTATAGCAATAGTGAATGTGGGTTCATTAAGCACGTTTGCTAGTGTAAAACACTAGTAATTGTGGGAACTCTTGTTTAAATGACATGAGGATTAATTAGCATGTTTGCTTATGTTATATGTAAGTACTTATGTCTAGAGATGTTTTGGAAGGATAACGTTAACATCTTGTGTGTAAATATATGTAGATATATGTATACAAAAATATACATGGTATATATACCTATGGACAAAAGCAAAACATGTAATTTAGGGGGAACATATTTTAACTTTGTGTTAAAGTCTTTGTCATAAAAGAATACCACTTAGTTCAATTGACATCTTAAATAGATTTTTTAGGGGAGGAAAACTTTTTTGGGTGTGTACTTTTAAATGTTATATTTCAGTAGTAGTTTAAACTTGTTTTTCACTTTGCAAACATAGTGTTTGATTTTATCTGTGGGACTTCTGCTTGCCTTATTTTTGTTTGTTTTTAAATATATAGGAACTGTAATGGATTCAAGTAATGATCTACTTGGTATTTTAACACTAGCGGATAAGGAAGCAAGTTCACTGAACACAGATTAATTAGTTATTTGGAAGCTTGATGAAATGGTATTTTGTTTGATGAGATGCTCAGCTGCCTTTTGAGTGGCTGTTGTTGAGGGAGCAAATTGAGGTTTGAAATTCCAATCTGATGGAGTTTGTTCTAGCCCATTGGGGGCCATGGCCAAAAAGGCAGCATGGCAGGAAGGATTGTGGAGGGTCATTACTGACAGTGCCAGCAACTGGGCTTAGAGTGACGGGAAACAGTGTGGCTGCTGAAGGGGCCTAGGATGTAAGCAAAGGAGTGTTGGAGAGTCAGGAATTGATCAACACCTCTGGTGTGGATGTCTGGTAGTAATTCCTCTGCTCATAATTCTCCTGTCCAGCACTGCAGCAGCACCTTTAAAGCAGGAGCAACATTTGCAAGAACATCTTGCAAATGATCACACACAGGAATGTGTGTGAATGTGAAAGGCTCTCTAGATGATTAATATCAGGGTTGTGGAAACAAAGTCTATTCATTTTAGGTAAATTTTAACTTTTACTCATGAAAAGCTGCTTTTGTTTCTCCCTTAAACACATGACTTCATGATCAACCAACCTATGCAGAAATAGTGCTCTGTGGAGGTTTGAGAGCTGGATAACTTTCATGAAGGCAGCAGAACAGTTCCTTGCAATTCTTTTACCAAACAATTTATTTAGAGAGAAGCAACTGCAGTGATAAAGGAATATTAATGGTGTTGAGAAAAAGATTTTAAATGCTAGCGGAATTATGGGCTTGTATTTTTTTGATAATCCTTTTATCAAATTAGTGACACAGTCTAAAACCTGTTACAAGAAAAATTAAATTAGTTTTGAGTTGCGCTCCAAACCACTTAGAAGCAACTGGAAGTTCAGAGATAGTAGGTTAAGTACCCTTTCCCCCTCTCCTAAACAGAGATCTCTCACTCAACTCTGATGTTTATGGCATGTCAAGACGTGATCATGTCTGTGTAATAGCTTAAGTGTGGCCAGCATGAGTGGAACTAGTGGAAGCAGCTCAGAGACCACAGGCTTAGTTCTGTCTCTGTATTGGTACCAAAGTTATGCTGGAAAAACATTGTGGCCACGCTGGAGGAGAGAGGACGTGTATGGGCCTTTGTGCTATGCAAATATGAGCAAGGATGAAACCTCAGGAAGGGGCACCTTGGTACTTACTGTCATTTGCAGCTTACCCTAAACTGTACCTAGGCCAGGAAGTTTTTTTGGGGAGGTTGTGTCTTGATCTGGGTTTTTTTGGTTTTGGTTTGCTACTCTTCATAGGTCAGATTGTCACAGTATCAGACAGTAGTTTTTGATTGACTTTGGCACTTGTCAGTAAAGCAACTTTTGTAAGAGTCCACATACCAGGAAGAGCACTCTGTTTCTGGAACAATTACCCAGGGATGCAATACAGCAACATCCAGAAATTGAGAAAGAAACATCTCTTTAAAACAAGAAAAGGGAGGGATGTAAATCAAACTGTTTTGTAGTTGGTAAGAATTTGCTTTCTTGAGAGATGGTATCTGTGAGCTAGAATAATTTGCTCTCGTGTGTTGGCACTGGTGTAGACTTGCTTCTTAGAGAGCAAGCACTTCTTTCAAAAGTAAACTGTTATTAACCATCCTGTTGCAGGAATAGAATACAATATAGCATACAGTTAGACCTCTCATCTCTCTTTTAGATCCTGTAAATTAGTTCCCAGGAAGGGGCTTCTGCACTTAATTAACTAGATGAGTGACATTGGTACATGGAACATCGGCAAATGGAACATGAATGTTGAAGTAGGAATGACTACGTGCAGTCCTTTTCTCACCCTTTCTGTCTCAGTTAAAAGGAGTTTTAAAGTTTTTGCTTCAGCAAGTTACTTTTACACTTGAGATCTATGATACCCATATCTTGATTAATGTGTATAAAATGGATGTGAAAACAGAGGATGAAGTTCTGACTTTGAGATATTGTCATGTTTGCATGGTGAATAAAGAGTAGGAAATAATAATGGAGCGAAATGTGCTGAAGTGCACAGGTGGGAGATTACTGTCCCCTGTGTTGCTATATCTGTCTCAATTTGATAGCTTTTATTATGCTTCATTTACCATCCTGTTATGTCACGAGCATTTACCACTGACTGCAGGAGATTATGGTTATTGAGTGTGACTTCATGGTCTTCTGCACAGGGAGGCCAGCTGGTTTACTGTGCTCTGAGCCAGCTGATGGTTTACAGCCATGGTTAGCAGGGCTCAAAACCTGGGGGAGCAAATTCTGCTGAGTGCCACAGTGGATGAGCTCAACTCAGCACCCTTTTCTAGTGACTGCACATTATCTGGTTGTTTCACCATGAAAGCAGGGCAAACCCGGTTTTGTCTGTAGAGAGGCATATTGCAAGAGTGCAGAAGCTGATAGTAGTTACTCACAGTAATTACTATTACATCTTAAGTCAATGTAACCTTGCCTAAGTTCACATGTATTTGCATCAGCTACTTCAGCAGAGAATGAAGCTAAGAATAAAGCACTGGTAAATCTCAGCAGATTGATGCAGGTGATCATTGTGTGTACAGCAACAGGTGGCACTCAGTGTCCTCAGAATAAAGGTTTTCTTCTGATGGTTAGGATGCAAGCAAACATTTAGGGAAAAAGGCAGAAACAGATTTGCTGACGTGTGAGTCAGTGGCAAATTTTGTAGACACATAAATGGGCGAAGTGGAGGAAGAAGAAAGAGAGGTTGATGGAATCTGTTTCTATGCAGAGCTGACAGTTACCACAAACTCAGGTTACACAAAAAGAGCAATTCCCCTAAGTTTGGAAAAAAAAAAAAGCCCCAGTAAGTTGGTAAAAGACCAAACACTATTCTTCGAGTAAATTTTCAGTTGGTAAAAACTTCCTCAGAAAGATGAACCTTTTAGCTTTTCAGCAATTATAATGATGAAAGTAATCCTGGGAAGAAAAGGATAGAAGTTAATAATAGGTAACCAGATAAAGTATTTCAAAAGGCTAAATTGAATTTTTCTCCTCTGAGGAATTAATTTTATGCAATTAAACATTATTTTGTACATATAATAACTTAATTGAATGATAAATTAATATTCCCTCCTGGGGTTTGATCTGTTATAATTCAGATAAGAATCGGTTACACAAATAGATAATCTGTCATATATAAAATATTTTTCCTTGTTCTCATTTATTTTTCTAGTTTCTGAGGGGCTGTTAGTTTTCTGGGGCTTATGCTGACACCATGAGTTTTTCCAGTACAAGTTAGCAAGGGTTGCTGCCAGTAATGTGTGTGTTGTTGCACTGCATTTCCTAAGGTGACTCTATTTTAGTGAACCCCGTGGAACAGAGAAGATTTCCATGAAGTTTTTAATAACTGCTTGCTGTAATATGTTATTCTGATCTCCTTATCCTACAGTTTTGGTGATTTTAAAGTATCCCTGGCAGTATGTTGCATTTACCACCCTCTACTATATTTTACTGTTTGGAGTGGAGCAAGTGCGTGGTGTGGAGGCTTGGCAAATGTGAGACTTTCCTAAAAGTTGAAACTGATTCACTAATTTCTAAATTCTTCATTTTAAAATGCCTCTTTTTAATGAGAACTGATGGTGAAGTATGAAATCTTTCCTTTGGAATGTAATGAATCATAAATAATTTGGTGCCCTCAAAATCTGTCTCTGTCAGCATCAGACTATTAGGATCCTTAGCACCCGTGATTCTGGAATCTGGAGTCTCATCATGTTCCCAGCAGATAAGATAAGAGTAATTGCTAAATCTCTTTAAGTAAGACTCAGCTGTGGGTAAAGTCACTACTTTGCAAGGAAAAAGGACATGATTCCACATAAACTAAAGCTAGGAAAAACTGTAATAGAAGGTCTCTGGATTGATGTGTCAGGCATGAGCTCCTATTCTCCATTCACTTTAACAAGTAATTGTTGAGTTACCTTCTTTGTCTAACTGGATCCAAGATAGAAACTGATTACTGTGCAGTAGTTTGAGGTTTTTTTATTATCCTGAACTGATTTGAGCAAGATATTTCTTCTTGATCAACTGCTTGTATTTGCTGCTTTGTATTCCAAAGGTCTCTAGATGAAATCTTGTCTGGTAGGTCTTAATTTTTGAGTGGCTGACTTCAGACATGACAAATAAGAAATCAAGATCCTTTGACTTCTGTACCTTTTAAGAATGATGTAGTCTGCAAAACTATCTCACAGTTAATCTACAGGGACCTTTTAAGTTTTATAAGAATGGTTCTTTGTCCTGCACCTGAAACTTCAGTTTCGGAGGAGAGAGCAAAGTGATTTGAAAAGTTATAAATAGAAAGCAAAAGAATGAAGATAAGTTTGTGCTCATTTTAAGTTGAGATGTGATACAAAGTCGTGTGGTACTGGTAAAAACCTAAGTATAAAATTTGTCCTAAGGATCTGAGACCCATTTTAAAATGGTCCTTGGACTGCTTGACTGATTCTTGTATGCAGTCTGATAAGCAGATAATTGGTTTTTTGATTATTCTCTTAACTGGTTTTTAATTGATATAATCAGTACTAAATTGTCATGTATCCTTTCAGTAGTTTTTGCATGTGGTTTTCATTTACAGATTTTTGTATGTAGCTGTTCATCTGGTTATTTTGTTGGGCTCCTCAATAAGTTCAGATAAATTGGAAAAGCGTGCATTTTCATGGTCATGTGAAACATGGTCATGGACATGGCTTGTCCTTGCCATATTCTGTTCACATAGATTTTCACAGCTCCACCTTAAGTTGTATTTTCTTCTGTATTGAAATAGTAACAAAGTAGGAATTGCTACTCTTGACAAATGCTGCTCTTGGCTTTAGAAGTAGGTAACATACTGCCTGTCTTGTAATTGTAACTAATTTTACTAGATTACATATTCTGTGTTAACCATGTTACTGCTCAATATTTACCTTCTGGCAGGTTTTTCAGTTAAAAATAGCACCTGTTACTGCTAATTGATGGTCATTTAAATCAAGTGTGATTTGCCCTGTCTTTGATGCTGTCATGTTTTGCAAATAGCGAATATGAGAATAGGGTGAAGAACAGATTGCTGTTATTGTTTAGATTCATTAAAACTGATAACCAGTGTACCCAGGACCTGTCCTTCAGGAGTTGTTAATGTTATTCACTGTAATGTTTTCACTTTATTTTGATTGGAGCCAATCAAACCTTATACACCAGACTGTTAGGTCTCAAATTAGACACTGGGGTGGGAAGGTCAAGTGAAATAAACAGGGACAGGTGGTTGCAGTCTCCAAAAAATTTGACTTAATAGTGATTTAATTCATATAGACACAGTCGAGGGTCGAGTTCATTTCTTCAGAGCATGATATTAACTATTACCATAATTTATGGCCTGTATTCCTCCTGCTACAGCAGATGAAGGAGGACAGCTGCAAAAACCTGCAGAACATGAAACAGCTGGTCCCCAGAGTGAGACATCCGTAAAACTGAGTCAGGAACAGAGAATTTCCTTTGGAAAATACGCTGTGTGGTCACGTAGCTAATGACAGTACCATACATGGAACAGGTCAAGAATAAGTTCCATGGACCACTTAGCTGTATTTTTTCATATATGATTGTATATATGTTTGTATATCTCTACCCTTACTTAGGATTGTTGTGCTGGAAATTTGTAAAGGAAAAAAATATAATTGGGGGCAGTGGGGAGAACTGGTGGTGTTTGGATGCTTATATGGTCAACAACAAGCTTGGGAATTTTTAGAGTTGTTGTGTGAACTTGTGTCCTTAAGTTAATGAGAAACCTTTAATACTGGGTTATCTGTTTCTGTAGCACAGCATTTGGGGGGGGGGAAGATGAATACTTTTCAGAGATACTGATGGTAGAAGGGGAACAGAGAGGGCCAAATGTTGGCTTTCACTGCAGACTGTGAAGAGGAGCTTGTAGCAGTGGATGCTTGTACTTCTACATGTTTTATGCTCAACTCTCAGCTTGACTTTTCCTTTATGATCCCTTTTAGCCTGTCGTTCTTCTGCCCTAAATTGTTACCAGTTTTCATTCAATTTTCCTTCTGTCCTGCCTGTAAAAGCAAGTCGGTATAGCTCTTAAGGAAGTGCTATGCAGTGTTGCAATTTCAAAGAGGTTAATAGTGCTTAAACGCTCTTTGATACGGCACTGTTGAAAAGCATGAGCAGAACATTAGGTTATGTCATGGCACACAGTATTTGTGCTTTCCCTTCCTTGATCTGATGGTGCACAAAAATGTTTTACCAGCCTGATTAGTTCTTAGGCTCGAGAGTGTTTGAAAATTGTAATAAGTTAGAGCTGAATTTTCAGTAATTTTGCAACGTCAGAATGGATAGAGATGAACTTGTGGAGAGCAGCCCTATAGAGAAGGACTTGGGTGTGCTGGTGGACAAAATACTGTACAGAAATCAACAGTGCTGCAAGTGCAGCCCAGAAAGCCAAGCGTATCCTGGGCTGCATCAAACGCAGCATGGCCAGAGAGGTTAGTCTGCCCTTTATTCTGTCCTTGTGAGATCCCAGCTGGAGCACTGCATCCAGCTTGGCATTCCTCAGGACAAGAAACATGTGGAACTGCTAGAGCAGGTCCAGAGAAAGGCCATGGAAGATGGTAAAAGGGCTTGAGCAACTCTTCTATGAAGACAGATTGAGAGAGCTGGGATTTTTCAGTCTGGAGAGGAGAAGGCTGTGAGGAGACCTCATTGCAGCCTTCCAGTAGTTACATAGGGCTTTGAAAAAGATGGAGAGAGACTACTTACATGGACAAATAGTGATAGCACAAGGAGAAACAGTTTTAAACTAAAAAAAAACCCTTAAGATTTAGATTAAATGGTAGAAAGAAGGTCTTTACTGTGAACCACTGAAACAGGCTGCCCAGAGAAGCTGTGGATGGCCCATTCCTGGAGGTGTTCAAGACCTGATCTAGTGGGTGGCATCCCTGCCTGTAGCATGGGAATTGGAACTAAATGATCTTTAAGGTCCCTTCTAGCTCAAAGCACTCCATGATTCTAAGATTATAAGCAGCATTACAAGGAAAAGAGCTGTGTTTATGTAAAAGGCTGTGCAAATACAGTAGTACCCTAGGTGACTCGCACTGTTCTTGTTATGTGTGATGCAGTCAGCTTGCATTTTAAGTATTCCTTATGTGTTGGGTTTTATATTAAGAGCAGCTATTTTATAGAGGTGCTGTATATAGAAAGTGAAGTTTAAACATCCTGCCTTTTGAGACAGAAAGTGCCCTGGCTTGGTATTTAATTAGTGTTGTGCAAAGTACTGTAGTTTTGAGACTGCAGAAAGTACTGGTTTCCCTGGAAGCATCAGAAAGCCTTGATTTTAGACAATGCTGTATTGTCAATGCAGTGCTGGTTCAGCAGCATCGCTCTGCACATATTTGGCAAATATTTAAAGGACACATTCTGTGTAATTGGTTAGACTTTGAAAATTATTAACTTCTTTGTGTTAAAGGATGTACACAGCAATGCAAGATTTTATCTTGACAATCTCATGCTTTTGTCTTCTACCAGCAAGGCTGTATTTGTGGATTATTTTTTTTAGCTACTCAAAGGGCAGTGTACTAAAGGCTTTGTCATCACTTCTGTACTGATGAGGTATGGGAAAGCATTTAATTTTTGTGACTTTGTGAAGCTGGATAATACAGGAGCTGAGGTAGGCAATATTTTATTAGCCAGGGAAATAAATGAAACTTTTCATATCAAGTTACGTCAAAAGTATATGTTTCTATTTAGCTTTAACCTTTTTATGTGTTGTAAACTATGGGCAGAGTGGACTGTGCTTTCTGGACTATGCAGCTAATCTGCAAATGAGGCTGTGCAAAGCACAAATTAAATGTTATTGCCAGCCATCCTCTCCTACAATTGTGTACACTGTTTGCTAATCAGCCTTTTTTTTTTTTGGTTACTATATCAGATACTTAGATAAATGGGAAAGTTGAATAGGTATTGTTAATACCTAATTGCTGCCAAGGATGTATGACTTGTAAATGGCAAATTCTTTAAAGTGTTTATAAATAAAACTTGGAGTTCTGATGTGGCTCTTGTGTAATTTTGCTGGGAAATGTATGCTGTATGTGTCCTTCAGCTGAGAAGCTCCCTACTTGTGCTTTGTAACAATGTTCACTAACCCAACTAAAACATACCACTAATCAATTCAGAAGGAAAAATTTGTATTTGTATGGAATCTAGAAGTAATTTTTCAGAAGGCAACTCAACAATATCTAGAAGAGTCCTCACCACCATGTAACACAGCTCTGCATTTTTGAGATGATGATCAATGGGATTTAAAAACATGTTTGTTGAAAATATTAATTATGTGTAATAGTTAACTTGATAGTGTTAGTGACCCAAAAAGTTATATATTTAAAAATTATGATTTTATCTCTTTTTTTTCTGTTCTAGGTTTAAAAGAAGCATAAGCGATTCAATTACAATTCTGACATTTTGAAGCACAAGTGATGTTAAAACAATTTGAATGTATTGGAGCATGGCTACTTCTTAAAATGCAGAAGTTAAAGGAAACTATTGCTTATCAAAACCTACTGAATATCTGAATTTTCTAGACATCCTGCATTTAACTGTGTCCTTAAATGACCGCGATTAAGATCTCATGCAACCATTGTATATTTTGGAGACTATTCTCCAAAAGAGAACTGTGCATTTAAAAAGCAGAAATGACTGTGTTTTTTCTTGGAACCTACTAAGGTTGAACATACTGAAAGACCATGACCAGCTTGAAGCGGTCCCAGACCGAAAGGGCTGTTGCCACTGCGGTATCAGTTGGAACAGATGGCACCTCAAAAGTCCACTCGGACGACTTCTACATGAGGCGCTTTAGGTCACAGAATGGCAGCTTGGGATCTGCAGTCATGGCGCCGGTTGGGCCTCCTCGCAATGAGAGTTCCCATCATGTTACTTCTACCCCTGGAGTCCCTAAAATGGGGGTCAGAGCAAGGATTGCTGATTGGCCCCCAAGGAAGGAGAACATCAAGGAAACAAGCAGATCTAGTCAGGATATTGAAACATCAAGTTGCCTTGACAGCATGTCTTCTAAAAGCAGTCCTGGGAGTCAGGGAAGCTCTGTTAACCTGAATGCTAGTGATTCTGTCATGTTAAAGAGCATTCAGAGCACACTTAAAAACAAGACCAGACAATCTGAGAATCTAGACTCCAGATTTCTTACACCTGATGGCTATCCCAGTTCCCCAAGGAAAGCTCTTCGCAGAATACGACAGCGCAGCAACAGCGACATTACCATAAGTGAGCTTGATGTGGATAGTTATGATGAATGTATTTCACCCACATTTAAATCTGGACCATCTCTGCACAGAGAGTATGGCAGCACATCTTCCATAGATAAACAGGGAACTTCAGGGGAAAGTTTTTTTGACTTATTGAAGGGCTATAAAGATGAAAAGTCTGATCAGAGAAGCCCAGGCACAACTAAACTTGGTGAGCTGCTGATTGCCAGTGGAAGCAAGGGTTCAGGATTCTCTCTAGATGTGATAGATGGACCTATTACTCAAAGGGAAAACCTGAGACTCTTTAAGGAAAGAGAGAAGCCACTCAAGAGACGCTCAAAATCAGAGACAGGAGATTCATCTATTTTTCGTAAGCTGCGCAATGCCAAAGGTGAAGGGGAACTTGGGAAGTCTTCAGATCTTGAAGATAACAGGTCGGAAGATAGCATTAAGCCTTGGACTTGTCCGAAGTGTTTTGCTCATTACGATGTACAGAGTATTTTATTTGATTTAAATGAAGCGGCAATCAACAGGCACAATGTTATTAAAAGAAGGAACACAACGACAGGTGCATCTGCTGCTGCTGTAGCATCACTTGTCTCTGGGCCCTTGTCCCATTCTGCAAGTTTCAATTCTCCAATGGGCAGCACTGAAGACCTGAATTCGAAAGGAAGTCTCAATATGGACCAGGGGGATGATAAAAGCAATGAACTAGTGATGAGTTGTCCTTATTTTCGTAATGAGATTGGTGGGGAAGGGGAAAGGAAGATCAGCCTTTCCAAATCTAATTCAGGTTCCTTCAGTGGGTGTGAAAGTGCCTCATTTGAGTCTACTCTGAGTTCTCATTGCACAAATGCTGGAGTTGCAGTTCTGGAAGTTCCCAAGGAGAATCTGATTTTACATCTGGACAGAGTGAAAAGATACATCGTTGAACATGTAGACCTTGGTGCATATTATTATCGAAAATTCTTCTACCAGAAAGGTAGGTAGATTTTATTCCTACATGAGTTTTAATAATGATTGTTTTCCAAATATACAAAATTCAGTTGGTATTTAATAGCATTTGCAAGAATTATATATTTCTTTAATGGTATCTTTTACTGATGGGTATGTGCTATTTTTAATAGTCTTTCAGAGTGTTGGAGTATAAGAATGTTGAGGATTTTATTGCTGATAGACCTGGCAGCAATGGCTACAAAATAGAAATGTCCTGAAATGTATCCATGGGACTGGGCAGGGCTTGACACTTAAAAGATTAAAACAAGAAAATAAAATCCTAGAATATGAGAACTTTCTTCCCATTATGCCAAGACTTGATGTACTCAGGATTTAATGGAATAGGCGTCTTGAAGTGTTAGCATTTACAATAATCTTTGGGCCTTCTAAAAACTTAATAATCCATTTCAAAAATTTTGAAAGTATAGAATATGTAAATGAAGATAAAAATGTTTTCCATGCTCACTGTTTTCATTACATCTGTCAATCTAGAAGGAAAATTTGAATTTGTCGAGTTTTGCAGACACAAACTATCACTACATAGATATAACTATATATACAAATATCTGTGTTGCAATGACAGTAGTGCATCTGAAAAACCAGAGTGCAGTTCTCTTATCACAGGGTTTTGCCCTGAATATAAAAGGATTATAATTTCCTTTGGATGTGTATGGGAGGGAGAAAAGAGCACAAAGCAATAGATCAAAGCTTTTTGACGTATAGAAAAGAGCAAACCCAAACATTATCCAGCTAGTCCCCATCTCTGCCTCCCCTCCCATCAAAATGATACTGGCACCATGAGACGCAGATCTTGCTCTGTTCTTCGTGGTTCTGAAAATGATCAAATAGGATTGCAGGCCAATGTCCTTTAAAAGAGTTCTGTCCGCAGGACTATGTCCTGTCTCTTGATGGATAGAGCGGGTCTGATGACTGACCTGGGAAGTGCTTGTTCCTTACTTTCCAGTGATCAGGATTGGGTTTCTTCTCTTTAGTGAATGCAGGTCAAAGGAGCTTATTTGCTACAGGTGAAAGCACCAGGGCTGCCTGGTTGGAATTAAGTGGATGGTCTGTTAAAAGAAAAAACTTCAACTTTTTAACTACATGTTATTACTAATAATCTCATCTCCCATTTTTCTCTTGCCTTCAGAATATGTCCATCTCTCGCCTCTTCCCTGCGTTGTCCATTGGTTGGATGGCTCCTGTTACTCTTTCCATAGCCTCCTCTTTCTGCAGGCTTTCTAGGGCTGAGAGGCAGCCTTTGTTCCATGGTTTTTTGGGAGTGCTGATCCATATCCTTTGTAGATGTAGGAGTTAGGAAAAATAGTGATTTCTTGGGAAAAGTGAGCTAGATGTGTGATACAGGATGAGGTATATTTGGAGGGGAGAGCCTGAGGTTAGGGACCTTTGTCTGCAATTATCTTCCTGTCTGTCTCCTTCTGGAAAAGTCTGATTATCAGTCTAGTGACTTTTGCAATCAGGAACTAAAATTTTATGTTACAGCTGACCTAATTTACAGCATTTCAGCACTAAGACTTTATTCCTCCCTCTTCCTTGTCCTAGTTCTCTTGTTTTCAGAAAACTTGATAAACCAGTTGAGTTTACTAAACAAGCAAGCAGAAATCTTGCCATTGCAATAAATTTGGGGTTTACTGCTTGGTTGTTTCTCTCCAGTTATGATGAGGGATATTACCTTTCCTTGCAGTCAGAGAAGTGCCAAAGCCCTACTGGCAGGTAAGGGATGAGAGAAAACAGCAGAAGAGGAAGGAGGTGTGAGTTGGATTTCAACGCTTGGGCAACAACAATTTATTGGTTTGCCTTCTCCTTAAGGGAAACCACGCCCTCATGCTACTACAGTTCCAGTCACCATTATGTTTCCATTTTTTCGTAGGTGTAATTAAGATGAATTGATAAAATTGACTTCACCTAGTCCTAAGGGTATTGATCAGGGGCAGCCAGATATAAAAATGTGTTACAGAGTAGGATTGGACGGGGAGAAGAAGCTGTGATTTTTTTTTTTTTTTTTTCCTTAAGCAATAAAACTGGGTTTTAAAGTCACTCCTCTTTGTGTTCAGTCCAGCAGAGTCCAAACCAGGGGTGTTGTTTCTACCAGAGATTTTTATCTAAAGCTGTACTTTAGAAGCCTCATTAGATATGCCCAAACCCCAATTTTCTACAAGTGCAAAACACCTTTTGTTGACCGCCCAGAGTATCATCGTTCCCTGAGCAAACTTTAGACTAAGCTGATGAGGTGGGATAGTGATAAAACTTAGAGCAGCATAATGGAGGGGAAAAAAAAAATCAAGGAAGTCAGTTTTAAGTGAATTTTTTATGTAACGTGAAGCAAGTAATGATGCAGAATTTTTTTGCTGGAAGAGGAGGTTGGATTTTTATCATGTTATGAATGGAACAGACAGTGCCAAAAGACTGTTTCAGTGGGATCAGCTCATCAAGTCAGTAGGCTTTGGATAATTTTATAGTCTAAGAAGTATATAGCAAAGAATTCGACAACAATTCCTTTTAAATATCTCAAACCAGGAAGATTTCACAGACTTGGAGAACCCCCAGAAATTCTAGAGCTTGCAAAGAATAAAAAGCAATATTCCAGAGAATTGTAAGCATGAGTTGGTTTTCATTCCAGTTGGAAATAACAAAGCAGGTAATTTGGGACTATATCAATAAAGAACTGCCAGTTAAAAATCACCAATTATGCCAGTCAGCTTGATTGTAGGTCTTGTCACATAAAAGAAGAAAAAAGAAAAAGTTAATCTTGTCTTAAAAAAGATGAAAGCCATTACATTCATATAATCCTTTTTAATTTCTTCAAGATAATCTGGTGGAATGCTGATGGAGACTTCACTGAAGTCTTTAATTATAGGAAATCAATAGCTCATTTCTTACAGGTACTGTTACGTAGATGATAGATCCATCTCAAATTTTAGCAGTGTATGGAGGAGCTATAAGTGAGCTTGCAGTATTACTAACATGGTCCAAATTAATTATAATATTTTAATCTCGTTAGTGTAAAATATTTGCATATGACATTTATGGATGAGTCTTGTATAAGTTCAATGAATGCAAATGGATGAGTTTTTGTATGTAAAGGAAATTGGTCCTCTACAGAGTAGTGGAATTCATAAATAGTGTTCTGGCCTGGTGTCCAGACTTCTAAATGTGAAAATACTGATGGGGACAGTTTAGTGCAGGTAGGAAAAACAATACTTACAAAAAGATATTGGGAAAAGGACTTTATAATAGTACTTCCCACGGCTGAATTTAGCTTTCTCCAATTTATATCTGGGCTAGTTGTGCAGACTCCCTTTGTTCTCAGTGGCGAGAAGTGAACCTTGCAGGGTCATATGAATTGCACTCTTCCCTCAATTCACTAACAGAAGCTCATGCACAACTAACTTACATAGAAACGTTTATTCATGTAGGAAGTGTTTATTCTTATAGGAAATAAATGCTACTCTTATGATGCATAAGATGTATTTACAAGGTGATTAAATAAAGGTGTGTTTTAAAAGGTGTGTTTGATAGAAGGACTTAACTAGAAGTTTGAAGTCTAGACATTTATAAGTTAAGCTAGTGCATAAAAAGAGAGGGAGAGGACAAAGCCAGTGCAAGAACCAATTTGTGCAAGTTGCACAGGTATGTTTACTAAAGACTTATTTATAATGAGTATTAAAATCATAGAGATGGAAAAATCTGTTTGCATCACGTTGTCCAAGTGCTGTTCAGAAAAGAGTGCATATCACACCAGAGGAGCAGTCTGTTTTCTCTGTCACAGTAATTGTGTCTGGGAATTACAGTTCTCATGGAAAGAACCAAGAGCATCTGTTTTGCTTGCATCCTCCTCACACAGTAGTCGCTAATGTTACCATTTAGGACAAATTTTAGTTACTGGCTTAGAATGAAAGACTTGACTGAGAAGTAAATAGTTTCCTGAACTGGTTTTATAACAAATGAGCTGTTGGTCAGCTTTCCTTTAGCTGTTGGCAGCCAGTAAAAATACCCTTTGCTCTAATGTTTTAAATTACTGCACATTCTATCCAGAAATTGATGGCTTCCAAGTATGTTGCTAGGCTTGCAGAGCTCTCAAAATGCTGCCTACCCTTTTTTCTCTAGAGAACTACTGGGCAGAGTTTTCCAGTACTGTAAATGCTGAGCTAGGATTAGAGAAAAATGCTTGATGCTCAGTTTCATTCACAAGAGAAATGTTTGGGATTTTTATTTCGAGTCCAATTACACAAAATATCAGGTGAACAATATATCTAAAGAGAAATATGATAAAAGCCCAAAAGAACCTTTTCACTCAAAATCAAGTGCATTTACTTGGATTTCCTTTGCAAAGGAAACTCATAGGTGTTTGCCAGGAAAATAAGTATTTTAACTTTGGTTATTTCACTGGAAGCATCTTTTGAGTTATATGATAAATATTTAACTATTTTTAAAAGTATGTGTCGTTTGTTTTAATGACCAGGTACAATCAATTAGTTATTTGTTTTGGGTATGGATTTATAAATTAATTTATGGCTGTTACTAGTTGTCCTGATTGTTCCTTAATTAAATGATTTTTCAACAGTAGTTTAAATTAAATGTCAGTCTTGAGAAATGTTGCTTCCTATGAGCTTCTGTGTGGTGTGGAGATATAAGCTGTGTTCTGTGATGTTCATGTTTGTCATAAAGTTCTTGAATTATAATTGTGATGGAGTCCTTGTTTTCCCTATAAGACTCCTAATTAGCTACCTTTAGATTGGATATTAAGCTTTTTGCACTTTAATTCTGCTACTTCTTTTCCTGCACCGGAAAGAGAAAATTGTTCAATATAAGGAGATTCAGGATGTAGGGGAAAATCCCATGGAGATACATGAAAGTGTCCCAGAAGGAAAAGCAGCCAGATACAGGGATATATATCTATATCTACATATATATCTATATATAAATATATATATATACATTGTAGCTTGCAGAATGAATACAGAGATGGCATATAGGGGAGGAGAAATACTGAAGATAAAACTAAAGAATGAACAACCTGGTAGTAAATGTGAGTAGAGGAAAGGACTGAGAATGTGCATAGGAGAGCAAGAAAGATGCTGCCCAGTGCAGACTGAAGGAAAAGAGAATAAGACATTTCCTATTAGCAGAGAAGTGTAAAGTTCCACACTACTTCATGCATTTTTCCAAAGCAATAGGAGCTAATTAATAGCTTAATCAAATGATACAGAATTGTATGTGTATTTTGATGCAGCTTCAAACATTCTTCTTGCCACGCTCTTAAATGTGTTTTCACGATGTAGAATAATTTCTCCTGAGAAAATTCTCTATCTGAATTGCAAGCAAGAGGGGTTGCAAGGTGCACAAATTTTACCGTCTTTGTGGCTGTCAATACAGAAAACTAATGTAATGTTTGAACGCTTCTAATATGCTTTACCACCATATATTTTTTCTTTAAGTTTTTCCTGTTATAAAAGCAAAGCCACATCACTGTTTTTAAGTCACCAAGCAGTTTAGCGTGGAGATGGCCAAATTATCTCCGCTTTTGGAAGCTGTGTAATATGCTGCTAAAAAACTTAATTGAACTTTCTCAAAGATTGTACTGCTTCTGTATTGACCTTGTCTGCCATAAACTGTTTGGTGAGCAGGAAACATCCTGAAAAAAAAGCAAGCTACTTAATGCAGGAAGAAGAGAAGCTGGGGTGCTAGTAAGATAGTTTGAAATTTTGGACAGAACATCTCTCACATTTACAGGGCATTTACAGTATCTGTGGACTACTATAAAAATTAACTAAGCTTATATGGATGATCTAATTTATTACTAATTTCTCCAGTCACAGTTCAGTCACCCAAAATTCAATGACAGTATTTACAGACGATTCCACAAGATATTAAAAGAATTTTGAATTTTAATTACATTTGTGTAGAGTATTGGCTTTTCATGACTTGCAGAAGAATTTGTGGAAAGTAAGTTTTCTAATGCTGCAAGCATGTTTCTTTTATGTCTTGCATTCTCTGAAATCTTAAACAGAAAACACTGAGTGAAGGATAATAACCAGATACTGGGGACTTGAATAGAACTCCCAAGGGCTTAAAGTGCTGGACAGCTGTGTGAAAGTACTTAGTATGTTGGAGGGATGTTTTGCAAGAACCAGTAAGTATAAGTTTTAAAAGAATTATTGTAAAAAATGAGGCTCTCAAATTTTTAACAACATTATTAATTGGAAAAATGGTTGCCATACACTTTAGATGGAGTGTATTTCAATATCTGTTTTTATTATCTTTAAAGATGCAGTTCTTGATGATGGTAAAATATTTTATCTCTGTAGTAGAATAGCTCATGGTAGACTGCTCCTGAAGTTCTTATTTAAAATTCCAGTTGTTTTAAGAATAACAAGTGACCTGTATGTAGTAAAGGCAGTAAGGTTTCATTTCCTGTCAGGGCAGTTAAATGTCTTTTTCATTCTACTGAATTTCACGTTTCTTTGGACTGCTGAATTTTCAGGTGGCTCTAGCTTTCTGGTTTTGTACATGTACAAATTCATTTATGTATGCAGCTTATGGAAAATGATGACATGGGACTTCTCTTGTATAGTGCTTGACTTTGTTTTTTGACTTTTCTCTTAAATTTTCTTTTAGAAAATGTATGTTTAAATTCAGCGGTCACTTAACATATGTGCAGCTTTGTTTATATGTTGCTGCATTAATGGTGATATGCCTCTGTCATCAGTCAAGATAGTTTGTAGTGCTCAAAAAGCTCAATGGAAGAGCCTTCAACACCAATCTCTAAAATTGTTGAGCTTTAATTTTTGTAAATGTGCTTTTCTAACACTTTTCCATTTGAAGCTTGGCTTTACATGTCTATGGTTAGACAAATATAAAAATGTTTCAAAGAATCTGCTGTTCAGCTAGTGAGTGGTTTCACTAGTCCTGCATTTGCCTCTCTGCTGCTTTCCCCACTAGACTGATTTTTAATTCAACTCTTAGCACTTTAAATTTACTTTTAGGGTTATTGAACACTTCACTGTTAAACATTTATGCTACTCATTTTATTCTCGTGCTTTGTTCTTCTGTGGTACTATGATTTGATATTTTTACTGTGAACAAGCCTTTAACTTCTCTTTCAGCTTCATCAGTTTTTCCCATTTTAGAACTGAGTAATGTGTATGGAAAAAGAAAGAAACAGTCAAACAAAAATAAATAATTTACATCCTTTGCTAACTACAGTTGTTTGACATTTCTATTTCAACATAGGTTGTTGAGTTTCCCACTTTGGTGTATTTGACTTCCTTCCTTTTTAGTTTTAAAGGCGAATTGGTTGTGCTTATTTAGCTCAGTGTGAATGAAACAGATGGCAATATAAAAGCTGATGTAAGAGGTGTATCCTGTTTTAGGCCTATTTAAGCAGAGATGCCATGTTGAAATTCAGCCTTCTTGTATAAAGGGAGCCATGGGAGAGCTGAAGCACAAAAATGACACCCTGGTACCACTTGAAGACATGTTCTTATTGATTCTGTGGAGCTGGCAGTTCATTGCCGGTATAACAATCAAGCATGAAAATGTAGTTGAAGTGTAAGAAGTAAGACAGACTTTTTTTTTTCTTCCTCGTATACAAGAACACTGGAACTATTTTGGGGCAGATGAGAACCTGGGTCCAGTAGCTGTGAGTATAAGAAGAGAGAAGCCAGAGGAAATCAAAGAAAATGGACCTCAGTACAACTACCGGATCATCTTCAGAACCAGTGAGGTAAGCAGGTCAGGAATGATTGTAAGAGAAACTACAAGTGAGCAGGCAAAAGCAGGTGGCATGCATGGGGTTTGTGTGCTTTTCAGCATCAATAAAAGATTTCTATATAGTCCAGGAACATCCTGACAGAATTGCACTGTATGTACACAGAATATGTGTGAGCTAGTCCATAATGTCCGATACAGAGGAAACTGAAGGTTGTTTTGGTTAAAACTGAGAAACTTACAGGAGCTATATTAGCCAGAAGCAAGCAAAGAGGAGGGAAACTGCTTCCTTCACTTTTATATGTGGCAGTGGGTAGACGTGAGAAATGTACTTTTTACTTTTAAATGCTCTGCTAGAAATACTATACTAATACTAATTTTTCCAGGTAGTAGTTTCCTGTAAAACTTAAATCTGATGAATCATTTGAAATAGCCTGATTACCATTAGGTATCAGTGTTGGTTTCATGCTAACAGAAATTCCTTAATGTCCTTAATCTCTATTGGGAATTGGAAACATAGCAGTGTTCCACTGCTATTGCTAGTCAATCTCAGTGCATAATTCAATATATGTATTATTTTTCTGTTGTATTCATAGCTCATGACATTAAGGGGCTCCGTGCTGGAAGATGCTATCCCTTCTACTGCAAAGCATTGCACAGCCAGGGGACTTCCCCTAAAAGAAGTGCTGGAATATGTGGTTCCAGAGCTGAATATCCATTGCCTAAGGCTGGCCTTCAACACTCCAAAAGTCACAGAACAGCTTATGAAGCTCGATGAGCAAGGGGTAAGTGCAGAGTTACAGAATTAAACAAATAATCTTAATCTCTCCCATTATTGCCATGTGTTGCAAAATTACCTTTCAGCTTTATATGATTAGAGTCAGTCTGTTGAAATGCCTCATTTAAACTAAAACTTATCATCAGTAGGGAGAGTTACGTTGCATTTATTTCCCCCAAGTTTTGCAGAATATTTGGTATGTATGAAATCAAGTTAATTTCTCTAGTTTTAGATTGATGTTACGGCAGTTGTTTATTTTAATTTACTTTAAAAGAGATTACATTATTGTTTTTCAAAGACTGTGGGGAAGAGGGAGCTCCGTTTTGTTTTTCTTATTAGTATTATAATAAGAAGAAAAGTCTCCCATGTTACTAAATGTTTCACTGTAATAATGTATTGGCTAAACCATGACCAGAGTGCTGCCTCTCTCTTTTTGTTTTGTTGGTGGTTTTTCCTTCTTTCCCCTGGAACAAACTACATGGCAAAATATTTTAAACCTTTCTTCATACAAATAGTTTTCAATTAGGTGATAGTCTCCTGGTCTTGTAAAGATGGAACCGAGGCGCATTAGCAATACAGCTTAGACTCAGCAAAATGGAAGTCCATGAGTGAAGTGAATTTTATTATTATAAACCTCAGTAGTGATATTTAACAGCTGTGTGCATGCCTCAGTCTTCACTGGCAACCTCTCTTTCCATGCCTCTTGATTCAGTGGACCCAGGATGAGGCTGGGTCCCTCCTACCGTAAGAGCAGATCAGGTTCATGACCACCTGATGAACCTGAATGCACATAAGCATGTGACACAATGAGGTGCATCCCAGAGTCCAGAGGGAATTGCCTGCTGTAGTTGCCAGGCCACTCTCCATGGCATTCGAAAAGCCATGGCAGTCAGGGAGTCAGGGGAAATCCCAGGAGGGGAAGAGGGGAAACACTGTACCCATCTTTAAAAAGGGTGGGAAGGAAGATGCTGGGAACTACCCACCTGTCAGCCTCAGTGCTGCGTGTGGGAAGGTCATGGAACAGATCCTCCCAGAAGTTGTGCTAAGGCATATGGAGAACAGGGTGGGGTGATTTGAGGCAGTGAGAATGGCTTCACCAAGGGCAAGTCCTGCCTGACCCACCCAGTGGCCTTCTGTGATGGAGTGACTAAATCAGCAGACAAGGGGGGGTTTACAGATACTGTTTGTCTGGACTTCTGTAAAGCCTTGAGCATGGTCCCCCACAACATCCTTCTCTGTGAATTGCAGAGAGATGGATTCAATGAGTGGACTGTTAGATGGATAAGGAATTGCTTGGATGGTCGCATCCAAAGAGTAATGGTCAATGGCTCAGAGTCACAATGGACATCAGGGACAAGTGGTGTCCCTCAGGGGTCTATATTGGGACTTAACAGCTTCCTTAAAGACACAGATGAAGGCATTGAGTGCACCCTCAGCAGATTTGCAGTTGCCACACCTGAAGGATGGGATGCCATCCAGAGGGACCTGGACAAGTTCAAGAAGTGGCCCCATGGGAATCTCATGAGGTTTAAGATGACCAAGGGCAAAGTGCTGCACCTGGGTGCTGCACCTCTGGTATCAACACAGGCTGGGGGATGAACAGATCAAGGGAAGCCTATTGAGAAGGACTTGGGGGTGCTGGTGGAGGAGAGGCTGGACATGACCCAGCCATGAGCACTCCCAGCCCAGAGAGCCAATGGTGTCCTGGGCTGCATCCAAAGCAGCATGGGCAGCAGGGAGAGGGAGGGGATTCTGCCCTTCTGCTCTGCTCTGGTGAGACCCCACCTGCAGTGCTGCATCCAGTGCTGGGGTCCCAGCATAGGAAGGACATGGACCTATTGGAGTGAGTCCAGAGGAGGCCGGCAAGATATCAGAGGAATAGAGCACCTCTCCTGTGAGGAAAGGCTGAGAGAATTGGGGTTGTTCACCCTAGAAGAGAAGGCTTGGGGTGACCTATTTGTGACCTTCCAGTGCCTGAAGAGAGCCTAAAAGAAAGAGGGAGAGGGACTTTTTACAAGAGCAAGGAGTGACAGAACAAGAGGGAATAACTTGGAGTAACTTCAAACTGAAAGAGTAGGTTTAGATTAGATTAGGAGTTCTTTACTGTGACGGTGGTGAGGCATTGGAACAGGTTGTCTAGAGAACCTGTGGATGCCCCATTCCTGGAAGTGTTCAAAGCCAGGTTGGATGGTGCTCTGAGCAACTTGGTGTAGTGGAAGGGACCCTGCCCATGGCAGGGGGATTGGAGCTACATGATCTTTAAGGTCCCCTTCCAACCCAAACCGCAGCATGAATCTATGATATCTAACAAAATTGTGCGGTTAAATTATCCTAATTTCATATCCTGTATGTTATTACGCTCCTATAGTATGGTTTTCTAGTACTTAAACTTTTGAAAATCATCAAGGACACATGATAGTTAAATTTTTATTATCAGCATCAAAGTATTTTCTGGTTTTGTGGTAATGAAACAGTTTGACACTTCTAGCAGAAAAAGATAAGCACACTCTGTACTAATTAAAAGCTGCATTTTTTTCAATTCTAAACTAACAAAAAAATGGGTAACAGCTGCTCTACTAATTAGGTGCACAGAATGTTGATCTCTTCTTCTTGCCGAGTGTCACACTGTTTCATTACAGCATGAACAGGTGCCTGTTTGATATAGCAGATAAAATGTTTTGTAAATTTAAGAGTTAAGATTATAAAGTCACCTTAGCCTGACTTAGCCATTATATTTCACCCAGAAATTCCTTCACTGAGCCAAATTTGCATGCATCAGTTTTCATTAGAATAGGATGGGGTTTTTTATATTTGAGTGAGGTCTTAAAGCAGTCGGTTTTCATATTTAAGAATTGCCACTTCTTTATTTAAATTTATCTGCTTTCAGCTTTAAAGCTTCTGATATTTTTTCTGCTGCATCTTAAAAGTCTTTTTGGTGTGAGATTTTTTTTTTTCCAGCAAAGGTTTTTGTATGCAGTGATTAAATCATCTGTTGGTCTTGTTTGTGATAAACTAAACAGATTGCACTTTTCAAGTCTTTCACTGCAACATATTTTCTCTGAATTTCATATCACTCTTATGGCTGAGCTCTGCCGCTTCTACTGTTTCAATATCTGCATATGTCATTCAGTGTCGGAATGGGAACATTTTTCTTGCCCTAGTTTTGTACTGGTGGTGTATGTTAAAGTTCCTTGTTCCTTACTTCTTAGTTTGCTAGAGTGGGAACATCTGCTGTTTTGTACATATGGTCCACATTGCTTGTCACCTAGCTGTTCTTTTATTGGATTTATTAAAATGCATTCATTTGAATGGTTCTGTGTTAAAAAGCAATCAGTCATTTCCTGGGGCTGCACTAGCTTTTTTGCTAATTACCATCTTCTAATCTTTGTCTTGAATGCAGAGCCCATGGTAAGTTACTGTAGGTTTACTTTCAAATATGATTAAAAATTTTAATATTAGGGCAATTACTGATTTATTTCAGTAGAAGCTAATCTTCATGGCAATTCCTCATTCACAGAAATGCTGCAAAATGTCACTTGGTTCTTAAGATAATTCCCATTTCATAATATAAACTTGCTGACTGGTTAAATCCAAGATATACTTTCTGCTGTCTTGCAACTGGGTGCTAGATAAATACTTAAAGTGCGCTCTTCCCACATGTATGAATATGAAAATACTTTCAGATTATTAAAATGGAGATGCTACTTTAGTGATTATACCACAACAGAATTCATGCTTCAACTTTTTTAGCTTTTTCTTGTAGTTAATGCCCTTTTAAGGACCCTAGATTTATCAGAAGGAGGTGTAATAATGGGGACTGCATGCCTTTCTCCAGATCTGCTCTTTTTGATTCAGAAATGCCAACTTGTGTTGTCCTTAAGGAAACTTTTTTTCAAAAATTAGCAAATCTAAGAACACAGCTATAAGGCATATCCTGCACTTTGCATAGTCCTTGTTTAATTTCTTAGGCTGACATTTTCAAAGCAATAAAGCACAGTTGTTTGCTTGCTCATTGGTGCTGCATATCCCATTTATGTTTATGCCCTTGAAATACTTCCTTCAGCTAAAGTTGAAGCTTAAATAGTGTAAGTGTGCTTCATGAGAATAGTTTTCTTTGTCCTAACTTGTTCTAATGAAATTACAAGAAGCTATTGTAATTAGCAGTACAGCAGAACTGTGGTTCCATGAAGCACTTGCATCCATCCTGTTTCTGTGGGGCTGGAGAAAACACATCTGAGCAGCAGATTCCTGAATGGTCCAAGGCAGGACGTGCTGCTGGTGATTTGGAAAGTGATGGCAGTTGTTCTGGCAGGAAAGGCAGCTGTGCCACCTCTCACCACCCTTCCTTGCTCCCCTCCTCTCTCCTCCCTTGCTACCTGTCAGCAGGAGGCACTGGAACGGACTGCCCAGAGAAGCTGGGCACGTCCCATCCCTGAAAGTGTTAAAAGGCAGATTGGGTGTGGATTTGAGCAACCTGCTCTAGCAGAAAGTGTCCCTGCTGCCCATGTCAGAGGGTTGGGAACGAGAGGATCCTTAAGGTCATTTCCAACCCAAACCATTTTGTGATTTTATGCTGTACTTGCGTTTTGTCACAAGAAACTTGGGCATATTTAGAAGATGCAAGTTAGGTAATCAGTGTATCAGATGATAAAATAAGCAATATTCTCTAGTGGGGAAAAAAGAAAAAGAAGCAGCTTAGAATTGTGACATATATATGACTTCTTCAGCAGGAGTAAACAAGCCAGGTTATCTTTACCCTTCTTTTTCCTTCCTTGTTTTCCTACTGCTAATACTTTATCTCTGTTGTCATTCATCATTGGTAGTAAAGGAAGAATACAGTAAAGTTGTAGTTTTTAGAGTTACTTAATTTTAAAATTTACTTTATTTAGAGACAGAGTAGGACATTTCTAAGGGCTTTTAAATTATCCTACCATAAATATAATAGGTTAAAATTAATTCATTTTGGTTTAATTATGTGTCCACATTGTCCTAGCAAGTTCAAAATTCTTTGTCTTGTGACTTGGGATAGAATCTTCTGAGAACAAATCACAGTATATTCAGATAACTTTGCTTCCACTGCCCTTGCAAATAACTGTTTTCACTTCCCACTAACCTGTAGACCAGACTTGTAAATCTTATGCCAGTTGAGATAGATTTTCTTATGATTTTACTCTGGCATATGTAGTTGGTGTTTATTTGAAATAGAGCCTCTACAAAAATTCATGTGTGGGAGGGAAGATTATTTACTGGGCAATAAGAATCCATTTCTACTGGATGAATTACACGCATAAACACCAAGGCTCTCCCTTGTGCTCCTTCAATCAGAGCTCCTGCCTGTGAAATTGGTTTTGGAGGCCGCAGTTAATGGCTGTGGGTGCTGCTTTCTTCCCTTTTGTAACTTCTTTTTCTGTAGTCCAGGTGTAAATGATGCCAGTGCGCTCCTTTTTTTTTTTGCTGTGTATCAGTTTGGAATTGGTAGAAACAGTTTGCTTTGAAGAATCACAATTATGGTTGGGTAAAAATTGCTTTATTCACATCTTCAGCTTCTGCTGTATTAGGAACATCAACTACCAAATGAGAGGGAAAATGGAAATAAAAAGCACAAACCTATTTGAAGATCTATGCTAGTAAATAGTATCTTCAGGATATTACCAGCATTTTTCAATTTGCTGTTTTCTTTGTGACTGTCATCATATTTAAGTCAGGGAAGGCCAAATGAATGTCATGAAGTCTTTCATCATTGCTAACAGGTGAATGTGCTACTAGGTGAATAATTTGTCTTCTCTTTGAAATGAGAGAATGTTCATTTTATCACTTGCTTTAGAAATGAGCACATGATGTACCCTACCCTTCTGTGTGGAAGGTTTAGCATAGCATGGTAGCCATGGTACCAGCCTAAGTGAGAGTCAAGTTCCTGGCATTACTCAGCCAGCACTTCCCGTGTGACTCAGTGTTAGACATTCACTTGCAAACTGCAGTGTTGTCCTCCTGGAAGTGAGCACCATTCATGTTTGTTCCATTTCAGAAAGCATTTTGACATCTTCAGATTAATTCTGCCCTCATCAAGGTTGTTACAGTAGAAAACAATGGGAGTATTTGGAACTAGACTAACTTTTGAAATGAGACTGATACTTAAGTATTTTTTCGTTTGTGAATTATGGGTGTATTAAAATGTGCATAAGTTGCTTCATCACGTGGTATACATATAAAATTTTAATCTTTTTCCCTTTGCAGTTGAGTTACCAGCTAAAGGTGGGTATCATGTACTGCAAAGCTGGGCAAAGCACAGAAGAGGAAATGTATAATAATGAATCAGCAGGTCCGGCCTTTGAGGAGTTTCTTCAGCTCTTGGGAGAGCGAGTTCGACTCAAGGGATTTGACAAGTATCGTGCTCAGCTGGATACAAAGAGTAAGACTTTTTCATTTTTTTTTTTTCCCCCTTAAGTGAACAAAAGCATCGTATGGTTACTAACTGCCTTTTTGAAGAGAGTTCCCAAAAATAACATCTTTGCTGTAGGAAGGCAGTTGCTTAATACAAGTGAAAGCAGAGCACGTGTGTAATTTGTCTGTACTCATATGGTGTCGCAATAATTGGATTTTTTTTTACTGATTTGGTATGAAATTATCACTAAAGCTGCAACAAGAAACTAGTAACTATGGAACCAGTATTGGTATAACAAATCCATTGTCAGTGTGTTGTCGTAAGACTAATCAATACAGCTCATATGTAATTTTTTAAAATGATGCGCTTATAGACGGTTTCCAAAATGTTTCGAGAACCTATCTATGTCACTCCACCTTGAAGAGTTGACCTACTGCTTTTCTGATGTCTGTTGCATGCAGTTTTTCTTCTAGGCAGTTTTGTCTTAGTCATCCTGTCAAATGTATTCCTCCCTCTGTGGTTTTTCTTTTTTGAGTTATGGAAATTAAACTGGATTTGGCAGCTATATTATCAGCTTTAACTGTAAAACATATTGCAACAAAAATGCCATGGTAAGATGATCCTGGGTGACCGTAACTATGAAAGAAACTCCCTGCATTTGAAAGCAGTCATGTGAAATACCTGTTTATCACCTACCACATGCCGTATTCAATTTGTAGATACGTTTAAATTACTCTGGGAAGTTTTGTCTTGTATTCCTTTAGGTACTGGAGCTAACCAACTCCTGTGGAGATCTTTTGCTATTTTGTTCACTTGTAGCAAAGGAAATGAAATAGGAGTTTGATTCATGAAAGCTGAAAAGCATTCATCAGCTTTAGTGCAACAGAAACTGCAGTCTTGTCATGAGTCTCCTAGCACAAATAGAGTGCCTTGCTGTGCTTTAATACTCCCTCATTCTATGTTCTATCCTTAGTTCCTACAGCAATTGCATTGCCATCTCCTCAGGCTATTCTTGACCAGTCTGATCATCAATCCTCAGAGGGTTATGAAGTCTCCTTTGATTTTAAACCTAAATTAATACCTATTTTGCACACATTTAACACTGAGCCTGCTCTTTTTTTACTTGCAGTGCTTCTGTTTCCTCTCTTGTAGTTCCTTCCCTGAGTGCATTTCATAGAAACATAGAATAGTTTGGGTTGGAAGGAACCTTAAAGATCATCTCGTTCCAACCCCCCTGTCATGGGCAGGGACACCTTCCACTTGACCAGGTTGCTGCTAGACCCATCCAGCCTGGCCTTGAACGCCTCCTGGGATGGGGCATCCACAGCTTCTCTGGACAACCTGTTCCACACAATAAAGAATTTTTTCCCAATATCTAATATAAACCTGCCCTCCTTCAGTTTAAAATCATTCCCCCTTGTCTTATCACTACATGTCCTTGGGAAAAGTCCCTTTCCTGCTCTCTCGTAGGCCCCTTTAGGGAAAGCTGCTATAAGATCTTCCTGGAGCCTTCTCTTTTCTAGGCTGAATAATCCTCATTGTCTCAGCCTTTCCTTGTAGGAGACTGGCACCAGCCCTCTAATGGTCTTCGTGGCCTCTTCTAGACTCAGTCCACCACATCCATGTTCTTCCTCTGCTGAGGAGCCCAGAGCTGGATGCAGTATTCCAGGTGGAGACTCAATACTCGGTTTAGTGTCCAGACACGTTGCAGTTGTCTCCTCAGTGCTTTTGTGGTGTTACCCTTACTAAGCCAAGACTTTTTATTTATTGGTATGTGAGGGGTTTATTTCTCTGCTTGCATGTACACATACATGCAGACTTTATTACCTGATAACCTTCCTCTGCTCTTGTTTGAGTTTGATTTCAGTCTCTTTAATCTGTACAAGGATTATATAGTTGATTCCAGGTGATATCCAGGCAGTTTCTTGTTGTAATGTTTACTTGCCTATACTGGAAATACATGTAATTCTCAGGGTCAGTTTTCCTTTTGCACAGCAATGAACTGTTCTTTTATTGATTATAAAGATAAGCTAGGTCAAAAATCATGTGTATGGAAAACAGAGAAAATACTTATGTAGCTTCTGGTTTTATCTTGCGACCTTTTTACTTTCAGTAGTTAAAGCAAAATCCTGTCTTCCCTTTCTTCTGGGTTAGTTAAGATGTGGAAAAAAAGGAAAATAACCCATATTTTGTATGTCAGTCCACACACACTGGTTAGTTACACATATTAGAAACACTGGTTTCTAATATGTGTAACTGCTTTATGATTGAGTTGATTCATCTGCTCAGATATACCCATGAAAGCTGTAACTGTCTGTTAAGTACTTGTTTTGCATTTCTTCTAAGCAGCAGAATTTTCCAGAAATGTTTTATTCTTTGTTATTGTTTCTGACTCGAGGAAAGAATTTTTTCAGGCTTTGAATTTATATACTACAATGTACCTGTTAAGTGGAAACTTTAGGTTGACTGAATCTCTCCTGGTGTTGAGAGTTGTCTTCTTGTAATTAAGGTTTCTCCTCCATGTTGAGGACTGGCATATCTTTTTCATGTTGCCCAGTAGACCTACTCAGCTCCATTCTGTAACTAAAAGTACTAGAAGTCTTTATGTGAACACTTCACTGTGATTGTAGAGGACAAGAAATCCTCTAAACGGAAACTGCCACTTTCACGAACGGTTTCCTACATTTTCTTTCAGTCAGGGTTTACAAGCTCACATACACAGAACCTCATCAGCTAGAACTGCTTAGGAACTCAAGTTGTCTGAAATCTTTCAGGTTATATTGCCTGCAGGATTACTGAGAAAACACATGACTACATGTGAGCATGCATGGGTAGGTTTAGACAGCAGCAAATGTGAACAATAGTATCAAACTTTTGTAATTGATCATGATAGTGCTATGTTCTCCTTTCTGTCAGTATGCAAAGCACAGACTGGAAATGCTGAAAAAAATGGTGCTTTGGGGGCACAGCACTCAGCTCTTTGGATGGCTGTGTTTGGAAACACTTAAAGCATATTCGACACAGGAAAGGGGGGGAAAAAAGGCACTTTGTGGTAGGGGAAATGCTAAAGGCCAGAGATGGTCACAAGAGCTGCATCTCAGGTGTTGGGAATATATAAACAGCAGAATACAGCCAGGCAATACATTTTTGGTAACTACCTTAAGTAATGAGTCAGTCCTTTTGCCTTGACCTTAACACAGAGACCTGCAAAGGAGGGAGTTGTGTTTTTATACTGTGACTTAGGTTGTATATGCTTTGTTGAAGCAGGTAGGTCTACCGCTAGGAAGTGAGCTTCTCCATCTTCCAGCTCTGTGCTCTTCTGTTGCTAGAGCATGGTCTTGAGAGAGTTCTTGCAGTCTCACTACTCAGGAAATCGTCCTGGACAAGAATTCTGTTCAGTGTCAGCACAGTTGATTGCAAAGATGTGCTTAAAAACAAATGTCTGTTCACTGACTTGTAAGAAAGGTCAGATCTATGTAGACTATGCTGGTTTCTGTACCTTGGCAATACTTTGCAAGCTGTGGAAAGCAGTTGCATGATGTAAAACGTGGAAAGATTTTTCTCTGCAGGGAGGTGAGCTGATTTGTATATGTACTCTGGTAATGTTCACAATATTTTTAATTTATGTAAATTTAGAAAAGTAAAGTTGCTTTAGCAAAAGGCAGTTTCAGAACAGTTATTGTTCTTAGAAATTTTTAGAGTTAGGGGCCTAAATGGTAAATATCCATAATAGAGCCAATTCCTTAAAAGGAGCAATCTCATACATTGTATTAACTGAAAGTCTATTTAAGTGTATTGGATCCTTCAAGGGCTTTGGATCTCTGCCAGTACCACTGTGAAAAAGAGATGCTACTTTTCAAGTTTTGTTTGTTTATTTCTAGAATTACCAGAGGGGAAACAGTCTATCTCCTGGCAGCCTGCAGACTTTGGATAGGAAATAGAGCTTGAAAATGTCACCTATCCCGCAGTGACTAGGAAGTTTATGGGCATCACTTTAAAGTGACGAACATCACAGTGATCTTTCTAAATATTACTTCAGTCGTTTTACTTTATTTTCCAGTTGTAGTGCATGCTTTATTTCCCTCCCCCTCACTTAGTCTTATTTCTCAGTTTTTTTTAATTGGTTAATGGGATCAGCTTGATAATGCTAGGCCTGGTAACATGGCATGTGTCCCCAAAAGAGTGGTAATATGGTTGATGCAGGAAATAAGGGAAGTTGATTAATATGAGTTGAGTATTTTATGATTTATCAACTTGATAAGATTATAAACTAAGCTATAAATGGTAGATTTCTGTACTAAATATTTATATACTGCATGATTTTCTGGGTAAGACCTAAGAAGAATATAAAACAAAAACTTACTAAATAGATAAAATCTAGGAAAGGAATGGACTTAGAATTGACATTTCATCTAGGAGTTGTCAATTAAACCCCAGTGTTTGTAATGAAATGACAGATAAATTACCACCTTAACTTGCACTATATATCTTCCCAACCTTGTGGAAATAATGATTGACTTAAGTCTTGGGTCTGAGACTTTTGTTGGGAGACCAAGAGCCAAAGGAGGTCAGAGGTTCCTTAATTGTTTAAGAAGCAGAAATAGGGATGGAGGGAAGTCCATCTGGATTCCTCTGTGTTTGTGTTGGACGTATAGTTTTGTACGTTACAAAATAAAAGATTCTGTCTGAAAACAACTTGAGTTTTACAGAAGCTGATCAGGAGTGCTTGAATTAATCCTTGTATATGACAGAAAGAAGAGCAGTGTTGACATCTGCTGACAAAGCAAAGATAGAGGGGAGCAACATAAGCTCTGAAAATATTTGTTCTCATGCTTTTTATTGTGAGCTCAGCTGTGGTTTGTAGCAATGGTTGTCCTGCCTTATCAGTGTAACTTATTTTTTGTTCTCCTACAATTCCTTGCAATGTTTTCCTTTGAAAACAGGGAGTCAGATTTTCTACTCATAATGGTTTTTATACAGGTTACTAGCACAGAGGTTGAGCTGCTGTAGAAGCAGGCTGACAAAGTCCTGTGGGTTCAGTGAGGTGAATTTGTCAGCACTTGCTCCTGGTGTCAGCCACAGTTTTTAGCTGTATTGGTGTTGGGGAAAAAAGCACTTCAAATGTGAGCCTGTTAATTCTTGTGAATATAGATGAGAATCATTGAAAGGACAGAAAACTAAGGTGGATTTTAAAAGATGATTAATGATGGAAGGAAAAGATTAGGTAACACCTCAGCTAAGTAGCCAGATCCAGCAATGGGGCAAGGCAGGGAAAGCATCATGAATAGCTGTGCCATAAACTGGTGGCCGGAGGCGATGTCTTCAGTGTAAAAAGGTGTTAATGAATTTGTAGATCCCTCAGGCCTTTGTTAAATAGAAGCAAATTGAAGTAGATTGCAGTGCTGCCTTGCAGTTCTGACCTTGAAATGATGGATATTATTCCAGTGCACAGTCTTGGATTTTATTGCAACAGCTGTGATTTGATTTAAAGCAAACACCTGCAGTTAAGGTGGTGTACTTCAGGAAAAGTAGTCTGGACTTCAGAAAATCTGAATGCTGAGAGAGATGTACAGTCTGTAGTGGATATGGACTTCAGTTTGTAGTTGGATGTGAATAAGAGAGATTTAAGATGTAAAGTGCGTGGAAATAATTGGAATTATTAAATGTGTCTTTTGGATTGTAGCCTGATTATTTAGTTTGCAGTATCAGTGCTGTTCTCTGAAAGGACTTTTTTCTGCCTAAAATGAAGTCCATCCAGGAAAGTTGAAAGTTTAGCTTAAATATGTAGGTGTTCTAGCATATTTTTTGTCAGTATTGCTGTATTATATTCCCCCAATACCTTTTGAGCCCCTTCCCCTCTTTTGGGGACTGTCTCACTTCCCTACCTTTTTGCTCCTGCTCTTCCCCCTTTCCGATTATTTATAATATATTTGTATGCTCTATTTCTAAAAGATGACATACAAATCAGTGCATTTACAGTTGTACAGATAAAGCTGTTACAAAGTTACGTTGATGTTCAGGTGACTTTTGGGTGCATCTTCAGTGTGCACTGCAATGATCAGGCAGAGGACAGAGGCTGCTGTGAATGCGGAGCAAGATGAAATGATTCCCTTTCAGCTGTCCTGCTGTTCGAATTAGCATTAAAAAGAAAATGTTCAGCAGTTAGCTAGTTTATCCTACTGGCAGTGTTGGATCCTGAAAAAGTGAGCCCGATCTCCTTGAAACATTAACTGAGAATTACTTTTTTTTTTTTAAGATTATATTTCTAGTTCCCTTTTTATTCTAGATAGGTGATTTGGAAGTGCAAAATCTCTGTATGGCTATAATGTAGAAAACTTTCCATTTCATTTTACAGATCATTTTGTGTTTAATTTACAGTTAAAGCTACTATTTTACTATTCTGAATCTGACAGAAAATAAACTTCTCAAAGTTTATATTCAAAATCTGGGTAAATAAACTGTTATATTTGTGTTACTGTAAATGCATCACAAATCTCAGGTCTGTTATCTTCTTAGAAATGTGATCTCTCTGCTAATAAAAATGCCAAGGTGTAGTTTTTAACAGCTTTTTAAAATACATGGTTATAAATAGCTGGGATTATATAATTTAGTAGCATGTTTATATAACTTCAAATAGCCAGTATGCTTTTTTCCATATATAAAGCTAGTAACTGCTCAAACTCTGTTTGAAAGCAGGCCTTTTGCGCTGTGGACAGAAGTTGTATTTAATAGAATATGCTCACTACTTTATCTTTAAATGTGTTATAGCTTAAATTAACGGAAAGTTTTCCACAGCCACTTTTTTTAGAGTGAAAGAAAGTGAAAACAAGTTCACAATTTGTCTCTAATCAAGTGTTGTTTTCAACCAACACTTTGTGAACTGAGTAATATTCCCCTCTTCTGTTTTTCTTTCTAAACTTCATAATCCTAGTTTTTATCATTCTCTCCACATGGAAGTCTCTCCACCCACATATAATTATTTCTGTGGCCTGTTTCTGGATCCCTTCTCTTTCTTCTATGACTTTTAAAATAAAGTGGCCAGAACTCAAAACAGGTGAGGTTATCTTAGATTAATATACCAGCATCATAATGCTATTTTTGTGGGCTTTTTCCATCATCAGTTACAAGCATGCTGGCATCCTATTTGGGGTTTTGACTGTTCCTGTCCATAAAGCACCTGTTCTAATGAAGGTGCTATCCAATACATGTGAATTAAGTTACAGTTAATTTCAAGTCCTGATATTTATGCTTAAGAGAACTCATTCTGTTCTTATTGTGGGTATAGGCTTTTGCTGTTTAATTATGCATGAGATCATGGTATTCATTTTCAGTACCTGTCTACCTGCCTTTCTGAAGTCCTTTTCACATTCCTTACAGTTTCATTCCAAGATATTGGATGGTGCTTGAAAATTATCTCAGACCTTGTTGTCACTTTTCACACTTAAAGGCTTTCTTCAGGGTCCTCTGGTATAAATTCCCTATTCCTAAAACAATTTTCTGTTTGGGAAAAGTATGCAAAATTGTACAGGCTATCTATATGTGACATTTGCTTTGGAGGTGAATAAACTCTGAGTAAGTTCTTATTTGCTGATTATTTCAGCTAGGATGGCAGATGAATAAGAATTCTTGTCTTGACTGATAATTTTTTTTATAATGAAACTTTGTTTTAAAACTTTGTTTTTAAAATAATGCTTTTAATTTTGTCTTCTTTAACTGCAGCTGATTCAACAGGTACTCACTCTCTGTACACAACATACAAGGACTATGAAATCATGTTCCATGTTTCTACTATGTTGCCATATACTCCAAACAACAAGCAACAGGTAAGATGGGCTATGCCCATTATGAATTTTTTCCCCCACCTCAGAAGCAGATGAACTATTGAGTGTTTAGGACAACTTTCATTTGTTACTGGCAAAGAAAACACTTAAAGAATCAAAAGAAAAAGCGGCCATCTCTGTCAGGGAGATAAGGAAAGCAGATTATTGTAGGTAGATCACAGATTTGTCTCAGTTGGACTGTTTTCTGTTTAGTTACGCATTACTTTGATGTAAACAGTATGCAGTGATGTCAGTAGCACATGTCAAAAGGACCACAGTATACCTGATGATTTTAAATTATTTTAAATCTTCTACAGCTAAGTCAATTGCTCTTTAAGGATTGCATTCAGCAATTTGTAATATGCATGGAGATAATGAGTGCGTGGTCCAACACACTACACAGGAATGCATGAGTCTCAAAACGCTTTGGTCAAGTTACTTTATTTTCCCTTTTTTTTTTCTAACTATTGTTCTGAAGAGCTGAATAGGCTGAACTGCATTGTTACGATGAAGTACCTGGTCTTGTTAAACACTAGGCTGTATTGTTTTGTATGATGTATATGTATTTTATTCTAGAGATGATGCTTTGTATTTCTGCAAATAAAATAGAAATTTTTGTTATACAATAAAAGTTTTAAAAGTTAAAAAGTAGAATTCTTTTTAGTTTCCTTTTTTACACTAAATGTTCGACTACTCTTTGTAGCTTACCTTCTCTTTTACTATAGTCTTGTATTTATAGAAAGAAGCCTGCCAGAAAATTATTTATAGCATGTCTTAAGGACAACAACAACTATTTCCAACTTTAAATAGAACTTAGCACTGGCTTGAAAAAATATGTGAAATGGGGAATGTTTTCCTGCTTGCATGTATCACTGATTACTCTTGATACTAACAGGGTTTGTTGTTTCTTCTTTTCATTTAGCTTAAAATTTTCTCTTACAAGTTCACCCTTTATGCTACATATAAATACAAAACCATTATGAAAATGCCCAGGCCTGAAATTTATTAGATGAATAACTACTTCTGGTACATGTTATATAATTGCTCAGTTGTGTCAGTTTTCAGCTTGAAGTGTCACTTGGGGAAAGAAATTGAGCAATAGTAATTTTTAATAATGAGAAATAACATAATTGGAAGTTTGTGAAAAGTCTGTGTTTTACCTCTGCATCTTTCTTTTCTTATTAAAGCTTCTGAGAAAACGACATATTGGAAATGATATTGTGACAATAGTTTTCCAGGAGCCTGGAGCACAACCGTTCAGCCCAAAGAACATTCGATCCCACTTCCAGCACGTCTTTGTCATTGTAAGAGTGCACGGTCCCTGTACCGACAGCGTTTGTTACAGGTAGCTATTGCTGGGTTCATGGAAAACATGGAATTTGAGAGCAAAGGGAGCTGTCATTCTTTTAAATTCTCAGTAAGGAAACATAATGAAAGATAAGTGTCAAGGAGATTGAGTCATGAGTTTACAACACTTTTAAAAAGTAAATAGACACATGTGCATATGTAAATGAAACACACCAGTGAGGGAACTGCTGCTGTCAGATGTGTGTACACACACGCGCGCACACGAACACGCTTATATCAAGCCCTTGGAAATTATTTTTAAATTGCCCTCTCACTTCCTTTTTATTCTCTTAAGAGTATATTAGAAGAATATTTTAGCATTCAAAGAAACAGAACAAAGAACAAAAACACTTCTCTTTTTGTTCAGATAATTTGGTCATCTGAGCTTATGCTCCTTTTTTGAAATTAAGACAGTTAAAAAGTGTGACAGCCTTTCAGAAAGAACTAAGCTCTCTGAAGTATCTTCGTTTATGTCATTTCAGTCCAACAAAGAAATGACAGAGAATTAGGCAGCTAAAAGTAAAGTCTTAATGTGACCTTAAAGTCAATATGATTAAAATAGAAAATGGTAATTGATAGTACATATAGTAAAGAATTGCAAGATGAGATTCCTATTAGTATAATTCTTTAACTAAATTGCAAGCATATAGAAATAATTTTTCTGAGTTACACTTCTTTTTGCTATCAATAAAAGTTCTCACCTTTGTTATATACTAAACTCTTAAAGTATATTAATTTTTAAATGTTGACTGATCTCAGAAAACTTCTATAAAGCATTTTCATTTAATATATGAAATGTCAGAGCAATGGATTTAGAGCATGTATCTCGAAATGAGGTAGCCTTAGAATTAACTTGTTTTTACTGAAACACAGGTATTCACTGAAATATTTTAATAAGGCAAGTGCTTATTTAGAGGAAAATCTCAGACTGCAGTATCTGAGTTGGTGTATTCATTGTTTTTCTAGTACATATAGAAGGTTAAAGGCTTTTCTCTCCTCAAAAGTTTGGTAAAGTTCACAGAGCATTTCTGGAATTGATGCTGATCTTTGTACATTTATTAACTCTCCTGGACTAGGAATGTTCGTGTTGATACTCATTTTCAGGCAGCATACTGAAAAATTCAACTGTCGCATAATTTATGTGAGCACAGCTTGTTCTTAAACTGTTAGATGTATGTTCCAGCTCTTACCCTGTACAGAAAATGATTTAGCAGTAAATGAAAGGTAGGAAATGCTTCCACAAGGGCTGCAGATGCATTTTCCACTTGAATTGCATATTACAGCATAGATAAAGATCTGCTTTTGTCTGTTATTTTAAGTAATACGACTGTATATATTTCTTCCTTTTAAAAGGCATAGGAAAGATTTATACTTGCTAAACTGTAATAAATTTAAGTATTGGAGGGTTCTATTTTTGACTTTCAGACTCCTAAATCACCTCATTTTTCAAGTGCTTACAACTGCGAGGGCTGGAGTCTCATTGGTTACTTAATAGTACTTTTGGCTTTAGTGATGGTACAGGCTTAAATTTTAAGGGGAGGGAAAACAAGTAGGGAAAATAGTTGGGAGAATATCGGTGTTCATTTTGATACACAAGACCACCAGAACATTGTATGTTCTCTGTACTGTCTTTAAGATGGAAATACTTTCTTTTTCTGTCCCCTCAGTGCAAGCACTTGATTTAAATTTGTATAATTTTATTATGAAAAGCTTTTCTAGGAAACTTTTCAAAGTAGGTTTGACCTCTTTTTCAATGAATTATTTGGAACAGTTTCATGGATTCATAATTCTAGACAAAACAGGAAACCATATAGCATAAAAATGTGCTGGAATTTATATTTTAAAACTACGTAAAAGGAATAAAATCAAGCACTGTCTTGGCCAGTGATTCTGCCTCCCAGCTAAGATAAACAATATTTCAAAAGTCTGACATCTCTGTCAGCATTGCTCACTTTTTAAAACTTCTCTAGTATGTGTTAAAGATTGAATCTTATCCCTGTGATTCATGACATTGAAAACTGAACCAAACAAAACCTTACTGGTAGTTTCTGGTAGGTTTTCACTGCATCCAGTAATTCCAGCTCTTAATAACAGACCCTTCAGGACCACTAAAGATGAGTCAGATAGTTGCTTCATGAGCACCCCCTGTTGCATACTTTGAGATAATACTGGCATACGTTTGAAGGAACTATTGACAGTAATGATATATTTCAGTATCAGTTGCCAGAAAATACAATTTAAAAAAAACCAAACTACAAAACAACAACAAAAAATCCGAAGCAACTCAGAACAGCAAAAGCAAAACAAACAAAACACCCTACCACTCAAATCAAGAAGATATGGTTAAAGATTGAGGGACTTAATTTTTGGTTTTGGTGTTCCTATATGCCCCTTCAAAAGATTTACTCTGAAATCTTAGTTACTGGTTTTTTGGGATAATTTCTCTGATTATGTTTAAGAATTCAGATAAAATCACAATTTGAAAATAATACCAGCCAATGTTCTAAGTGAAACAACACATACTTTTCTAATGTGGTCAAGTTTTATCCAATTCTTCTTTATTTCCATTACCATGGTATTTTGTCTAAAGTTAGTTAATGCTTTTTCAGATCTAGTTACAGATATGTGGTAAATCCTATTTGAACTGTTTGAACATTTCTTGTCACAAAACTATAGAAGTAGAGTTGTCAGTCTCTTAGGACAGATTGCCAAGTGAATGATACTGGACTGGAATGTCAAATCTTCAGTGGTGCCAAACAACTCTCATCTGATTTACATCAAAAAAGAACTGACCATTGAGAATAGTGAAACTGGTTCCTATTGCCTAAGGCAATCTTATTGTCAGTCCATCACTTGGTACAGAAAACAAAAGAGTTGAAAAAGAAAGTATCTGTTAGTACTATGTATCTCTGAACTTCTGAGAAATGTTTTATTTCTGGTATTTTGGAGTTGTCTTCTATCACTAGCGTGCAATATCAGCTAGTGAGGTTTTCAGTCCAGAAATGTAAGACTTGAACAGTAGTGTGATGTATATATGCACTCAGTCACCAGATGATTTTCACAGTGGAACTGGACTTGAGATGGTTTTATTGCCTTTATCTTTTTAATGTGTTCATTTAATCTATATTTCTAGTATTGATCATACACTTGGCATTGCTTTTAGATGAGCCTTTCAGCATTAAGTAGATAAATTCTAAGCTAGCCTTTCTTAGTGTGAGTTAGAAATTTTCTTTATATACCAAAACCAAACAAAATTAATAACTGCCATACATATAGTGATTACTTGATGAAAAAAAAAAAAACAACCCTACAGTTTTGTACTTGAAGCTCTTTTTAAGCTCTGGTGCTGAGAATTACTCAGAAATGCCTATATGCAAAAAAGTGGCCTTCTGTTTATACAGTAAGGGGGGCATAGTCTCCACACTGGCAACATTAATACGTATATTTTAGGCATATTGCTGAGAGAAGAAAAGAAAAATTGAGGGAATGTATTTTCTCTAAGCAAAAACTACTGAATTTGCATAGAATGAAACACTGTGTTTCTTCCATATTCTTTTGTTTTGTTTAGTGTTGCTGTGACGAGATCCAGAGATGTACCATCCTTTGGACCACCTATTCCAAAAGGTGTGACGTTTCCTAAATCAAATGTGTTCAGGGACTTCTTACTGGCCAAAGTCATTAATGCAGAGAATGCTGCACATAAATCAGAAAAGTTTCGCGCCATGGCCACCAGGACCCGTCAAGAGTACTTGAAAGACTTGGCAGAGAAGAATGTCACCAACACGCCCATTGACCCTTCTGGCAAGTTCCCCTTCATCTCGCTTGCTTCAAAAAAGAAAGAAAAGTCCAAACCTTATCCAGGAGCAGAGATCTATAGTTCTGGTGCTATTGTCTGGAGTGTTCATGCAAAAGACTACAGCAAGGGTATGGAAATAGACTGTCTCCTAGGCATCTCCAATGAGTTTGTAGTCCTCATTGAACAGGATTCAAAAAGCGTGGTGTTCAACTGCTCCTGTCGAGATGTGATAGGATGGACTTCAACGGACACAAATATCAAAATATTCTATGAGAGAGGAGAATGTGTTTCTTTGGAGAGCTTCATCAGCAACATTGATGACATCAAAGAGATCGTCAAAAGGCTGGAGGTTAGAATGTCCTCTTGTTTGGTTCCCCTTCTTTGCTTTCTTTCCTCACCCCTCAGCCAAGTTAAGCTTCAATTTAAATAATGCCTGGGATTCCTAAAACTGTTTTAATTGTCTATTATGAAATTTATAAGGACTTTTCTGCTTTTATTTCTCAAAATCCAGTGTTGCTTTCACTTTTATGAGATATCAACCAGCCTCAGCTGGTGGTGTGTGAAAAATGTATTAACATATTAAAAAGACCAGGTCCTTCAGATGCATAAGTTGCTCCCACACAATTACAGAAGTGTCATGTTATTTGTTCTCCTTGTTTTCCTTCCCGTTCTCTGTTTGCTGTTCTGGCTTGCTGTATCTTGTTTCAAATGAAACTGCAATATCTTTGAGTCTAACTTATTATGTTGCCAGCAGGGTGCAGTCCCAATCCCCACTGCAACCTTCAGATATTCTCTGAATGCATGCGATAAACTAAAAATGCAGTGCTTCATGGTATCTGCCTATAAAACATCTGTCCATGCTTATTATATATCCAATTAAGTTATGAATGTGCTAAATTTCACTGTTTCCTGTAATTTCACAACTGTAGTTGTATAATGACCATTAACAAAAGGAAATCTAGACCCTGTTAAATTGCACTTGATGGTATTCATACTTATGGTACATGGAAGAGTTGGCATAGCTCCCAGTTTATTGTGCTTAGTAGCTGCACACCACCATATTCTGACTGAAAAGTAATCTTGCAGTTTCCTGAAACAGCCAGAAATGGAGAATGGTTATTTGGTTACTAAAGCGTAAAAGACAGAGATGCTTGCGTAACTCCATGTGTTTTTCTGTTATGTTCTGCCATGTATCTTCTGAAATTCCTGTAGTTGCAGTTAAAATTCCAAGGCAGAACTTAGGTAACCATATTCTACTGAAAATATTAATTTGAGCAATGAGCCCCATTTCAGCTGATTACATACCTAGGACTGCAGTATATATCCTTTGATTGTGTCCCATCATTATCCTTGAGAGTTGATTGATTGTTCAAAAACTGAGCCTTTAAACCTCTATTAGCCCCGGAGGTATCTGAATGCATTAAATTCCATTTTCATTTCACTCCCCAGCTTGTGACCAAGGGCTGTGAAACAGTGGAGATGACTCTGCGCAGGAATGGCCTGGGCCAGCTGGGTTTCCATGTGAACTACGAGGGCATTGTGGCAGATGTGGAGCCCTATGGTTACGCGTGGCAGGCGGGGCTGCGCCAGGGCAGCCGACTGGTGGAGATCTGCAAAGTGGCTGTGGCCACCCTGAGCCACGAGCAAATGATCGACCTGCTCAGGACATCGGTAACAGTAAAGGTCGTCATCGTCCCTCCCTACGAGGACTGCACACCACGCAGGTACTGTGCAATAGCTGTATTGGTCTGAAATTGTACCTTATTTTGTGGGAAAACCACCTCAGAATAAGTGTTAGCCTCCAAAAAAACATGATTATAATTATAATACAGCATCCAATATTTTAAGGTGGAAAAGGAGAGCAGAAAAAACTGCCTGTATTCGGTCTCCATGCCCCCCAAATATTCATTGAATACCAAAATATTATGAAATATATGAAGATATTCATGTAACCATGGAATTTAACATGGAAATCAAACAACTTTTTAGTGACAATTGTGTGTTCAGGACGCATCAAAACTAACTGTACACTTTGCTGCCTGCTTTCCCATTTGTTGGTAGTTTGTAATGCCTGTGGATACAATTCTTGAAAGCTGAGAACAGATGTACATGATTGTATTTTCACAATAAGTAAGGCTGTAAATGAGGATTTATCAAATGTATGGATCTGGTCAGAGAAATGGCTGCAAATGGTAATTCTTCTTTACACCATAGATCTTGTTGCCTCTCTCTCACTTTCCATCTGTATTAAACCTGAAGCTCATGTCAACTATATTACTGCTTTTATAGTTACCTGATCAGAAATAAGCAGTAATGCGTGCTTTTTTCTTAAACTGGACATTAGGTCCCTCTATTTTTCCTGAATTCATACTAAAGCTTTGATAATTATTACTGAACTCTGTGTTGTCTGTAGCGTTCGGCCACATCACTAAGTCTGATCCCCATATTCCTGACATCCTGTATTCATATCTTAGAAATGCTGCTATATGATTAAAATGGAGTGATCTTTAATAGCATAAATTTGCCTGCAGGCTGGCTGGAGGTTTATGCTAGGTTTGCCGAGAAGCAAGTGCAGTTACCAAAGTTCAAAGGGTTCCTTGGAGTGAGAGACTGAGAGAGAGTTTTGGACTGCTGTTTTCTAAGCAGTCAATACCTTTGTAGGGGTAATTGCTAAATCTTTGTATACTTAAGTCTGGAGCTGAACTTTAACATATATTTATTATATTGATAGGAAATAGTGTCTCTGAAAAATCTGTGTTTGTTTTTACTACAAGCAACATTACTTCCTTTTGTAAATGCTAGCAAAAGAGGAGCAGAGAGAAAAGGAGTTTTATTTGTCCTTTAGTTGTCAGTGGAAAATTGAATACATGTCAGGGATTAAAATGAGCAGTGGCATAAGGTCACTCATGAGATATTTGGAAAGCTTTTGTACAGTATTTAGCAGCCTGAGCAAATGGAAAGTTCAGCTCCAATCATCATGAAAGGATTAGGGCAGAAAAATCAGAAAGCACAGATCCTATTATTTCTGTACTAAATTAAGGACAGGCCAAAACAGCCTTACTTCTAGTGTATCCAAATCCATAGCAGTGAGAGAAAGGACTGCACTTTCTGAAATACTCTACTCAGTATCGGAGAGTTTTGTCGTTGCCTTGTAATGAGCAAATGTTCATGGTGGGTTATTGCTAGCTATAAAATTCCATAAAGCAACTCTTGATCCTCCTACTTGCTCTATCCAAAATCATAAAAGTTCGAGAACTGTGTCTTGAATCGTAGCTATCCTACATATTTTACTAGAGACTTCAGTAAAATGTTTGCACAAAGCAATTTCTCTTTCAGCAATCAGTTTTCTGCAATTGGAATCCTTTCGTTGTGTCCTCTGGAGGTCACTGAGTATTTCTACACAGTAACTTCTTCAGCCCATAACTAAAATGAAAATCTGTTCTGCTTGGAATACTACATTCATATTAGAAGCAGGCCCTATCCTAATAAATTCACTGGCAAGAAGTTGGAGGGAGAGCAGGGGTGCACTTAGATAAGCTGACTTGGCAACATGTGAACGGTCAGTAGGAGATGCGAAAATATATCCAAATACCCCAATTCATATTCTCATGCCCTATGCAGAGGCAGGCCTTGTTATGGTTAAATCTCTACTAAACCATGGTTATTAAAACATTGCCACTGAACTCATTTAGTGGACTGATAGCTGACCTTGATGTTAAGGACACAGCATCAAGAGGAAATTATGTATTCCTGCTTGTTAAACTGTAATTACGTTGGGGGAAACAGAAAAGAGAAAGCCAAACTAAGTACATAAGCACTAGGGAAAGACTAGCAGAGACATAAAATATGAAGAGAAAAAATGAAGGATATCAGTATTGTAGTTCAATTGTGAGTGGCCTTATCTCCTGATCATCCCTGTCTGCAGTGCAGTGGATCAGATCAGAGTGGCCTGGGAGCACTTTCAGGTGAAGCTGCGCTACATGTGCTTCAGAAGGATACCTTGTGCCTTCCAACTGATAATTTAGACATCAAGACTGTGGGCAGCAAGACTTTGGCACTGACTGCTTCACTTTGTCTATTCATATTAGACTGCATAACTTGCTTATGTCAGCATGGCCAGATAACAAGTTCTGTCTTGGTTTTTGTTTTTGCAGGGAAGAGATACTAATGTTTCTCATCTCTAATGGTGTAATTGCTTAGAAGAAGAGTGTTGGGTTCAAAATTTTGCACGGATTTTCTTTGCGTTAGAGAGTGGTGTATGTAGATAAAGTAATCATGATAAAAAAATATTCACTTAGCATTCACTCAGAGATATATACATTTATCAAGAGAAATACCATAATTATCCTAGCTGAAGATCACATCTATTTTCCAAATACCTCATTTGAAATGTATGCAGAAATTTGCCCTGATTCTTATGTAGACTGCATTAGCTTATATCCTGTTCTAGTCTGATTTTTATGCTGTGCTGTTCCTCACGAAGCAATGGGCATCTTTGGGGTTTGGCATCTACAGTTTCTAGCAAGTCTTTTCATAATGTGCAAATTTATCAGCTGAGGTACTCCAAAGCCAAAGATGGTTGAAAGTTATGTATAGTGCCTTATTTCATGTGACTGTTGTCTTTCCATGTCTGTGCATCAGAAAGGTGTCTCAAAAAGAACAAACATTTCACATCTTATTTGTCTGGATGCAGGTAAGTTCTAAAGCCCATGACTTTTTTGAATTAAGAAGGGAAGATATCCTTCTAACATTTTTTTAGCTTTTATAGCCCAGTAATCAGATGAAAAGTATCAACTTGACCAACTGGAATGCTGCAGTGGATGGCTATGAACCCTTCTGAAGGGATAGACAAGGAGAGGCATTAGGGTATCCCTGTATGTTAGGGAGTGTTTGATTGTCTAGGGTTTAATGATGGTGACAACAGGGTTGTCAATGGGTAAGAATCAGGGGGAAGGCCAACGAGGCAGATTCCATGGTAGTCTGTTATGGATCACTCACCAGGATGAAGAGGCAGACTCTCACCATCACTAGGTTTTTTTCTTGTGCGCGCCTTCTAAAATATTTTAAATAAATGTTTCTAAAAGGCAAAACCTTATATTTACTTTGATAGAGTTGTTTCAGCTTCTGTCTTCAGACTTCTGTTCTTGTGAACAGGATATATTTATGTTATTTTTATAGCTGCATATTAAATTTCTTCATTTCCAGGAGTTCTTCAGAAAACTACCGTATGCCGGTGATGGAGTACAAAGTGAATGAAGGAATGTCATATGAATTCAAATTTCCCTTCAGAAATAATAATAAATGGCAGCGAAATGCAAGCAAAGGACAGGGACCTCATGTGGCTCAGGTACCATCTCAAATCCAGAGTCCTGTACCATCTAGGATCAGCTCTGGAAAAGGAGAAGGAAAAATGCCACCCCCAGAACGAGCCAACATTCCCCGAAGCATCTCTAGTGATGGGCGCCCATTGGAGAGCCGGAGGTATGTGTCTTCGTCACAAATGGCTTTTCATTGCTGCTCTGAATCTTGCCTGGATAAAACTCTCACAGGTGTTTTATCTAAGTATCTGAAGACTGCTTTTAAACTTGGTTTTAGTTAATCAAAAGACAGGATGAATATGAGTGAAACAGCCATGAAATAGCCAAAAGGAATTACCTTTCCTGGCACAATTAACCACAAAATTAAGTATTCTGGGACATTGTTTCCCTATGTTGGATGGTATTCTGAAACTGCTGTTTTGTTACTTAAGTTTAAATGAATTACAGTCAAAGTTTTAGAGCTAACTATTCAGGAACATCTGCATTAAATTGAAAATTTATCTTGTTCATAGGCTTGGTGGAACCGCCTAAAGCACCCAAGGCAGAAATAGTATCTGACCGGGTTTTTAGCGGGAGAATTCTGACTCGTACAGAAAACAAATTTATCTGATTGGGGAGTGTTCAGATATTTTAGGCTAGAGGAGAAATTGTTCTAAGTTTGGATTTCTCCAGTATAAGTTTTTTGTTGTTTTGAATTCTTTAAACAAGAAAGTGTTTATTAAGATAAAGGAATCAGATCCATCACATCACAGTGTTTTCATTCTTTCATGTGAAAAGATGTATTTGATAGCATTCAAATGAACTGTCATTGTTTTGATTACCTATACAAATCTGTCTCTGTATTTGCAATGAGATCTGTGGAGGGAAACAAGTTAATAGCTTGTATTTATTTTGGACAATTCCTTAGGAAAAAAAAAGGCTTTAGCTAGGTTCTGATTATGCTTTATGTGGATGAAATATATAAAGCAGTGGTAGTAAGATCCATATTGTAGAAAATGTAAAAGAGAGTTCTAATGAAATAACTTAAAATCTTTTTCACATCTTGAAGAACTGGGGTTGAAAAAAACGTGTTCAGAGATGGTACAGCCAAGACCAAGAAACTACCAAGGTGAAATTGAAACTTCTGTGTAGGATACCTTGTTAAGAGATTACAGTGGTTACTAAGGACTTGATTTTCTTACTTTCTTTTTCTTAGGTGTATACTTAAAAACCTCCCATCAGTGGGAGTTGCAAAAAAAATTTGCAACGCTGAAGGCACCAATAATTTCACAGACAATCTGACTAGATTGTGTGTTAAAAAGGTTGCAGAAGTCAGCGAAATGCTGGACTTGGCTCTCTGATGATATATTTGGACCAACATAAATATTGCATGGCTGTGGGCCATATCTGCCTGTTACAGGTGAAGACAGGTGCAGATGCTGAACTGGAAGGAATAGGAGCTGAGGGGTTTTTTTGCTCTCTCCAGTGCTGTACAATCTCCTTATGTAGTTACAGAAAGCATAGTAATACCTGGGAAAAGCTTAAAGCAGTGACAGATTATCAGATGCAGTTGAGTTGCTGGTTTTTCCAGAGGCTTCCATCTTGTCACATGGTATTAACCAGAGAGTTTGGGTGGAGTCTCAAGTTGGCTGTTCTGTGACTTGTGTCGGAGAGAGCGCCTTTGGCTGCATTGAGAGAAGGGGTATTAACAACTGTGTTTCTTGTGCATAAAAGCCTATGTGGGCAAAATCACACACCTATGACATTCAAGACTTAACCAGTCACTGGAGGTTTCTAGGAGGGGGGTTATGGCCTGATAGATGTTTGCAAAGTGAAAATTACGATTTCTTAGTCAGTATTTGCTTTCAAAAAGTGAAAATTTTGACTTTTCATTTCCTTAATTTTCAGGGCATGTAGCTGTTTTTTTCTCCTCTAGACGTTCTTTTAAGTATTCTTTTTATTATTATTATTCAAAAAGGGTTCTATTTGATCTTTCATCCTTAAAAGTATATTGTCAAAGTAGCTTTTAAATTTCACTTGGGAATTTTTCTGGATGCCTGAAAAATGTCTTTTCTCATCTTTCTGGTCTGCTAAACGCGTTAGTATTGGGTGAATCAAGCTTAAATATATCACCAGTTGCATAAGGTTAATGTCTTTCCAGTTAAAGTAAAGAAATACATTTTTGTCATTTTAAAGAAATAATGGAGGGGGGGAAAAACCCAACAGTAATCTCACTGCAAGACTCATTTGTCCTTTGTCTACATGATGATTTGCTTTTCAGAAAGCTCAGATACTTCTTATTGCGTAAAATCTTAAAATCAACAGAGGTGGGATTTCCAGAGCCCTCTTAACTACTGTCATTTAACTTTTCACCACTAGCTTTTATACTTACCCTAAAGAACACCGAGGAGGTGGTGCTGGAATCTGAGCACGTTTCTGGTGCAGGCAGCAGTGATGCTGCTCTGCTGTGCTTTGCTCCCTTTAGTCCGCTTAAGTATGTTAGAAATAAATAAAATCTGCATTACTAGTCTTGGGAACAGGAGGATTTCACTTCATATTTATCAAAACATCGTGTCTCCCCATAGAAACTGCTAGTGCAGCTGGGAGAGAAGGTCGCATGACAATCCCAGATTCTGAGAAGGCAGACAAATACCCAGTCCTGTGTGTAGCCTGCAAAGTACTTAAATTTGCCTTATTTGGATTGTCTCCATATATCCAACTTAATTGCTTATAGTTAAATTTCCCCTGATCCTCACAGTTTCCTGGCTCCTTGAATGTAGTCATTATTGATGTGGGTGGGTATTTGTAGGCAGGAAAAATAACCCAAAACTTTGTAAATCTGAAAATAAATCTCTGATGTTACTGCAACATGAAGAGTGAAAAATCTAATAATATAAATGCAATAAATTCCAAGTTATGTCTTATTTCACAATACTAATTAGTCTACATGGGGTACTATATAGCCTATAACCCAGAATAAGGATATGTTCAGGAAAAAACAATAAACCATGTATGTGTGAAATAAACCAGGGCTAATGGTATTGGAGAACATGAAATTATAGAGTTGGAATTTTTTTATTTATTCCCCCCACCACTCATTTTCAGTTTTTATTGTGTACACTTGGTTTCCACACTATCAAGAAACAATGTGCAGGGAAAGGAGAGGAGATAATAGTAGATAATAATCTGTTCTTAAATAATTTATCATAAACTGGAACCAGTTTTAACTAAAATTTAATTTGACAGACATTTGAAAAACTGTGAAAATCAGTGATCAAAGCATGGTGCTGGACTTGAGCACTTCAGTGTGCAGTTGAGTACTGTTGGATGAAAGCTCCAGGCTCTCACTAGAAAATTTGTGTACAGACTGTGCACAGTCAATATTTTAAACCAAATGGAAAATTGAATTATGGCATGACCGTGATCACACACTGACAGTAAAATTCCACAGTATGGAAGTATTAGAACAATGTAATTGACTGGTTTTATGTCATATAGAGGACTTTGAAGCAGTCTTGCCCTAAGCCTCCATAGTTATTTGAATGATGCCATGTAGTCAATGATAGTAATTGTGCCAGTAGTAGTTTATAGGTTAGTTCCTGCCAATGGATTCTACTTGAAACTGTTCCCATATTACCTAAAAATCCTAATCTGCTGCAATTTACCTTGGATTGGTGATATTTTTCCTAATATAAACAAGCAAGTGTCTGTGCTCATCTTGCCACCTGTCAAGTCAGCATTGTACTACACGCACTGCCTACCCCACAGGGTTTGAGGATTTATTATTTTAATGTTCTCATAACATTCTTCAAATTAAAGCATGTACTAACATGAGATTATATACTACACACTTCCTAACAGCTCCAGGACCTAGAGCTGGATGCAGCAATTGAAAAATGAGAGGTTTGCTGGTATGCATGGTTGCGTGGCCAAACTCTTGTGATCTAAAAGCATCTGAGAAGAGCCATGCTGTGTCATGTCAAGAGTTGGTCTTTTCTTGTTTGATAATGACGATCAGTAGGGACCAGGGAAAAGCACAAAAGATGCTTACAAGTGGAAAGGAAGACTCTACCAAGTCTGACAGTCCCCTGGCTGCCTGCTGTGTAAGATTGCCTGGAGCTGGGTGCACCTGTACTGCTGTGGATTGTATCTCTTCATCTAGGTTCCTGCTAATTGGTCTCCTACTTATTCTTTTGTCTTGAGGGATGGTAAATAATCATTGTTTGCTTGGTCCACTGTAATTCATGTTTGGATGGATGGAAGCAGAGAGGATAAGTTTTTCTATAATCTGTGGAGCCATAGAGTCTGTGTGTCTTCATATACAAACTGTTCTGTCCCTCTGGTGTCCCATTGCATGCCTCTATATATTTTCTTGTTAGAATATGTGTTTTCTGAAGGGTGATGATCAAATTGAAAAAAAATACTTCAGAAGGTACAACATAACAGCATAATTGCATTTTCTGTTTCACTTGCTATCCCCTTCCTCAAAATTGCTGGGATTTTTTTTCCTTTTTTAGTGGAATGGATTGGTTTCCTTTAAACATGAGAGCATTTGAGACAGTGTTTGCAGGGAATTGTTGCAGCTTGCAGTATTATTAGAATTGCAAAACTCAAACACATGGAAGGTAAGCATGCCAGAATTAAGATTTGCTGTGCTGTTTTTTTCAGAACTCTTGTGTAACCGTATATTCAGATGCTTCCTTTGATTAAATTACAAGAATTTCTTTTAACAGAGGACATCTGCCTCATTCAGTTCACACAGTGGATGCAGCTCATTAAAGAAGAGCTATTTAATATTTTATTTTTCTCTTCATTACTGCATCCCTTATTTTATTGGATGACATTCAGATCCTGTTGTAAAGATGCAATTACTAATTCTCCTCTAAGCTTTACAGTGGCACCCATTACTATAGTTTCTGAATGCTTCATGGTTAATTGAACCTAGTTTTCAAAATTCTTCTGTGAGAAGAGATGTCTTTGGCCCTCTTCAGATTAAGAACAAAGGTAGAGAGATAAATTATGTTCTAATCATTTGTGTCTTATTTTGGCCATCTCATGTTTGGAAATGTGCCCAGCATTGTTAATATTTTATATGTTCAAATTACAGCCTCAGTTGACCTCAGCTGCTTTAGGAAGATTTCAACTCAGAGGTATAGTGGGCCTTGGAATGAAATAAGGCCTTTGAAAAACTTGGAATTAGTAACAAGAAATGAAAAATTGTCATTAACAAATATGACAGTCATATTGGAGTGCGCTAGCAAGTGCAAAGTAAGAATTCAGTTTGCCAAGTCAGCACTGACTATAATGCCATTTTTCCTCTTCTACTGGCCAGAGCCTCCTTCACTTCCAAGCTCTGAAGCTCTTGCAGGAGAAGTTATAGCACAATATAGGACCTTTGCCCATACAGTTTTACAGGGAAAGGCACCTGCGTATGCTCTTGTACTTAGACTGCCTTAGGCCATAGGCACAAAGTGAACTAGACTGACTTTTTTCTTATTACATGTGTTACATACTTATGCATGCTGAATACGTGGGGAAAATTACAGCTAATGACATGGAAATTAATTTATTAAGAGGAAGATGGATGCTTTCAATGTCTGTGTTGTTATACTAAACAAAATTAATGTATGCCCATTCCACTCACTGCCTTCACAAAGGATGGTGTTCTTCCCATACTTGGCAAGACTCAACCAGTTCTTTCAGGATGAACTAGATTTTTTTAGGACTAAGTCATGCATGGTATAATCCCAGTTCAATTGACTGCAATGTAATTGTATCTGTTTAATGTAATGGACGCTTGGCCTATTTTTAAATTCAGTTGTGGGACTCATGCACTTAACCATTTTGGCATTTCTTCTTAAAACTCTCTTTTGAAATAGTTAAGAGCTTGCTTTAGTATGGTTTTTAATTATAAATAAAAGACAAGCTCAGATTATCTTAGCTATAGGGACATTCCGCTACCACAACACAATACACCTTTTGTCTTGGGAAGTGCCTTTCATCAAAAGATTTCTAAGCAGTTCAGAAAGTCAATTTGAACTAATTTGCGCTGAAGTTGTTTTCTCTTATTTCTATGTTTCGCACAAAATGAAATGTCTTATACTATTAGTGTGTCTTAGTGCAATTGTGAACTGTACGAAAAAATGTATTTCTACTTTAAATAAGAGAATGTCCTACCTGACTGGTTGTTCATTTCTATTGTTCAGACAGCATTTATAATACAATTTTGTTTGCCCTCAAGGTCTTTCATCTTTGCACATTAGTTATAACTTAATGACATTGTTCTGAAATCTTGATATTCCTTCTGAACAGTGCTGTCACTTTTTGGTAAGGCATAGGAAGTAAAGAAAAGGCATAGCTGTATCTGAAATGAAAATGTAAGCATTTTTCAACAGGAAATCATTTTACAGAAATTATTCAAGAAGTAATTGGTTTCCTTGCCATCAATTCTAATTTAGTATTGGGGAAAAAGGTCACACTTTTAAACTATGTATTGCTCAGCAAGCATAATTGAGTTTAAATGTGTGTGCCTTTATAGGTGAGCAGATGCTAATGAAAGTGCTTGCTTTTTTTTTTTT
>VZRN01003663.1:0-66143 GCA_013397935.1 Dasyornis broadbenti | reverse complement strand
TTTTTTTTTTTTTTTTGTGGCCAAGCAATTTTTTCTTTTTATAGGAGTGCTTCTGGGAAAATAAGCTGCTTGGCTTATGGGTCCCCAGGTTTCCAAGTCTTGAACCATGTTCTTTGCAATCAAATATTTCAGAATTGTTGCTTGATAAATGTGGGATAAGTTAAAATACGTTTGGTAGCCTAGAAAGGCATTACTGGATTTGGTGTGGTAATTACCGTGGTCAGGCCTTAGATGGTTCCTTTTTTGTCTCAGAAAAAGTGATACTATTAGTCATATGCACTTTATGAAATTCCAGGTGATCAAGATGTTTGATACAGTCCTACTGCTCTATCCATTTTAAGCTTTTGTTAGTTCACTGGTTTTTTTGCAAAGTACTGAGGAGGATAAATGCACATTTGATACACACGTACATACAAATATATGTATACACACACTGTTTCAATATGTACACATACATAAGTAACATTAGTCAGTTTAATGGTGTTCTTTTCATTTTCAAAAGATTTTTTTAACTTTTAAAGTTTTTACAGTATTGTGGTGAGAGCTAATTTAAAATCTGCCACTCCTTTTCAGATACAGATTAAATGGCTAGACTAAAATCTTCTAAATCCCTAGATCCGAGTTGGGTCCTGAGGCAGCTTATCTGTATGTTTCACTGACGTCATTATCTATTTTTTCAAATATTAAACTATTCAACTTGTGAGAATTATAGTGTTTTTCCTAGATAAATTAATAACGGTTTTTATTCACTGCAGGAGTTCAATGTTCGTGAATAGCACAACTCAAACTCTGCTTAAATCACTGCAAAAGTTTTGAATGGCTTCAGTCATGACTTGTTCATTCAGCAGAACAGCAAACAAGCTAACAGCAGTGAATTCTTTTGAGGTTTGGGAAACAAAAGGCACAAAGCTGACAGTTCTGTAAAAAAGCCTTCAACTACAGGGCAGGATATGAGTTGGGCAGTATAAGCCTGCTGCTTGCAGCCATTCAGCCCAGGTGCATGTGTTGCTGTTCTAGACTATTTATTTGCTGTACGGTTATTCTGACAGGGGAAGGCTTCATATGAATCAGGTCTGTGTTTTCAAACAGAGTTCTTGATATGTTGAGATAGTTTTATATTAGAGGGTTAAGTTTTTAGGGAGAATGTCAAGGTGGTATTTGTAGATAGCATTGCATTTTTTTAGTCCTTGTGTTTTGATGTGGAAAAATTTGGTGGCATAGAGATAAGTTTGATACTTTTGGAAGCGTTTGCATAGGTGGCTCACTACAGTTAATTTAAATTCCAGGCAAGAGTTTGCTGTGAGAATTAGGAATATTTTCTTCTATTTGGTATTTGATGAGGAATGTCATGTTTCATTATTCCTTACAATCAATCTGTAACAACAGACTTCAGAAACCAGAATGTTTTCCTAGTGTGTTGCCAGTATTTTCTTCCCACATTGGCCTTTCTTCATTTCCTCCCAGGCATCCAGGTTTTTACAGTTGATTTTTCATAGTTTCCAGTAGATTAATAAGGGGGAAACATCTTATCCTTCAGCTGATATGATTCCTACTGTCTCCCTGATGCCATTCCTTACAGATGTGACAGTTTGCAAGGTGTTGTTGAGCATGCTTTGCAGTGTGATCCTGCTGATGTGAGGGTTCCCTTCCTCTGAACAGGCTGTCTCCTGGCTCCGATGTCTACGTCACTGTTTCATCCATCGCCTTAGCAAGATCACAGCAGTGCCGGAACTCTCCAAGCAACTTATCCTCCTCGAGTGAGACTGGCTCTACTGGAGGCACATACAGACAAAAATCTATGCCAGAAGGGTAGGCACCAGACTTTTTACATACTCTGTTTAGGCAGATTTTTTGTTCTCTGTTCCATTTGTTGTAATGTGTTATCAAGAAGTGCTTACACAGGCTCCTGTCAGCTGTTGTTTACATGCATTAAACCGTGTCTGTTTTCAAATATCACTGTCATACTTCTTGAAAAAGCCAGTTTTAAAAATCCCTTGCTTCCACTTTTACCTTGCAACCTAACCGCTGCTCAGGTTACTATACAAAGGAATATATTTAAAATATATTTATATATTGAAAAACTTTCATTAAAGGTGCTGGTTTCATGTGGCAAATTACTTTGTTTCACAGCTTTAGATTCTAAAATAAAAAAGTAATAGGTTTGGGACTTGGCAGTCGGTTAATAGTTGAAGTAAAGTAGTATTGAGTGCAACTAAGATGTAGATGTGTAGGCACAAAAGTGCTAATTAATCCACAGCTAGCTTTTTTTTTCACATATTCACAGTCATTCTGTCTTAAGACTTCCAACTTTCCAGAAACCTTCAAACTCTCTGAAGTGTCAGTGTAAGGGGCAACTTGCAGAGCAAGAATTTAAATCTGTATCATTTTCAGAGAGCACCGAAAGGAGCAATAAATCAAAGATCTCCAAGTAGAGAAAAAAATAATTGGCAGCAGAAGAGTTGTCTATTACATTCCAAATTACTTCCTATAGAGAAGATAAAGGGGCAAAACTGCTGATAGTTCACACTGCAAAGCTTTCCTCTGAAGTATTCTTGAGTACTTTGCAGGTCATTGTGTGTAATCCATTTTGGTTTGCGTCTTTTAAGAAATAGAAATATCTTTTTCTCTGGTTTAAAAAATATATTATTAGTAGGATTAAACGCCATTGTCAGGAACTGCTTAGTACAAGGCACTGTCTTTTGCCTTTAGGTGCTCTGTGTCAGTTGAGAGAACACTGTTCTGAGCATGTGTTTGGAAAAGTACTGCTTCTTGCTCCACAGCACTGAAGATTTGTACTTCCTGTCTTTCCTGCATCTCAGTTTGAGGTTTTCTGAAGTGTCGATCTCTTCTCTGCTGCACAGCTTCCTGAAGGCTTTGATTCGTGACAGTGTCAGGCCTGTTGTGGTCATTAAGTTTGTGTTTAAGTCCTACTGACATTTGGAGATTTGCTCTCAAACCCATTAAACTTTGCAGTAAGGAAACAAGATACAGGTGTGAACCAGGGCTCTGCAGCTGGAAGAACGCACTTAACCTCTTTATCCTCTGTAGACTTTCTGGCTCATTCACATCACGCCAGCAGCATTTCTGTGTTACCTTGAATTCTGATGAGCAGCTTGTGTTCCCAATATCTTGTCTGCTCTTTTCCAGCTACGTCATTTGCACTACAAAAAAGGTATTGCTGCCATATGTCCTTAGACCATCACAACCATAACTGCTTGGGGAAGAAAGGATTTTCAGACACACTTGGGAGTTTGTTTTGGCCTCAGAGCACACCAGCACTGACCCCCAACCCTTTTCCAACTTTTAAGTTAATTATACACATATGTTCACTACAGCATTCCTCAAGCATTTTGCAATTTCAGCAAAGAGATGTGTCCTAGAAACCTTGAGTATAGTCATTTTGGGGTTGAAGTTTTAATTCAGTGCAAGGAAACACTGTTTAAATGGAATAATGAAAGAAATAATTAGTACATCAACTTGCATGTTCCTTATTGGATGCTCTTTTAAAAATTCCTATTTGGTTAACTCCAATTATTTTACTGTTATGTTCTATTCCTATAAAAAAAGCAGTTTACCTCTCATACTGTCCTTGTACATATGAATTGTATTTACTGAGGACTTCCCAAACGTCATCTACCAGGCTAAATGGAAAGCATGAAAAAGCGAATTGTGAAGGAAAGTTTTCCTTGCCTCAATAAGCAATTTAATGTCTGTCACTTAACTAAAAATCATTGCAGTTGCACATGCATCTTCTGCTGAGATTGGTCTGAAAGAGCAGGTTCAGGGCAGCTCTGCAGTGATGTTCAGTGTCCCAGGTGGAGCTGGTCAGCATTACCTTGGATGTGTTGTTATAATAGAGAAGAGCAACATTCAGTTGCTAAGATGTTAGAGAGAACCATGGGCTTCTGGAGTAAGGGCCAAGGGGGAGCCATGTCCTGAAGGTAATCTGAAGTCCCAGTGTGTTCTAGGTATGCCAGTCCCTGAGATTTCCCAGTGCAGGAACTTTGAACTGCACCATTTGTTTATACATTTCTTTCTTGTTACATCGTGTGACAGATTTGGAAAGTTTGTGAAATTTAACTGACCATAAGAATGGGTGAGTCCAGCCTCTGTTGGACATTGGTACAAGCAGTAATTGCTGTCTGTAGATTATTTATCCATATCCAAGATGGGTGTAGGCATAAACTTCATTGCCTTCAAGAATATCCAGATTGATCCCAATGTGTATATATGTGTTCTGTATACTTATGCTGTGTTTGGGTGTTCACTATTGCATCTACAGTAAATGACTGTAGAATGTAAAATTTAATCCAGAACGACCAAAATAGTAAGTTTCTTCTTATGACAGATGAAAATGTGTATTTAAACAATTACACTGTTCTTTTAATCCAAGTTGATTTTTCCTTCCTTTTTCTTTGGGTTCGTTCCTTCATACCCTAATGGGCTGTATATTTAAGCAGCGTAGAATATAGCACCAGTTGCATTTATTTCTGCTTTTAAAAAGATCACTTAATAAAAAAAGTAGCAATCTAAGCACATTTCTTGCAGCTCAGTTAATAGAGCAGTGATTTTAATGAAATACAATTAGAAACATGGTGGTTTTGTATACTCTAACCTTGAAAAAAGATCCTGCATCATAAAATATGCCAGATGCAAGACTGACAGCTATTATGCATATGAACATAATGGAATTCGGTAAGAGGACATCATAAGTGAAAGCAAAATATTGATGCAGCACAACTTCATTCCACCAAGATTTGTTTGGGTTTTGGCTTTTTCTTTTAGATGCCAGCTTCTAGTTATATTATCATGAAATATGTTCTTCCCATAAGAGTTTACAAATCTTAAAAGTTATAAAATTACCACAGATCGGTGTTTAAGAAATCAATCACCTTTGGAAAGCAGTGTTTAGACTTTTTATACATATCTTGAATTGATTTTGAATTCATCGTGTTTAATTTAGCTATATGATTAAGTGAAATCCTGCTTTGTGTGAATAGAAGAGGAAAAGTGTTATTCTCTTTGCATAATTTCAATGTAAATTGTTTGTATTCAGAAGGCAGATATAAACAGGTTTTCCTCACTTTTTTTAATTCATCAAAATGTATACTGGCTATATCAGGGAGCAGTGAACAAAAGAGAAGTATGCTCATATTTGGGTGAATTTTTAGAAGGTCCAAATCTCAATGTGTGCTGCATACTGGGACAGGCATGTTCCAGCAGCTTGTCTTTGAGGGTGGGAGTGTGATTTTATTGTTCTGAGTCATATAATGTTGCTTTGGTGGGTTCATGTGAGTTAACAAGTGTGTGAACTTCAGTTGGGATAACCACAGTGAGCTTGTTCTGACAACTGGGAAGGTGTCTTAGGTTGTAGGTTGTGTGGGGCAGTCTGTAGCTGGTAGAGTGAGTAGACAGCACAGTTGGGGTAGTTTGTTTTCTTTCATTTTGTTAGACATTACAGCTAGAGAAACTCATTGATATATAGATGATATATCAGCTTGTAGTTCTTTTGTGTGTTATTCTGTGCATGTAGAGTTCGAGGATTTTCTTTTTCCTTCAGGGTATGTCTGAGTTTTAAAAAAAGCATCTCAGAAATGCATTATTCTTGATGAATTCTTAATGATTGATCTGCTATTTCTGAACCCAGCCATAATTCTTAGACTTGTGATTTATGTGTAATACAGAGCTGTAGATTTAAAGTCTTACAGGCTTTTAGGCATAGAAGGCATGTAGACTTCAGTGTGGCACAGAGACACTGTGTGTCTCCTTTGTCATTAGCTTGTTCTCCTTGAGTTTACTCTGTCTTTATTGATTTTTTCTGAAATCCCTCTGACTAATCTGGCAGGATTTACAAAGTTCATTGAACAGTTTTCATTTTGCTCTGTATGCTTTCTTTTACAGCAATAGATGTATGTCTCACTACTTTCTTACAGCTATATTTAGTTTGCACTAATGCACTCAAATTATTTTATGATCAAATAACTTAATTTACAGAATTTATAACCACCAGGATTTGGGAATCCATAACCAGTAGTCAACTTTATAGAAGCTTATTTAAAATATTCGGCAGTGTTAGTATTGTCCCAAACAAATCCATGTTGTTGGCATATGTGTCTCCATCATCCAGAGGTATGACCTTACTATTCTTTTGGTTAGAACCCAGGGAAGTGGCTGAGATCCATGGGATTGTCCCAACAAACTTTCTGATGCTTTCTTTCACTAGTTTGAGGTGGTGCTTTGAGGCAGTTGAAAGGATCCAATCTTTCCCCGATAAAAACACCTCATTTCCCTATGTGGCTTTTATCTAAACATTTACATTTTACTCATTGTGGTGAGTTTTCCACGACCATGTAACAGTCTGGTCACCTTTTCATGTAAACATCTGTGTAAATAAAAACTCATAATTTTATTTCTTGATGTTTTGAACCAGTTTTTTTCCATTGTATCATTGTAACCAGCTATTCTTGATCAAAGATGCTCAATAAATTAATGTATGCTGTAATCTTATGCATTAAAGCTGATAAATGGGTCTGGAGAGCTACCACAAAAATGAAATGGTAAAGCATTATAAATCCCTCAAGCATTTGTGCTATGCCTTGGTCTGCCCTATTGTTTGACACTGGCTTCTTAAAAGTGCTTCTTTTTTTTTCACTTATGTGAGATATATGTATATTTAAAATTATTATCTGCTTTGTTTTTTGGGGAGAACAGATTTGGAATTAGCCGTAGATCCCCTGCTTCCATTGACAGGCAGAACACGCAGTCAGACACAGGTGGCAGCGGCAAATCCACGCCAAGCTGGCAGAGGAGCGAGGACAGCATTGCTGACCAGATGGGTATGTGCACTGAGCGAGTGCTCTCACTGCAAGGTGACTTTTGCAATACCTCTCCTTGCAGATAGAGAATCCTCTTAAGCATGGTACTTTCAGTGTCTTTGAAAGTTAACCTTGTTCATCAGGAGGAATAATTAGGTCTGGAGCATGCACTGAAGCTTCTGCAGTCTGCTTCCTTGAGACCTATGAGTATCACCTGAGGAAGAACTGATTTCATTTCCTTATTTGATTGTGGGACTAAATCTGCTTTAATGCTCTTACCCTGAAACACTCTGTCCTTTTAGAAGCCGTTGGGCAGACACACTTATTAATTTGTCTTGCTGTTGAGGATTTGTTTGACCTTACCTACTCTCCCGAGTGGCTTGGCTTAGTTTGTCTAAAGTGCTTGTGATGCTCCTTTTCAAATGGTGCTATATAATGCTATATAAATGCAAATTGATTGTTTGATCATTGAAGCTATAAAAATACCATGTATAAAATGGAAAAAATGCAATTAAAGTATAAATGGTGAAGTAAATCTATAGCTAGGTAATCACCTTCCACAAACGTATACTTTTTCATTGCACATGGCAATTAAGCTGTCAGCTGAGGGAACATATTAACTACATAAAACAGCTAGGTACTGAGAATTTATATTGTTAGGCCTTCATCTGAAATTTTTGCACATAGATCTTTTGCTACAGCTACAGCTGTGGCTTGACTTGAAAGGATTACCGGAAGGATTGATGCCAGTGGAAAAGTCCTGTCTACAAACAGCCCTTATCCAACACAATGACCCTGGCCAAGGTTGCTACATATTGTTATTCTAACTTTTTTTACCCTAAATTAAACAATTCCATACTTTTTTATTTCACATGTAAACCATCACTTTACTGCATCACTGTACAACTGGACTGGTGTTCAATACCGAATAGAGTTCAGTGAGATCAGGAATTTAAGGCATATGCTGCCAGCCTCTGGTTCTGAAGATGTTCTTGGTTCACATACCTTCACAACCTCAGGAAGCGGTACCTTGTTATCAAAGCCATCTGTCAGTCCCTCCCTCACAACTCCCCCTATACTTCTCTATAAAAAACTGTGATTATACTGATCTGCAGTTCTCATTTTGATAGAGCAGTTTTAATCACATATGTTTTGAAACTGTGTGATGGTAATGACACACAAAAATTTTTGTTTGCTCAGCATTACTTTTGCAGACCAAATTTTGCAGACGAGGTGTTGGTACTGGCACTGAGTGGAGATGCCAACAAGTTCTGTTCTACAGTGTCAGGTGTCAACATATTAGCAAAATAAATATGGCCATAAAGAACAGGAAAAATAGTGTGGTAGGAGAGGTGGTTCTGCCATTTGGCAAAGGCTGAGAAAGGCATACTACATAAAATCCCTGTATTTTATATCTTGTGTATTTTCCTGCATTCATAGAGTCACAGTTGGAAGCTGCATCTCTGATTGGAGACTTTATTGTCAATCTGGTGAATCTAGGTGAAAGTTTGGTTTTTTGACAAATAAGTACATTTCTACTTGGGATAATCTATCTCAAGGTAAATAAAGCTTTAGGTGTAGTGAATCTTCACACTGACACCTTCCTGGCTTATCGTTCATGACAGAACACCTTTGTTCTTTGTTCACCAACACTGCTTGCTACCACTTGCCATGGGAAATCAAGTTTGATGATATTGCTGGTTATTGTTATTCTTTGAAAAGCTCAAAATTCTATCTGTTCTTAAAAAGCTTGTAATGCTGCAGATCAAGACGAGCAAACTGTAGCTGTGCTGGAGAAAACACTTCTATTTACCATGGAGATTTTTAAGTACTTGATGTTTGTAAGCACATACTCTACTTAAAAGAAGCATTCTTAAAAGTGCAGAATATATGCAGAAGTATATGTAAAAACTCATAACTGAGAGAGATTCTTTTAAAATACTGACCTCGGACTCTAAGACAATTATTACCTACGTAACAGGCTGTGTCTGAACACCCTCTAGACCTCCATTGTTATCTCCTGGGAAACTAATTAAAGTTTTATTGGCAAAGTGCACTCCTCTGAGTGTCCATGTAAGATGAGTGATTTGAATTCCATTCACTTTTGTCAAGTTTAGTTTAATAAGTATTCCTTTTGTACATCTATGCCGTTTCCACATTTACAGCCTCCAATGTGTTAAGAAAAGATTATTAGGTCAAGAGATTTTTTTTTTTTTTTGCTATTTCTTCAATTAGAAAATGTTTATTTAACTCAACTTTGATAAGAAATACTTGTGGTAGGTTGTACTGGGGGAAGTGGGTTCATTTAAGTGATCAGTGTAGACTGTTGCTATTGTCCTGCCTTGTGTAGAATGCTATTTAAGGAAATGTGGGTCTTCAGTCTTTTAAATCTCTTGTCAGCAGGTATCATGCATTTAGAGATCCAATGTCAATACCCTGCAAAAAAAAAGGAATAGTTTGCTGTTTTAATGCTCTGATGTAGTGCTGTTTGACAAGGGGGACATGTTACTGTTCAGGTTGTTCCAACAAATGTTAGGATGGTGGCAGCTGGTTTTTCATGAAGTCTTAATGATTTACGCCAGGCAAGAATGGGCCCCCACTTACTCACTTGTGTTTTATCACAATATGTATCCATTTTTGGCTAATGGTAGTGCTGGAAAAATGGCAGTGTATAATTAGGTTATATGTTTTCTTAGCTTGTAGCACTGCATGCTCTCTTCAGAATGTGGTTGTATGCTGTGTTACAGAGCCAACATGCCATCTCCCAGCAGTCTCAAAAGTATTGCCGTCCTTCAGAGAGAGCCCCAGTGGAAGACTGATGAGACAAGATCCCGTGGTACACTTGTCTCCAAATAAGCAGGGTCATGTAAGTTATCCTAAAAAAGGAATTATTTAATGTTTTGCTTTTTCTCCACAAGCTCTTGATACCAAATGTGTTGTTCAAAGTTATATTTAGAGTGTCAGTTAAAAAAAAAAAACAAAAAAAAACCAACCTGTTCCCTGCTAGAACATGGAGGAAGCAGTAGAGCAGGCCTGTCGTTGCTGAAATCCTACAGCACAGTGTACTGAAATGTTTATTAGTTAATAAAGCTTTGTTGCCAGTTGAACAGCAACCTCTTGTCTGTTGTGTTGTGAGAAGTAAAGGATTTGTGGAAATTTGCAAAGCTATTCCTAGATCTCACATGTAAGACTTAAGAGTTTAAGTAATATATCTTCTAATGCAATGCCCAGAAAGCTGCTGCTTTGAGACAAAATAGTGATTTTGGTTTTGTATTGTCTCCATTTTCATAACCTACCTTGAACACTGTTGGAAGTCTATCTGAAAGGTCTCCTGGAATCCTGCTGAAAAAAAACTTTCTTGTTTCGTGTTGAAGTTCTAAATGGAAAATTCTGTCTTTGTCTTCGCAGAGTTAGATATTCATGCCTTTGTAGAGACTGTCACTTCCTGATTTATGTACAGAGAGATAGATAAACACAGGAATGTTCATAAATTTAAAATGTCTTTAAAATTATTAAAGTCACTTTAATTAAAGAAGCACCCTTTATACTTTAAATTACTCAATAAGGTGTATCACTTTTTTTTTATTTGTACAACAAGCTAAAATACAAAGCTGTGTTGCATGAGGTTATTGAAAGTATTACTTGCATTTATTTAGATGTGAGAAAGCCTTTAATTGGTTCCAGGTCTTTAATTTGCTCCTGCTTGCCAGCATTATTCTTTCAATACAATTGGCAGTGTTGCTTTTAGATTATTCATAACAATACATGTTTATAATTTAAAAAAGAAAACACCAAAGAAACCCGAACAGTAACACACCTGTCTTCATATTCTTAGAAGCACAGACTAGTTTTAAATTTAGATTGACCTGCTTTTCATGAGATGTATTTGACTGCATAGTGATGTAATACATAACTCATTAGTTTGAGTGCAAAGTGCACCAGTGGAATTACTAATGCTTGCATTATTCTGGTTTAGTCATTGTTAAAGTAAATCTTTATGTGGACAGATGGATGGGGGAGTGATGCAGTTCTTAATGAAGAGAATAACTTCAACTGGAGATAACTAGGAGTCCAGATCAGCTTCATATTCCTCCCAGTTTCCTATCAGTTCTTGCTTTAGTGTGTTAAAAGACATGGATGCTGATGGTTTCTTGTTCTCAGTATGCATCCGTTCTCTATTTCCTTCTGAAAACAGAAGCAGTGTCTATTTTTTTATATTTGTCTGGGATCTCTGTCTATGTTTGTTCAGTAAAACTCCAGGGCTAGACAAATAGGAAACTTCTAAGTCTCCTTTCCATCACTTCCCTTATTCTCAGGCCATCTGGTCTTCCAGCAGGTCTATTGCCTACTGCTTCAGTTCTGATTCTGTAGATGATCAGAACTTAGATAAATTCTGTAGAATTCAAATGGATATAAATACCCTAGAGGTAGGTGAGATACTAAGCAATAAATGTATGACAAGAAATTTTTCCTGAAATGGGATATTACACCAATGCCCACGATAAAATTGAGGACATTCAGTTTCTTTGTTAATAGTGGGCTGTAACCAAGGACAGGACATATACAAACCAGCCAGGCACTGGCAGGCCCTGATGGGATCATTTAAAAACATTACATTAAAGCTTCCTTTCATGCAGGTCTGCTTTCTGGAAAACAATTTCACATTAGCTAAATGGCGTTTCACTGGTCGTTTGCAAAGGACACTCCTGCTGAGGAGGAAAGACACCCTACAGCCAAGATGAGGAAGAGCAGTGGTTATGCTCTTCTTTGACTTTTTGACAGGCAATTGGATTATTAAAATAACATGTACTTTCTCTGGATTGGTTATGTTTCATGTTCTAAAACCTTGCAATCTTAAAATTAGAATATTTTTTATTATTATAGTTATAAACCAAGTTAAAGTCTATATAGCAGAACTGAGCAGAACTGTGCTTGAAAGGAACCACTGTAAGGTATTTTGGGACAAAATACAAACAACTCTGGCTTTTCCTGGGTTCCAAACTCATATGAAAAGATTTTTATGCGCGCTCAGAACAGAGGATGTGCTTTGTGTTGGAATTAAATTTTTTATTAGTCTCCTCAATGAATCTATTCAATACCTGCAGGTAGAATAGCTCCTGTTGTGCCATGGTGGCTTTTGTAACACTTTATTTCCTCTTATCCATTGCAATAATTTCAAAATAAACCTACAAGTGTGGTTTTTTTGGACTGTTGTTTCTTCTGCAGTCTGACAGTCACTATTCCAGCCATTCCAGCAGCAATACACTCTCCAGCAATGCCTCCAGTGCTCACAGTGATGAGAAATGGTATGACAGTGGCGAGCGCACGGAATCAGAGCTGAACAGCTACAACTACCTTCAAGGGACTTCAGCTGACAGTGGCATAGACACTACTTCCTATGGCCCCAGCCACGGCAGCACCGCCTCCCTGGGAGCTGCAACATCTCCCCGCACAGGGCTGACGAAGGAGAAGGTGGCCCCACTGTGGCACAGCTCCAGTGAAGTGGTCTCCATTGCAGACAGGACATTAGAAAAGGACAACCACATGGACCGGAAAGCTGAATCTTCACTGAGCCTGGATATTCACAGCAAGAGTCAGCCAGCCTCCAACCCTCTCACAAGGGAGAACAGTGCTTACAGTCTAAGTGATGCTGTCTCACATACAAGGTAATTGTAACCTCTTGTGTAATTGACCCCTCCACACTCATTTTCCCATTTTCACTCTCTAACCTATCAAAAGTGAGAAGTGGATATTGAAGAGAGAGGGTTCTACTTAGGCTAATGAGTGTTTTGAAAAATTTTACAGTGGAGAATGCTTGAAAATTAAGACCACCTTAGTCTTCGCATCTGCTGTTGCTTGTAATACTAGAAGTCTTTAAGAGCATATTCTGTACTAAACTGCTGCTACTTAACTACCCATAAGACAGACATGTCTGATCAGTTCACAGGTTATATCTTGCAACTACTGCAGTTCATGTGTGGATCATAAAGGAGATCGGTCCATGTTGTTAATGAATAGTTTAATATAGGGTTCATTTGTAGTCTTATGAGTACCCATGTTTTGCTTTTTTTGCCCCAGTCTTTTTGTTTAGAAATCTGTTTGCAGTTGGTATGATCAATACTGAGAGCAAGTGGCTTGGGAGTGCTAGCATGTAGATCTTAATCTGTTCTGCTTGCAAACTTGTGGGCATGACACATTACAGTCACCTTACCTCTCTTCCTCAGTTTTGTCACTTGTACAATCGGCAATGTCAAGTATGTGTGTAATGTGCTTGAACACCTCAAATGGAAGATACCCACTTTACGAGTTAATCAGTGCTGCTAGAAGCAGAAAATATTTCGAACCATTTTCCTAGCCCATTTTCCAAGTAGTATTCAGTGTGGTATTGAAAAATATTCCTGCTCTGTCATACTAGCAACAAGAAAAAAACATAGCTTTTTCAAGGAAGATGTGGTATCATCATAATTTGTTGGCCTTGTAGAGCCTGACTGTTCAATTTCTATTCTTAAGGCACCTCTGTTTTGAGTGTGTAGCTAAAATACCTGCAGACCGGAAGTCCAAAGCAATTTCTGGTAATTGTCTTGAACAAAGCTACTGTCCAAGACCAGGTGTTTATGAGAATAGTTCTAACTTCTCATACAGTAGCTGCAAATAAGGGATTGTCATAGAGACTGTAATGGTCTCCATGTACTTCATCACGGTAATTCTGACTAAGTAATGGTGGTCCTACTCTGCTTTATTGCTTCTCTTCATTGGCCATTTTTGGCACCGAAGCTTATACCTGGTCGATAGAAATCTGACCCAGGTCTTTGAGACTGGTGTGTTTCCAGTAGCTGTGCATGCATGAAGGACTTTAGCAAGTCTATAGAAAACACTCTGCAGAGACATTTAGTTAAATTTTGGGCATGTTAGTATGTGCCCCTTTCTTCAAGATAAAAATCCATATCGTGCTTGTCTACAATGTTACACCTTTTAAGATAAGCATGTTTATATGCATTATTTAACATTCACATGTACTGCAGTACTTGTCTGAATGTAACTGGCAGTGACATTACATGTTGAGATTCTTGTACAAAATGCTGATTGCTATAAAGTCAGTAGCATTTTTATTTGGAAGGATTTTTTCTGAAACGACTTAAAGAATCCTGGAAAATTTATGTAAGTCTTGGAAGCTTTATTTTAAAACCTAATGGAAATGGCATCCTAGTTCATCTGAGGCTCTGGTTTCTTCTTTAACACTAAATAGAGTTAGTTCACTAGAAAAGCTTGAGAAATTTTATAGAAAGTAACACTTAGCAGGGCAGACACATCCTGACAGCTCTCACCGTTACCTTCCGTTGGTATACTTTGCAGCTTGACTGCAAACTGAAGTCTAGGTTGTTTTCTCATTTTTTATTATAATATTGTGTCTCCAAACAGGGTGTTTTCTCTAGCTGGTTTGGATTAATTGATTCAGCATTTCTCTGATGGTATTAAAATTTTTCGGTCCCTGTAATTTTGGGACTGTCACTGAAATTTCCAGATAAAGGCTCCCTGGGCTTTATTCTGGAGAAAACAGTTGAGGTTTCTTTTTCTCAAGTTTCATTTAAAACTCAGATGGTAATAACGTACCTCTTCTCAAAAAGGAGTAGTAGCAGTTTGCAGAACACACATGGAGTATGATACTTGAGAAATGTAGCAATACTTGCACATCCATCGTTTGTTGTGGTAGATTAAAAACAGATTGACTCATGTTCCTTCTTTATGATTTCTTATTTTTGAAGACTAGAGCATGTGTTTGATGCCTCACAATAAATCAAAGGCACAGTCTGGGATAAAAAGCTTTGATTTTGTTTCTTGTGGCATTCTTGGTTGGTGGTTGCACACTGAACACCAGTGGAACCCTAGGTCATCAAGCTGTTTGCTCCCAACTTTCTCATAGCTTCCTCTGTGGAGGCACAACAGCTTGGAGCTGGAGGCTGGTTAAACTGGCACTTCCAAAAGACAAGCACAGGTTATGGAGATTATTATGAAGATGCCTCCTTCAAGGAGGTGAAGGATGGGAGACGAAACAAAGACGCCCAACAGGCTAGTTTTCATGAGAAATGAGCAGCTTAATTGGTGTGTTTCTCTATCAGTTTCTAAATTGCTATCCTTTGTTGCTTCTCACATTTTTGTCTTTTGCCTGTGGATGCCATAGTGTCTGTAATGTCTTTAAAGTCAGGTTTCTGAGCAAGAAGAAAAGGAATATGGCCTTAAAAAGATCTCTGTGACAAAAGAAAATAACTACAAATTAGAGTGTTTGTGTCTGTAGAAGACAAGAGTGATAATTACTGCTCAGATCATTTGATGGTGCATAAAAGAACTTGTACCTGAGAACTGGTGGCAAAATGTAAATTACAGTGATTAACTTTTACAGCAGAGCCTCTGGCTGGGTTTTATTTTTCTTTTCCACCCCCATTCCCAAAGTCCTTCCTGATGATTGTGCAGATTTCTCATAGCATCCCAGGAGAACTGCATTATGTAGGCCAGTAATTATACAGAATCATTATAGCTGAATGTCATTAAATGAAGCCGTATGTGCTGATGGCATGAATTCCTTACAAAAGAAATGAAACAAACTTTCATTTCTACCTAAGGTATACAGTTTTTTATGGTCATCTTACCAAAATTAAAAGGATAATTTTGACTATTTGTAATCAAGTATATTTTTCATTACTTCTGATAATTTTTAAGATACTTAAAATATTATTTAATTATTGAGTGCTTTTATGAATGGCTCATATGCAGTTCTTGCAGATAATCATGTAGCATTTGAATGTTTTCATAATTCAATCCTTGGTGTCTCAATAATTGAGGTGGGAGATAGGGGACCCATAGTGACCATATCTGTGTCTTGAGGACTGACTCTCTTCTAGATAAAACTAAGCTGGTCTATGTATCTGTAACAGTATGATGAATTCTCTGCATGCTTCCTGATGTCAAATATTCTCATAACTTCCCATCACTACTGTAGTGCTCCAGCTCTGATTTAGTTTTCGTAGAGTTTATCCAAATGTGATCTCAGTTAACAAGTGTGTCTCTTTGCCTGTCAATATCCTATTGGCCTGCCTGTGTTTACTGGTAGGATGAAAAGCTTCAGTCATATTCACAGTTCTGTAGTTCCTGAAGCAGAATATCCTCCCAAAAATACTTCATTGTAAAAACCACAGCTCAAAATATGCAATGCACATTAAAGAAAACCATATTTAAATTTATATGCTAATTTTACTAGCATTTGCCAGGCCACTCTTGGCATCTATTATATAATACATATTATAATAAATATTCAAGTAATAATAATTAAAATGCACAATGTGTATTTATAGTATGTTATATAATAAAATATTATACATACGTATGCATCTTGTCTAAATTTTATGTAAAGCATGATTAACATCAGGTTTTACCCTCTTTCCCTAGTAACATTAAGGATCAACACCATTAGCCTATCTAGGAGCAGTTACTAGTTTTTGTTAACAAACGGTTTGTCACAACTAGCACTTCTTGAGAAATACCTGATAGATTAAAGAATTCTGAAATGTGGACAGAGATTTCTTTCTCCTTTTTCCCTACAGTGAAGAAAAAATACTTTTCCACTTCTTGAGTGTATTTAGAAGGGGGTAAAAATGGCAGTTTGTGCTGTGCTAGTGATACCTCACAGATGGCTGGTTTACTCAGCATGTGTAGGAGATTTTTTTCAGTATTGAAAGAGAAAGGGGGAATGAAGTAAAATTTACTGCCTATTCTCCTAGCTCCTAATTTTCTCTGCTTTTTTGCTATAAGTTGTTCTTACTTGTATCTGTTCCAAATATGAAGGTTGCGGTGTGCAGCACCAAAAAGATGGGATTGATGGGATTGAGAGGAAAATATCTTCCTGTATTTTCTCAATCTGCCATCTTTTGTATAGACCTTTGAAATGTGCAGATAGAGGGAAGAAAGAAATATAATTCTTTAACACAAAATCTGTATTATTGTAATTTGATTTGCATGCATGTGGAGAGGTGCATCTTGCCACTGATGTGAGGGACTGCACAGCATGGGCTGCAGCAGACTGCTGTTTGAGGTGGGAAGTCCACCCATGCTCTTCATCAAACCCACAGCACTTCATTGCTGGGAATCGTGGTGCTTAACTTGAGCCACATAAAAATGAAACATATTTCAGGGTGATTCTGTAGACTCCATTTGTTGTCAATGGAGAGAGAGAAGAAACTCCAAAGCATCATTTTTCCCTGCATATCTGAGATAACTAATTTAAGGCAAGGAGGATCACCTCCTTAGGATATTTCTTCATTGACTACAGCAGGAGCCAGACAAGTGGCGTAGATTAGATAACTGACTGTTTAAGACTAAATGTAGGTGGTATTATTTTCCCAGGTGACAACATAAATTTAACCTTAAATTATTTTTTCTGTTTCAGTAAGAGATAGATGTGAAAATGCATTGTTTTATTAAGTTATGAAAAGATTGGTGAAGAATTTTCTGCTAAGCTAAGGAAGAAGAGATTATTCTGTGACTTTATTTAGCCTTCCACCTAATTTTTATTTCTCAGTCAGAAACTGTTCTTTACCATGGGGCCATCTGTTTCAAGTTCTTCACTGCAGTGTTGGAGACAGGGATGAAAATGTGGACAAATTGTGTAGAGAGCTGGCAGAAAACTGGTCTTCAGATATATAATGCTATTTCAGTATTAAAGCTGTACACAAAGTTTTCCTGTCACTGTGCTTATAAATGACTGACCTTTTAAGGTTGTTATAGTAGACATTGCTTAAGGCATAGCACTCCTGATAGGATACAAGTTCCATCAGATTTGAATATCACCATAACTAGAGAGTATCTTCCATCTACAGCTCCTTTCCTTCTCCCAACAATAAGCTGCAGTTGGTCATCCCAGCTCCGTTTTTCTGTCTTGACAAATGGTGATATATATTAGATATCTGCTTTAATTTATCTTTTTTTTTTCTTGCAAATGGTAAGTAACTACTTTTCAGGTGAAATTCAGGAAGCCCTATTTTGAAAGCTATATGGGTTTCTTCTTTAGTCTGCCATGGGGTCTTTAAAGAGATGTTTCCTGTTAAGTTCCTTCAAAATATGCTCTCTTTTACTGTCAGGAATTCCAGCAAGAAATTGATTCTTTTTTGCTAATTCGACTAAAATCTCACGTATAATTTCTAAGTTGCCTGATGACAATGAACGCTAGATTTCTCATTTTGTGAAGGGTGATTATATTGATCCCTAGAGGTTGCTTGCAAAATTTTTCCGTTACTATGTGAGATGCTTTTAATGAAACATTGGTGAAAGGCCCTTAAGAAGAGCAAACTGGTTTTGCTACTCTATCTGCTGTTGAAAAAAGAGTAGCATCTTGTGCCCAGAGCTCTGCTTTAAAATCAGTTAAACAAGGCCCATATACACACATTTGAGGCAATTTGTCTTTATGTTGTTCTTCTAGTACCATGAGTTCACGACACTCCGCCAGCCCTGTTGTTTTCACCAGTGCCAGAAGCTCACCTAAAGAAGAGCTTCATTCTGCTACTTCTCCCCAGCTTGCGCCTTCTTTCTCCTCCTCCTCTTCCTCCTCATCTGGTCCTAGGACTTTCTACCCTCGCCAGGGTGCTACTAGCAAGTATCTGATCGGATGGAAAAAGCCAGAAGGGACAATAAACTCAGTGGGGTTTATGGATTCAAGAAAGTAAGACCTTTTTTGTTCTCTTGTTTGATCATGTACTTTAATTGTAAAATAATCATTTTGACCTGTGACAGTTCTCTGTAGAGAAGGGCTCAAGACTATTTAATACAATGCTTCATCTTCTGTAGAAATTAATCTCTAATCTAGTCTTCTGGAGTAGGGTTTAAATTTTTGATAGTTGGCTAATCTCATTCCCTGTTAACTTGTAAAAGTTGGGGGTTTTATAATTTCTAGAGAGCTCTATGGATTTTGGTCCTATTAAAGCTTATCTTTTCTTGGGACTTCTGAAAGGTGACTCAAAATGCTATTTGAGCAAATATTAAAAATCCTCTTATTGTAGAGCCTGAGTTTTACTTAAACCTCTCATCCATGTAGTAGTGCATTAACTGTGCATTAACTCTGGCATTCCACGTTGCCATGTTAAGATTGCTGCCAGTATCCAGTCTAACTGGCTTAAAGCAAGCCAAGATATCTCAGCATTACAATATGCAAGCATGTCTTTTGAAAGAGAAATTGAGAAACGACTTTACTGATCAGGCACAGTATCCCTCGATGATACCAATAACTGGCTGTCAAAAGGAAATGGTGAAACTTTGTGATAACTACATTATAAAAAGCCAGTTGAAATATTAAAGAAACTTTCGGTGATTTGCTGCTTTGGGGTTTACCGAAGACATTTTTTTAGCTTTGAGCAGCATGCACGTTATTTTAATGGATTCAGTTCCTTATTGGGAAAATGTATTACATTAACCTTTGAATTATTTTATTGTATTGCTAGTTGATGTTTTTAAACAAGCTTAGTGCTTCCACAGGTATCCACTAAGGTGAGTCTCTGCTGTAGTGGTGAAACTTCTTCTATCCTCTGTGCCCTCTACTTAGGTTTCTTCTTTTAGAATCTTGAGGGTGCTATAATTCTTGTTTCATTCATGCCTCCTGCCCCAGGGCTTTGAGACCTGAATGTGTCTGTTCCATTTCATTTAAGACGTCACCAGAGTGATGGCAATGAAATGGCCCACCCTCGGCTGCGGGCATCGGCAAGAGACCTGCGAGCATCCCCAAAACGAGCATCCAAGTCCACTGTCGAAGAAGAGCTGAAGAAATTGATAGATCTTGATAGCCCAACACCTGAATCCCAGAAGAATTTTAAGGTATGTTAAAGAGAGAGAAGGATCTTTTCTATTTTCACCCATAATAGGAAAATAAAAGGCAAGGCATTCCCTGAATTCTCATCATGGACAGAAAATAATCTGTTTGTAACCGATTACTGGAGAAATACATTTGGTGAAGAGTTTCATTATTACAGTCTCTGCAATATTATTACAAATTTATGTGCAGATTTAAAGAAACTAGTATGCCAAACTGGGAAAGAACACTTAGTACTGCTGGATTATGGAAAGTCTCATCGTGTTTTCTTACATACTTTAACTGTTCTTCTCTGACTGCATCACTAGATAAGACTTACTGACATTATTGAAACTCCTTGCAAAAAGCACACTTTTATACTTCACTAATCCTGTTATCAAAAATGATCCCTAAGCTTAAGCCTATGTTTTTGTGGAATAGTTAGAAACATTTACTGATGTGTTTCAAAATACGTTGAATAACATGTAAGTGCATATGTTAATTTTTAGAATCCATAATTTGGAAGAGAATGTCTTGATTTCTAGTCTCCATGTACAGCCAGTGCTTGTCATCCAGAGCCTAAATTGTTTCCACAGCAACCATGCAGAAGAGAGAGCTGTAACTTCTTTTTTTGCTAGTAAAAACCTGAAGTGGCTTATTAAAGCTTGTAAGTGCAGGTTCTATATGCAGATTATTTGAAATAAAAAAATCCTGTCATTGGCAAGATACCTTTTCCTTGGGTTTGTGGTAGTTCTGAGGGGGATTGAGACATAGGTGATGTGAACAGCTTCTGTTGTTTTTTTTGAGAAGAGAGCTGGAAGAACTCTGGTTTATGCAGCATTCAGGCTCTTTCTGTGTGCATACCTTAGCTGCATGTCAGCTCTGGAGTCAGCAAGGATTGCCTGAGATTTCTACTTCAGGAGAAGTTTGAAAGGTGTTTAAAAGTTAGAATGTGAGATAGGCTAAACAAGATCTATATATGTTACCTAGTTATAATCCCCTTAAAAGCCAATTCCTTTAGTTCTTTTCCCTGTCCACTCTGAAAAAATGCTATGTTAACACTTAGTTTCTTATTTAAAAAGAGCTTTTTAAAAATTATTTCAAAAGTTTCTTTATTGATTTTTTTTTTCTCATTTCTCTTTATTTGTGTTTATCAATGTATAGTCACACACTCTGTCCTGTCAGTCTCCCTTTCCCAGCACTCCTACCACAAGGCGTGCCTTGCAAAGGACTTTGTCAGATGAGAGTATTTACAGTGGTCAAAGGGACCACTTCTTCACCTCACGGGCCTCGCTCTTGGACCAAGCCATGCCAAATGATGTACTATTCACCAGCACCTACCCTTCTCTCCCAAAGTCGCTGCCATTACGGAGACCATCCTATACTTTGGGAATGAAATCACTACATGGTAAATGTATTTCCCATTTTTCAACTTTCAGAGGAATTCTTTGTGAATCATCATGGGGGAAAATGTTTGTTACAGCAATGAGTAGTTCTGTCTTGATTTAGCTAAAATGAGGAGAGTCCAGTCACATGACTGAAAATATGAAATAGGACAGGAATTCAATTTTTTTCCTCACTTCAGTGGGTGTAAAATGGCATGACTAGTCATGCATTTGCCTTGTGGAGGGAGCACAGAATTTTGCTTCACTGGCTGCAAGTTATCTGCTATTTCTTCCAAGGGTCACCTAGACCAGTTGGACCAAGGGACAAATAATGTATGCCTGGTTATCCACCAGAGAGAACTTCAGGTGTCAGTTCCTTGGGACTGGATTATGGGAACAAACTATGATTAGGAAAATAATGATACGAAAGTGGATAAATACTAGTGGACATTTGGATATATAGCTGCACCACATACAGCTTTTATTGTGTCAACTGTTTTTAAATTCATTCCCTTACCCTATTTTACAGCACTTGAATTTAGTCACATAGCTAACCTGAAAAAGTTATTTGTAAAGTGCTGTCAAGAAGACACTCAGCTTTGCCCCATTAGTTTACTGAAAAGTCTCAGTGTGATTATTTGATGGGCTGTGTGGTGCTGCATGTGAATGTCTCAGTTAGTGAGAAAGGGCATTTTCACAGGTTCCCACTGTACTTCATAACTGAGTATGTTTTCCAGAAATAGAGGTAGATCTCAGAGTAGGATTCTGCAGTGTTTCTGAAGAAGTACATATCTGCTCTGATTTATTCATGTTTTAATATGTTTCAAGAGAAAAATGCAAGGCTATCAATAGATTCAATTCACTATAGTGGGCTCTAAGCACAATCTGTATTTAGCTACACAGGATACATTTGACAGTGAAGGCTGATGAAGAAATCTATTTTAAATTCTTTTTGTCTATCCGTGATCACCAGGCATCAGTTTTCAGTGTTGAACCTGATATTTTCATGAGCTGTTGTGTCTGTATAACGTTTCTTGCATAAGAGTTAGGAAACTGAGCTCTCTGCCTTTGTTTTTTATATGCACTGAAATAACTTTGCAGACTTGGTTATGCTTATAACTCGATGGTGGATTTGGCTTCTGAGGGCTTGGGGTCAGAAGATTAACGATGCCATCTGAGTACAAGTGGAAAGCAGCACTCAATCTCTTTTCATTTAAATGCCTGTATTTTCCAAAATGAAAACTACAACACTTTCTTTTGCTGTCATGTTCTCTCCCACACCAAACTGGTAACTCCTCCTAGCACATAACCTTTCTACCTTTGTCAACAAAACAAGATTTTCCATTTTCTGTAAAATGTAGGGGCTGTGTGATAAAAGGACCAGCCATTTGAGTGGCACACAAATTGTCTTCCCACACACACTTTGCTGAGAAAAGGATTAAGTAAGCTAGATATTTAGTACCACAAGTTGGCTTCCAGGTATTCAAAATTCTTTGAATTCAAAGCTTCCAGAGCACATCCTTTTGTTTTAAAGAGAAAAAACAGCTAAAAATGCTCACATTTACTCATCTGCGTTAACAATCCAGCTCCCACTTTTAAAACAGGTAGTTTTTCAAATGGTTAGGTTTTCATCTAATTCTGTGTATCTTTTCCCTAATTGGCAATATTTTCATGTTACCAACTTCCAAAATAACTCTTTTGAGAGATAAGGCAAGAATGCTCAGTGTTAATATTGCGCTGAAATTACACTTATAAAAAGTAAATACATACAGACAACAGAGGGGGGTGGAAATTGAGATTTCTGAGCAGAGAAGTGAATGCAGTATAACTTTTCTGGTCACTGTTCCCCAGGCAGCAATATGATTTAGCTGAAGTTCTTAAAAAGTTGTTTTACTTATTGAAGTTATATAGTTATTAGACTATCAAAAACCAAAAATGGGGGGAGTGAAAATAACACAACTCAAAGCATTTTGGGATTGTATCCTGCCTGTCACACTGCCTGTTCTCTCTGATCCAAGCAGACTATAATTTTCTCTGCAGCTTCCTTGCAGGGGCCTTGTCCATTTTCTCACCCCTACATCTCTCTCTTCTAAAACTACTTACAAGGTTTTCAAAACTTTTGTTTACATCCTGACAGAGGGCGTGAGAAAGGAAGTTGTTGCTGCTTCTGAGCTCCCACGTGTGACCAGGCATTGCAAATTTTTTGATTGTCCAGACAGTAAACTGAAATAAAGTAGATAATTCTTGTTTGACAGTTTGGTGTTGCCCCAATTAGTGGTGAAAATCTAAGTGTTTCACTTCTGTTGTTTTAATTTGCACAAAAAAATACAGGGATTTTGTACCCTTCTTTCAAGCTTGCCAATTTTTCTTTTCCATAGTGAGCCATGTACCGTCTTACAGGTGGGTGTGGCTACTTTTTAGTAAAGACTTTAAGGTTTCACTAAAGTGCTGAGAGATGTGCAATGCTCTGGAAGTAATTTTAAGGGTTTTCTTGTGTGATTCATCTTGGTAGATTTAGGTCAGCTCCCATTGGTTTACAAGATTGTAAAGAGGAAAGAAAAATCCTACAGTTGTTTGTTTTTGTGATTTTTTGTGTTTGTTTGGGTTTTTTTCTTACAGGCACAAATAGGTGCCAGGGATTGTAGAAGCCCCAGCAAGTGGCATAGCCCTCTAAAGTATCTTCAGCTTGTGCAGAGGGAGAAATTGTTGAGTAGAAAAGTATTGCCCCAGTCCCAGTGCAGGGGAGTCAGAGATTGACTTTTGAAGCACTTGGCTGCACAGATTCAGGCAGGTTAGAAAGGAGCTGAATGTCCTGGTTTTAGCAAACTTGCTTTGTAAAGGGCTGTATCCAGTCAACTGCAGTTGATCAAACATTCTTCTGAATTTTGGTTCCAAAAGTGCTATGCCAGAAAAGTTAATAGGGTATGCAGTACTTATTAAGAAAGGAATTTTTGGGTGTTTTTATGGAGTTTATAATCTGTTCTGCATTGCTCTAGGAGAGTTTTCTGCCTCAGACAGCTCCCTCACAGATATCCAGGAGCAAAGGAGGCAGCCCATGCCAGACCCTGGTCTTATGCCATTGCCTGATTCTGCCTCTGATCTGGACTGGTCAAACTTGGTAGATGCTGCCAAAGCTTTTGAAGGTAAGTTTTCCGAATATAATACTTAGGTTAGGAAACTGGTCTTCGTGCATGCTTGATTAAGGACTGTGGGTTTTGTGGTTGTTCGGCTTTTTTTGAATCCTGACTTTTGTTTTTGTTGTTCTTAGTTTTCTACTTAGTCTGAAGTTTAAACTCATTTAAAATACCAACTCAAGTCTTAAGAGCCTGAAACTTTGTATGTAATACTCAGATACCATTTCTTCATACTGGAATTCCTCTGCACTATGGTTTGGCCAAATCTCTGTGAAACTGGCCATTTTTCATTTCATGTAAAGCAGATGCAGACATCACAACTGGTGTGGAAAAGACACCCAGCACAAAAGTGCAAACATGAAGTCATAGTAGGGGAGAAGCACACTAATGATTGCTTGCTTACTGCACTAGCAAGAAGTATATGTAGTGCACCTGAAGTTTGCTACCAAGACAATTTGGGAAATATGCCTTGTTGGTATATACTTTTTCATTGCCATTCTTGCCTTTGCATACCCCAAAGACATAGATTTGCACATAAGTGTTGTTTTATCCTATAGCATTTTCCATCTCCACGACACTTAGTAAACTGAAGAGAACTATAAACTGCCTAGATACATTTGAACTTAAAATTAAATGCAGTTTAGACCAAAGAGAATTTACCTTACTAGAATCCAATGGAGAAATCTTCTAGGTGTGTTAAACAGAAGTGCCCATTCCTAATATCTGCATAAATGCTGTCCCACCTTCATGAAAGTGTTTTCACTGATCCTGAATCTTTTAGACCTTATTCAGCATGGTTGGAGAAGGCTGTGAAGTAACTCGATTTCTTGGCTGTTCTCTGGTAGTAGCCTTACACATCATTAAGACAATGCATGTCTCTGTGGGTGTTCAAGATGTACTCATGTCCTCTGCTCTGTTGCCACAGGAGTTGTAGGAGCAGCTTGGCTCATATCTCTGCTGTGCAGTCTTGGGGAAGAGTATTCAAAGTAAGACGTGGTCCTCAAGAGGAGATGAATTTGTAGTGATGTTTTTTTCATCACCACATATGGGTGAAACTCAGGTTTTAACACATTTCCCTGTGGCTGGCAGTTTCTCTTTAAAGCATCCTCTCGTTTTTGGTGAGATTTATTTGACTGTCCTCATTAACCTGAATCCCTCCCTTGGTAGGCCCTAGACTCACTTGTGTTTCTCTTTAGAAGTGTGAACACAGTCACTGTGGTCAAGATAACAAACTGACAGCTCAGATGAAGAAAAGCTGGAGTAATGTGTTAGCTGGCAGCTTCATCCCACTGCTATAAAAATACATTCAGATTTGACTTGGAGAAAGATCTCAGTATAATCCTGTTGGTCATTGGTTGTCTCAGTGTAATCACAGTCTCTAGTGTCTGCCAGGTGCCAGTAGGGATTGACACATACCAAGGAGCCTAAATTCTGATTTGTGATCCTGGATACCTCTTCTACACCATTGATTGGTGTCTTCAGCACAAGCCCCTGAAGTTACAAATATAGTGGTATCTATACCAGCTGAAAGAAAAACTGCCTGGATTCCTGAGCTTACACCAACCTTTAGTATAAAAATTTGCCAAACAAAAAAAGACAATATTCTTCTGTATCTTGTGAGAGCCCAACAGCTGCTGAGGTTAATTTATTAAGCGAGAAGTCTTTATGTTGCTATTTTTACTAGGAGACTCCAGAGGTGGGAGCAGTCAGTAGCTTACAGTCGCCCCGCATGTGATAGTGATTTAGAGATGTGTTAAAACATTTGAACCGTTACAGGACAAGAAATATATACATATGGCAGGAAAGGTTTCATGTTTCAATCTGAAAATGTTTTTTAAAGCATAAGGAAAAAAATTCAGGTTCTGAAAAATTACGTTGGTCAGATTGTGCACAGTGAGCACATTCTTTCCTCAAGATAAAGGGATTGTTTATGGAGTTAAGGAAGCTAAATACAGTTGATCAGTTATTGGGTGGTGTCATGCAGTTGTACCCAGGAAGATCTGCACAGTGCTGCTTGTGCCAGAGCTAGTACTTGCTTCTTGAATCCAATACAGTGGAAAACTGGTGCAAATGCTTGCATTGCCAGTTTGCTTCTGTCAAGTGGATGTTGGTGTGTCATGTCATAACTTTGTCTTGCTTGAAACAGACTAAAATTGCTGAGATCCTGCAGCATAGCTGTTGTGCTGTGCATGAACAAATAATCATTACTTCTGCCATTGTTTTCTCTGTATGTTTGCCTTCCCAGTTCAGCGAGCTTCATTCTTTGCTGCTGCTGATGAAAATCACAGACCTGTGAGTGCTGCTTCCAGTGGTGATCAGGCTGAGGACCAGCTTACTGCACAGATAAAGCCTTATACAGGGTAAGTAAATATACCAGATGTGGAGGTTTCCTCAGCTACAAACCTAGGAAAAGAGAAGGGGTATCTTTATTTGGAAGCCATCTCCAGGCTTTAGGTAAGAACTCTTTGCAAGTTCTCATGAAGATGGAGTTGGGAGGTGAAAAGAGGAGAGTTTTAAGTCCAGTTGAATGTTTTTGCAGACTTTCTTGTCTGAGATGTTCATGAACCTGTCCAAATCAATGTTAATTCAAGACACATACAATGAGTTCAAGTAGAAAGAAGTCAAGTGATGGGATGGCCCCAGTTAATCATGAGTTAAATCTGTTCTGTTGTTTAATGTGCTGCATGTGTTCCATGTACTCTTTATTAAATCATATCAATATCTATTCTTGTTTCCTGCTTTCAACAGTAAAGAATCTCCTCCAACTCTCGCCTCTAAAGTGGACCAACTGGAAGGTTTGCTGAAGATGCTGCAAGAAGATTTAAGGAAGGTAAGCATTTCATCTACAGAAGGATTTGCAAGATACATATTTAGTGCTTGGTGGTGCTCATAACTGTGTAATCCTGCTTTGCAATGCTAGAGCCTGTGACAGCCTCATCCTTGTATGAGAAAAAGATTTCTTTGATACTTTTCACAGGTTTCTAATTATGCACGGCTGGGATGGGGTGTCTCAATTTGTAGGCGTTTAATTCCTCTGCTTAAATTAGGAGGGTGATTCACAGTACCTCCATTCCCAATTCAGGTGACACTGCAAAAGGCATGAAGTTAGTCCATATAAACGTATCCTGCTGATGTTGAAAAGTTGACAGTGTTATCTAAACATGTAATTTCTGCTGTGGAAACTTCCTCTATTGTTTTAATGCCTACTTGGTCCAAGAAGGATCTGCTGTAGTGAGACAAAGTCTCTTAGCTGGGAGAGTGTTAGGAAAATTCCCTACCCTTTACTTAGTTAACCAGCACTTGTACATACAGAACAGGTCATGCCCAATTTTATTGGACCACCTGGGGAGCCAGCTTTGTTCATGCAAGCAAAACATGAGGAAATGTCACTAATGTCCCTTGGATATAAACCTATGTGTTACTGCACATAAAATCCTTAAAAAGAGTGAGACTTATGCTCTCTTAAGAGATTCTTGCTGCTCTAGGTAGATAAGGAAGCATGACCTAAAATTTCTGCTAAGATCTATATTTTACCTTGTGCTTAAGGAAAAAGAGGACAAGGCCAGCCTTCAGGCTGAAGTGCAACATTTGCGGGAAGACAACTTGAGGTTACAGGAAGAATCCCAGAATGCAACTGAAAAGCTGAAGAAATTCACCGAATGGGTTTTCAACACAATTGATATGAACTGAGAATGGTGTACGGGGAAGGAAACTATTTGTTATGAATATTATTACTGGGACTTAAGCTTTAATGCCACCTTAATTATGACATGTGAAAGTATAGTCAGAGCAATTCCCTGTTCTTCATCCTCCGATAACCCTTTTTTGCATCTCTGCGCGCACTCAGAAGAATTGCAGATCAACAATCAATGTCTGCCTTTTGTAGAAAAAACAAAGTAAATAATTTTAAAAAGGTAAAATAAAAGTTTAACTGCTAAAATGTGAATGTCTATTTTTTGCACACTGTCTCTTTATCTGTTATGTACAAAATTATTTGGAGGCCAGGATCGGGCTTGCTGTTCCATCTGCCTCCGTTTCCATTAACTCCTTTCTCTCTGTTTCAGGTAATCTGCTTTTTCTTGCAGCTTTGGCAAATATTATGACATCTAGAAAATTAGAAAGAAATGTTTACTTTACTGCTCTTCTAACATTGTTTTCTGAAGTATGCCACAGACAAGGGGATGTAATGCAATGTTTTAGGTGTCTCCTTAGCAATTTGCGCTTGAATACTAGTGCTACCTTCCCATACATTGCAGAGAGCGCGTGTTCATAGTGTATGGTACAGTACAACCAGCATCACAGCTTAGAGAGAGACTAGAGAGGTGAGCCATGGGTGAGGCGTATTATCACACATCTACTGCATTAGCATCTCTAGTGGCCTTTGTTTCCTGTGGAAACAATGGCTGCAAGTACCTTTACAAACAGCAAAACTAGACATGCTGCAGTTCATACCATGTCAGGCAGGCTGAGACATAAGTGATCCAGCAACAGTGCTCAGTTAAGTATAGCCCCCTTCCCTTCCAGAGGAGTCTGTTGCTTGCATACGTGCAGGAGACTTAAGCTGAAGTTGTAAAGAGATTAAGATTTCTCTTTTACCCCTGAAATGTCTCCACAAAAAAACACACAAACCATCACTGTGTACCTACCCTCCCATTCTGTTTCTCTGGTTTTCTCAAATCATAATAGATTTGAGAAGAGTTTGTTCAAGTTGTGTTTTATTGCATGAGAGATCTTATAAATCCTTTACTATGGAAGATAGAGGAAATATGTAAAGGGGAATTAGAGAAGTATATTTTTCAAAGCACTGGGACAGGATTGGACCTCTGAAATTGCCAGTCCCCAATGAAACTATCTAGCATGAGATTTCCCAAACTGCTTCATGCCAGCAAAGTTAATTTCTTGTTCTTTGAAGGAACAGCTAACTTTCCACAACATGTTACCTCTACAGAAAATACCTTTTAGGTGTCAAAATACAACTTTCAAGCACTGCAGTCTGCACAGGCATTGAACTGTGCAGTGTGCTGAGAAACATTTTCTACTCCCTTCTGAGGGAATAAATATTTTACCTTAGTAAATACCGCCTTCCATAAAGTGCAGTGTATTTGGGGGTTAATTTCGAGAGCATCCTCTTAGTCCCCTTTATCACATTCTCAAATACACAGATTAAAATCATTGGCACAGTCCTGTCACAGACTTCCATGCTCTCTTCAAATCCTTTTTTCATGCTCTTTAATCTTGCTGCACACAAGTACACACTACACTTCAACCTCAAACTTCATTTGTGATGCTAATCCCCATGGAGTTCTTCTCTAATGTTTTGTCATGGAAATGGATCTCTTTGGAACTATTTCTGGAGTGCTTTTGTAAAGGTTTAGAATGTCTTGGGTTTTTTAATGACTTGTATGAAGGAGATTTATATAATGCCTGATATTATTTGTAAATGGGAAATATTGCTAACATCTCTGAGCATCCTGAAGTCTTGCTTTTATTCTCTTTTATTTTTAAGTTTGGTTTTATTTTATTTCAAAAAATATTTTGGGACTTGGGGCAGACTATTTATTAGAGTTTTGCAACAGAGTTCTTCTTGTATGATGCCACTGAAGGCTACTTGTAAAATTCTGACAATAAAATTCATTTTAAAGGTTCTTCTAAATCATTTTCTGATTTTGTTGGATTTGTTAAGACTTTTCAGAGTGTCCATTTCTTCCTGCTTTCTTCTTGTACCATTTTTCTCAGTACTTACTGATACCAGATTTCCATTCTCTATTAGAGTCCTAATTTTTATCCCTTTGAAGCCCATTACATGGCATGTAAAAATGACTTAATCTCTCAACTTTTTACTTGTGTTATTGCACAAATGGATCTTCTTCCCCCATTTGCAAGGTTTTGCTACCTTCAACAGTGACTCTGGGCTTCACCTGAGTAATGTAAAGGAGAGGCAGTGGATTTTTATACTTTATCAGGATTTTAGAACTTACTTGGACTGAAGTAAGTAATTTAGGTGAAAACCAGACTGTCCTAACACATCTGCCCAGGGACACACACAGCTTTCAGCATCCTCACAGCCAAACTTGTGAGCAGGCAACATCATGTTCTAGGTTCGGGAGGGTGGGGCAGATAATCCTTTTGTTTTGTTTTCCAGATCTCAATCTTTCACTTGGAAGACGACCTTGGAAGTGTTTTGAACAGATGTTTTTTTGGCCCACTGGATCAGCATTCCACACAGCTCAAATATGTGGTCAGTCTGTGGGAGAGTGTGTTCCAGTTCACTGAATAAATCCCTACAAGGCGTGTGGGGAAAGAAAATTCATCTCTTTCTAGCAGTGAAGTTACCAGACCAAGTGAGTTCTGAAGCAGCAAGAGCAAATAGAAGCATCTGATGGAAAAATTGAGGTTGAATCTTGGAAAGAAAACTAGATGCTGTCTTACCATTTGTAATTGGATCCTAGTGATTAAGTTGAAGGAGAAAGTTTCCTTCAGGTCAAGGAGTTGCCCTGTCAACATTCATAATGAATTTATGCCAGAGGTTGCCATGCTCCACCACACACAGCACTAGGTCAGCCTAGACTAGGGCAGGATCCAACTTGCAGGCATCTCTTTGCAGCCAGAGCAGTGACTGGCCTCAGCAGAAGGTGGGTGGCTGTGGGAGCAGTGTGGTGCCACCTTCCTGTTTCACATCCATTTCTCCCACAGAGTAATGTTTTATGTTCCTGGAAACAATTTTGTATTCCTTGTGTACATTCCAAGCCCATCAGTGCAAAGGTGCTGTTTCCCTGTGACAGTTTTTTGGATAGCTGGATGTGGCTGGTACAGCAGCAGAAGTCTGCCTTCTCTCAAAATGCCCCAGTCGGGGTGTGGGGTGTCACCACAGAGGGGCTGCAGCTTGCATGATGGATAATACTCGTCAGAAGTGGTGCTGGGCATGGGTAACACTTCAGAGGGTGGTAACTGGGTGTGATGAGGGGTGCACTGTGAGGCACGTGGGAGCGGGGATTGTGAGAGGAGAGGCTGGTGGGAAAGGACAGGGGGACCTTGGTATTGGGTTAAGGGAGAGGAGATGGGATGAAATGCAACACATTCAGGTTTTGCTTCTCTGAAAGCATGGTTACTGTATGACAGCCTGTTGTTTCTGTGGGAGGCTCTGTTCCAACTCGGTGAACAAGTATTATGAGAGCCTTTTCCCTAGATTTTCCTATTGAGGGAAAGGTCCCTTTAAACCAGGTACAGCCTGGGAGGATTGATTTGTCTGCTTTTAAAACCTTTATGTAATTCTTCTCTCATCTCTTAGTGCCTTCCATTGGGCTCACAGCTAACAAATCCTCTCTTAAAGCAGTTGGCTCTCTCCTGGCAGACAGTTCAGCATGGTGTTAGTCCTGTATGTGAGCAACTTGCTTTGCTGCAAGACACCAGGGGAACAGAGGAGGTTGCAGTTTATCTGCTGATGCGGCATCCAAAGCTGGATTCCCTGGAGGAGAGATGGTACTGTCCCCCCCCCTCCACTCCTGCAGTTGGAGCAGAGACTTGGGCTGTGCTGAGGTGCTTACTAATGCATGGGAGCTGAGCAATGAGGTGATGAGGCTTGTACAGATGCCTTTACCTCTTTCTGATAATGGCTGTGGTGAGGAAATTCTTGCTGGGTTTTTTAAGGCAACACTAGGGGGAAAAGAAGCTCATAGAAATATTCAGAGCTCTACAGTAAGATCCCTTTCACCCAGCAGCTTTGGCTGGGCATGAGGGTAGTGAGGCTGGGAGTTTGTGTGAGTTGAACTTGGAGCTCCAAGGCAGGCTGTGGCTGATGGCAGCCACTTACGCCCCCTTTCTGTGAGGAAGACCAGCTGGAGCCACTGTCTGGGAAAGGCAGGTCCTCTCTCACTTTGTACAGCAGCAGCCTAAGGAGTCACAGTCAGCTTTGGGGAGACAGAACTGCTGGGGACCTTGTGGGGTTTTGCCCCACTCAGTAAGCAAGGTCTTGGGAAGCAAGTCCCTCTCTCTGGCTTTTCCTATGCTTGCATGGATGGACCTGTCTCCCTTCAGAAAGTAATTTCAGTGAATCACAACCGCTTGTGTTTTTCCCAGATGTTTTGTGTCTGAATGATTTAAAGTGGACTTGGCTTTTTGTAGCACAGCAAAGTGTAAACAACTGGAAACTTCTATGGGAAGTAAAACCAGGGTGCTGCAGCAATCTGCACATCCTTACTAAACTACAAGGCTGGGGGTTGCAGAATTTATGATCTATCACAAGATAACTCAGGTTGGAAGGATCTTCAGGAAGTCTCTTGTCCAGCCAGTTGCTCTGGATTTTATGCAGTTGGGTCTTGAAGAAAAACCTCTGAGCATGGAGGTTCATAGTCTCTCTGGGCAATGCATTACTTTCTTCATCAGGAAATGCTTTCTATTCCGGTTATTAGTAGAAAGGTGTAACCTCAGCAGCAGTTGTGGGCTGTGTTTTGCCTGCATTCCTCCAAAAGCTCATGACACAGGAGTCTATACCCTCCTTGAAAGTCCACAACCTGTCCCCTGCCTGGGGCTGGCAGCAGAGCACCCACATTTGTTGTTTTCCCTTTGGTGAGCCTGAGAGAAAGGAGAACCCTGCAGCTTGGTGGATGCTGAGCATTGTTTGCTCCACTCCACTAATCAACTTCCTACAGTCCAGATTTGTTTCTGGGGATTTCTCAGTTCTGTACTCAGTACTACTTATTCATGCGTTATTCAGGGCCTACTGAGCCCCCGGCTGTCCTTCACTCTGTGCTGCCTGCAAGAAGGACACACGTGCTGGGGAGCCACAGCTGCAGGCAGAGGATGCTCCTGGCAGCTGAAGAAGCCCATCAGCTATTGACATGCCAAGTCAGAGACTGAAACTAGGATACGTTCAAGGACTAGGACTAAACTAAACTCGTGATAATGGCAAAAGCCACCAACCAGTAACTAAAAAGAGGTTTCACACCACAGGGGCAAAAAACCAGAGACTTGTCCTAGTGCTGTTTTAAAGTTTATTTCTGTTCTTTCCTCTTGCTTCCTCCCACCTCTCCTGCACTTTTCAAGGAGTCTGTTCGCTTTGTCTGGTGGCTGCTGACTGCTGTTCCCGGAATCCGATACAGCAAGAGGGGCTGCTCCAATGGTCCTGGCAGCAAAGCTGTGTCTGCATGTGGCTGAGCTGAAAGGCGAGACTGAGTCGAGCAGTTTGAAGCACTTGGCTGAATTGAAGAGCTTGACTGCTCTCTTATTTTGTGAAAGGAGCTGAGGCACATTTGCATCTCTTTGTATCTCACACCCAAAAGGAGTTTGCTGAGCTGGAGCTGGGAGGCTCAGTGATAACTTCTGCTGTATGGAAGGAACAAGCTATGTCATGCCCAAATTGCAGTGTGCCAGAGATAACGTCTGGGATATGTCTGCCCACGCACAGCAGAAACAGCCACTGTGTGCTTGCCTGGCCCTTCCTCCGTCGAGGCTTCTGGCTCAGTCCAGCCTTGCCCAGAGAGAGGGACAGCCCAGAATTCTGCTGTGCCAGCTTCTTCTGCAGGCATAGCATGGATGAGGGACTGGGGACACTTGACTCCTGTTTCTTCCCCGACCCATCACATTTGATCCTAATAGTGGGATAACATAAGTGCACATCTATTTGCTTTTAACATTCTTTGCAGCACCTGTATTTTTTTAGAAAAGGCTAAGTGCTTTCAAGCTTTGCACAAGCATTTGACAAATGCCATTCTGCCATGTTATGCTTCACATTAGTAGACTGGTCAGTCACCACAACCTGCAAGTCCTAATAGCCTTATTGACTAGCAGATTGTTTTGTGACCTCCTTTGCTTTATATTCTTCCTCAGGTCAGGCTCAATACACAGCCTGGGGAAAAAGAAGGGACAGAGAGGAGTACATAGAACTGGCTTCTTGCCTGCTGAGTATTTACTTCTTCCTACTTGCTTGTGTTCTGCCATACTTAGCTGGCTGTTAAGCTGGAGAACTTTGCATGTGTAAGGTTTTCTAATTGATCTAGTCAGCTAGAAAGTCCCTCATGGGGGGCAAATATCTGAGAGCTGCATCGTATTCTGCTAACTGTTGGTGCACCAAACAAGAAATTGTCTCCTTGATGAAAGCTTGATGAGGTTACACCTATGGCATGGAAACGTGAGTCTCCCTCTTTGTGATTTTTCTTTCAGTGCTTCCCTGGCCTAAAAGCAACACTCAAACCAGCATTAGTTCCACTGCACTGATTAGTTTGGTTTGATTTTGCAGTTAGATCTCAGTTCCGCACTAAAACCCTGTAGTGTTTAGTGATATTTGGTTTTTAAGTGAGCCATCTTTATTAGACAGTCAAAATATGGGTCATAGCTTACCTAGGGGAGAGTCATCAGAATCACAGCATCTAGTGTGGGTCACTGATCTGCTGCAAGATGTCCTCCCCAAGTCCTGCAGTCTTGGGCATGTTACCTGCATCCTGTTTTCTTTGTGGCTGGAGTGAGCAGAAATGATGGGAAGTGCCTCAGAGAAAGGTGCTGGCAGGGAAAGACATCCCTGTCTGACTGAGGTCAAGAAAAGGCAGACAGGTTCTTCACACAACAGTCACTGGAGGAGCTGCAGCAGTCCTGCACAAGAGCCCTTGAGGTATTTTCCCAGCAACCTAGGGGCCAGCAGAACAGGAAAAACTAGGGCTGCTTGGTGTGTGAGATGCCAAGCATTTCATGATGGGAAAAGGGAGAGACAGAACGAAACTCTGCATGTGAGTGCACACCAGTCTCTCTCTTACTGAAGTTTCTCAAGTAAGAAGTGGCAGAGTAGTCTTGGAGCATACCTGTGGGAAAACAGAAAATTTTGCTTAAGCTTCATGAGGTTTGGGGTTTTGGGGGGAGGGAGAGGGAGGTTAAGGGATACTTTCAGTCTAGTCTGTTTTAAAATAGACTATTTTTAGTGCTTTTATACAGGGCAGACTTTAAAAGATCAAGTGGCAGTGTCTAAATACACAGATAAAGGCAGGATCAGTTTCACAAGGTACTGAAGTGGGTTAAATGCTGAACTTCTGCTGGGTTCTGAACTTCACCTCTGTCCTCACATGAGGGGGAAAACCAGCAAGGTTTCCCATTACATAGCTTTGTACTTACGGGCTTTGTAGCCACAATCAGCTCTAAACAGGAGATTTGAAGGCAAGGGACCATGCTTTCTGAAGTGCGTCTCTTTGGGTTGGGAAAGAAAACAGAAGAATTTGAGTCCTTTGGGACCTCAGAAAAGGTTGAAAAATGAGAAAATGTGCCTAGATTTTTCAAAGGCACCACAGGGCTGGCTCATGGAGTCCAACAGATTTTTCTCCCCAAGGGCCTAGACCAGGTGGAGTGCCCAGATGGCAGCGAACCTGGCAGGCCTGCCAGGAGCACAAGGCAGATCTGTGCTCCAGTGGTCCTGGGCCAAGGCTCCAGACTGAGCAGAGGAAAGGCTAACTGACCTGCTTTTTATCCCATTGCATTGGGCGCTGTGGCTGTTCAGTAGTTCTGCACACCCAATCTTCAGGGCACCAGTGTTCATTATGGAACTGCTCCTGTGTACTCAGAGAGGTCCAAGTCTTGGATGTAAGGCGTGACCAAAAATCCCTTCCTGCAATGACTTTACAGATCAAGGTATTTAAAATTAGCAGCAACCTTTGAGGACACCTTAATCTTAATGCCATCTACTTTACTCCAGGTTCTCTATGGTCTTGACCTGATAACACATTTCTGAAGCTACATGACAGGCAAATTGTGGGATGTACAGCAATCCACTATTTGTCCATACAAGGCCTTGGTAATCAAACTATTCAGTGCCTTATAAAGGTATTTATCAGTCAGTCATGCAACTACTTCTTAAATCCTAATAGCGTGTTTGCATTCCTGCCATGGAAAAATGTTCTAATGGATTTGTTTTCACATTTTCAGGGAATGATGTAGTATCACAGACAAAACCAAGCTGCTTCTAAAATAATTCTTTAAAAAAAAAATCAAAATATAGAGAGATACAGGTTGGTATGCTTCTGGCCTGTCTATAGCCATCTGTATATTTAACACCTTGTCTGATGGTAGCTGAATGTTTCTGCTGCCACCATATCTATGCTGTGAGATAGTTGTTTAATTTCTGAGACCAGATATATCAATAAATTACTTCTTAATTAACTGAAAAAATCTTTGTTGTCCTTACCTGGGCATGAATAAATCCCAATAAAATAAGTTTATTTTATTTGGTATTCTAGTTGATCTGAGGCAGTACTCCCCATCTGAGGCACATCCAAGCTCAAGGGTTGGATGGGATGGAAGCGAGCCTGGCTCAGTGTTCAGCACTGGGCATCTGTGAACTTCTTGACCAGAGGAGTCAGGATTGTATATAAATGCTTTTAGTTGTCTCTTTTCCAATCTTAGTCTGGCCTTAATCTTACTTTTAGTACAGAAGCACGTTTAAATCTTTCCCACTGCTCTTCTCTAAGCCCTCTCCTTTCTGCTGAGTCCTTCTGCAGATGGCAGGACCAGAAGTGCACAGTCTTTGGGATGCAGATGCACTGCTGTGCTATCCTCACATTCTTCATTGTGTTCACTGCCCCTTCCCAAAGTATCCCTAACCCTTAATTTCCTAACTGCTATGGAACATTAACTAAGTTGACATTATTTTTAAGAATAGACCCAAGAGTCCATTGTGATATAATGAGGTCAGCACTGTTTTTCCCGTGTCCTTTATTTTCAATTTCTAGGTTGCAGTTTTTCTGCTATCTTCTCACCTTGTCACTTGGTAGCATATGGCTGTTTTGCAGCTCTTCACAGATAACCCTTCTCAGCATATCCTCATGCCACCAGGAGGTTTGCCACATTTATTACTCATTTGCCAGGTAGTTTACTAATTCACCAAACATCACAGCCTTCAACACTCATCCCTCTGATACTGCCCTGGTGAGCTCCCTCTGTCATGAAGGTTTGCTCTGTATTTCCACCTTTTATTTCCTGACCTTTGATCATTCATCCACTCATTATCCTGTGAGATTATATTCCTAGTGAACCTTTGGGGAAGCAGTTTGCCTCACAGCCCTTCAGTAGGATATGCAGGTGCTTGTATGCACAGAGTCTTTTTTGTCCATGCACTTCATGGCTGCTTCAAAGGCTTCTAAAAGAGTTTCCAGCAAGAAAACAACATGGTAGGTGGAAAGTGACCGAGACAGTGAAAGTGCCAGTATTACCTCTCTTCTACAGACACCCCAGTGGGGGTAGAGAGTTCATCCAGGATGCTGGAAGACTCTGCTTCATTGCCTCTTCCCTCCAAGGGGATTTGACATTGCTTCTTCCAGGGAAGCATCCCAACTACCAGACTATTAGCTTAGCTTCTATTTTCTCTCAGCTTTTCTTTATAGATCTCCTTCATTTGGCTTAAAATATGCATCGACTCAGGGATGGGAATTTATAGCCTGGTGACTGTCCTTTGGATTCTATTTTATCCATTGCTGTTTCAGTGAGCATTGGGTTTCTCCAGGTGAAAGTGGAACCAATGGCAATGAACGTGACTGACAGAACTGCATGCAGCCCACACATGAGGATGATTGAGAGAGAGATATAAAACTGAAAAGGCTTCTTTCAACTACCTTCTTCAAAGTGAAGTCCAGTCTCCATCATCTACCTTCTCCTTTTCCTCCCAGAGAATACCTAACTATTTAAGTCTTGCAGTGTCTTCAGACACTTTGATGCATATGGGAAAAAATGTTGGAGACAGAACCACTGGAAGTGGAACAATGCAGGGATGTGCATGCCCAGAACTCCTAAAATGAGGAAAACGATGGGAACCTAACATCTAGCAGGTAAGTTGGAAGGAGAGACCTGAGAAACACGGGGGATTACCAAATCCTACTCCGCACTTGGAAAAGTTGAAAACCCCAATAAAAGAAAACAGGATGGGGGAAAGGCAGGTTTGAGGCACACACAGTTGTCTTGGGTGCAGGACCTGCAAGTAATCCTTGGAATCAAGAATAGGATAGCAGACAGAAAAATAGGTGGGGATGTGCTGGGGGGCATGAAGAGCTCCCAGCTGGTGCGCTGTCCTGGGAGCTCCTGTTAACCCTTCACCATGTCTGAGACCCCCTCAGTGCTCTGACAAGCTGCAAGCCAATTTCATCTCCACTTTTTGGCCAGTGCCTGGGTTAGCTGTTCAGAGCATTTCCCTTTCTTGTGGACGTCACTGCTCTGAGCAAGTGTCTTGTGGATATTCACAATCCCTTGGCAGAGGAAGGGAAAGCAGGGATGAGCACTACCAGGTAATGGGGGGGAAAAAGGATGTGGCTGAAACCAGGTAGGTATAGGAGGGTTACAATGAAGTCAAATGACAGCTGATCAGCAAGGAACTGTTTTACCTTTAGGTTTACAGTAATGGTATAAAGCTCTGGACAGGGGCCATTTACCCAGCTGAGCCCTTTGGCACTTCTGTCCTTCGAACCTTGCAGATGCAAATAACAGCTCTCTCTTGCCTGGGTAAAACAAAGCACTTGTACATGTCCCAGAGAGACTAATCCTGCTGCGTTCCCTGAGGATGAGCTAGGCATAATAAGACTTTTTTTGTAACTATTGTCTGTGATAAAACCAGAAACCCTTCATAGGTTATTAGCTGATACAACGATACTCTAATGCACTTTGTAATTCACTTTTTATTCATGAGGCCTGACAGTTATTTCCACAATGTGCTTCAGGACTGCATGGTCTCCATGGAGAGGTTTCTTCTTGCTGTGTCAGGTACTTTGGATATTGAGAGACAATAAAAAATGTTTGTGCATGGCAGCTTTCCTCCATGTTTTTTAAAAAGGTAGAAGAAAGCAGTAAGCTATTGCCAAGACCGAGCCAGGAACTTGGCTTCCAGACTCTTTTATTCTCTTTGGCCTCATAATAATTTGGACCTAGTTGCTTCTCCCATCATTACTATGATTTCTTCAGATATACTCAAAGCTCTTGGACATTGCCAGATCCAAGTGGCTTTTGGAGTACCACAAGGTTGATTCTATTGCATATTCCAGTCACTGCACTTACCAAGCATCCAGTTCTGGGAACAGCCTTATGATGGCTGGGAGCTGCTCAGACAGTGGCAAAAGCCCCTTGATTTGGCAAGGATTTTCAGCAGTGAACAGGGTTTCTGATCCGTGCCGGATGAAGCTAATAGGAAGATCTGCACGGAATTCAGGATGTGCTGGCTCATACTGGCTAGGATTTTGGCAGCTTGGATGGCTGTCAGATTGCAATGTTATATGCCTTCAATGGCAGACAGGAACTGGGAGAAGAGCAGATTGTGGCCTGCCAGGCAGCTGGGAAGTACCCTGATGCAGTAGGAGGGATCATATATGGCTGAGAACACCAGCTTGTGTAATGATGAATAGAAGGTGAGTAGGAGCCACGAAATACTAGCCTCGTCTTCAACATGTTTTTCTGACCATGGTCTGAAAAGGAAAAAAAAACCAAAAAACGATTGGAAAGATGGAGAATGTAATACCTGAGAAATGTGTGACCTTTGCCAAGCAATATTTGCATATAGGGTTGAGGAGGTGTTAGAAATACTTTCCCTGTGGCAGCTTGGTTAGAACTTCTTCTAGCTGAAGACCACTGGTCCAGTGAATATAACAAGACCTTTGACCTTGACCTGAAGAAATCAGGCCATATTCTCTGTAAGTGAATGTCACAGAGTGTGACCAGAACGTGTCTAGTGTATCTCACAGATGTTGTATTTCAGGGGGACTGGTGCTCTTTACAGGCTACTTTTAGTTGCTGCTGATGCAGCCACCCTCAAGGTTTCAGGTACCCCCGAAGGCTTTCCTAGCTGACCCTGCAGGGCACTCTCTCCTCCTCCCTGCCGCGGGCAGCTGAAAGTACATGTGGATGCAGACCTGGAAATTTCTTTGTGAGACATTCAGCACTCGACTGGGCAGCGGACTCCCGCTGGGATCAGGTGAGCAGTCCTTGCGTCGCTGCCCTGTGGTGGCAAGTGCGGGGCTCCTCTCGCTGTGGGTCGCAGAGCGACTCAGGGAGCGGCAAGAGAAGCCCGACATGGAAGATGTGCAGAGCTGCGGGAGACAGACACCCTGGTAAGCCACGTGGACATCTTTTCCCTTTCCCACGAAGCAAAAGGAAAGGGAGGGAGGTTCCTACACGTTCTCTGAGCTGGGAAGAGCTGTGAGGGCTCGGAAGGGGCGGAGCGCCCTCTGCTGGCGGCAGCGGGGGCCGCCTGGCCCGGCCTGGCCCGGCCCGGCCCGGCCTGTGCCTTCTCTTCAGGGACAACATAATCTTGGACAAGTCATTCACGTCTTTCTCGCAGATTCCCAGTGAGGGCAGTGGGCACAAGAGCTCGGCTTTGAGAAGTGTTTTGAAATCCGCTGGTAAAAGGTGTCGTGTAGGAACAGTGTTCTCCGCTAATAAAAGCCACTGTGCAGGAGCATGTTACTGCTGAATAGTGAAAAGAGGTGGTGCAGCCACACTTGGGGACTGCGTTGAAGTCCAGTTTACTGCAATAAGTTGCTCTTCTTTGTGGATCTAAATGCTGTCTGCTGGGGAAAAGATCCCAAAGCCTACAATTATAATTTTTAATCTGTTTGTCTATATGTTATTTCCAGAATAGATATTGCATTTTCTTTAAGAAACCAAGGCTGATTTATCTTTGGTTTTCAGCCATGTTTCTGAGGGGTAACTGTGTGTTTCTCAGCAAGTAAATGCTATTGATATTACATAGCTGTCATGAGAAAGAAGACGGCATGCTGGTAGTTTGGCAGCAGCTCCCTGGTAAAAGAAAACATGTAATGATCTTATTGCATGATTCCTGTATTTTCCTCTTGTTCCACATCTTCCACAAATGCAGGCTGGAGATTAAAAGAATTGCACATCCTGATTTTCTCACATGTCTCAAGATACTCCTTTAACTTTCTATAAGTGGGAGCTCTGCTCAGTCCCTGTTTCTCCTCCTACCTTTTTTAAGGTTGTAAGGCGTTTTAGATGTGTAGTGTGATTGTCATAGGCCATTTTCCTCCCGCTGTGCTGAATCAAGGCTGTAGACAGCAGAGTTTCTTCTCAGCAGGTAGAATCAGCTGTCAAGCGGTAAGAAATGTGCAGTTTCTGCTTTTTACATCCACTGTTGTGGACTAATGGATGTGGTTGCTAATCTTAAAGCAGAACATAATCCAGCTGCACCTTAGTGTTTCTGGGGATAAAGTTTTCAGTTGTTTAGCTGGGTGTAAAGTGAAGGTGGGATTCATTTAACCAATAAGCATCATCTTTAAAATTGCTCCAAGTGTTCATCAGCTAAAAGAAAATTGCTGATTGTTTTTTGTTGCTTCCAGTTATGTAAGTAAGGTAAGCATAAAAACAATGCTGGAATGCTTCATCTGTATATGAACATCTGGTTTGCTCACAGGGTTTATGAAACAGAGATTTTGCCACATTGGGGGGGGGGGGGTTCTTTCCTAGGCACAGTGGCAGCTCACTGGATCCAAGGAGGAGCTGGGTGCAGTATGGGGCTGCCACTGCTGCCTGGGAGCACAAATTTGCAGCCACATTGAGTATATAGATTTAAAAGAAAGGGCAACAGGAGGCAGTATATCCTCTGTATACCTGTGCCCCAACAATGTCCTAAAGACCAGCCTGTTCTTCCCCCTATGTCCATTGCCATCACCATCACATTCTTTCAGCCCTTTTTCTACAGTAGGCTCACAGCTGAAGCAATAAGCTGTACAGTTGAGCAAGCTAAAAGAGAAAAAGCAGTTTGATGAGTGTTGAAAAATTTGTCTTTATAGATATGGCTGAAGAGCATTCTATCTCTCTGGTTCCCCCAGGGCAAGAGGAGTAAAAACAAGACAAACAATTTAGTAATGAAGTTGTATGTAGTGAGCTCTAGCCTTCCTGGCAACAACCAGCAAGAATGGAAGACAAAACTTAATTCACCTGCTGCTGGAAGCTCATCCTTCTGCACCTACTTCATTTCTCCTAAAAGAAAATGTGGCTCAGCAAAACTGGAAGTACTTCCAAAAACTGTCTCCATTCCTGCCTTCAAAAATGAGGTGAAAGAATGCCAACAGGTAACCTGCCAAGCTACTATCTTTCACTGATGGATTTGCTTCTTTCATTCTCATTATCTTTCTGCTTGTAAGAAATGTTTTGAAAATCTAATTCTTGGACTCTGTGTGAGCAACTGCAATTCCCTGATGTCCTGCTAATGCTCTTGTGGTGAAGAGACTGTATAATATCAGTAGCAACTCATGCAGAGACCTGCCTGTCCTCCTGGAAGCTGCAGCTCTTTGCATCATCACTACTGCCACAATGATGTGAGGCTGGTCCTTATCCTGCATAATATTTGCAAGTGCTGCAGCCTAGCAAGGAGGGTGCAGGGTATTTAAAAACACACAGAGGTCTTCCTCTCTGCTCAGCAAATGCAAGTTATTTCAGATTCTCTAGCCGTTTTTCTCAAGGAGACATCAGCTGAACCATGAGGAACCAAAGGGCTGACATCCGCTGAACCACGAGGCCAAAGGTGATGCAGTTAGTGAGGCTGGTCCAGACATCACACTGACATTCACGATGACACATCATCTCATGTTCCTGCTGGGCTTGTCCTTCAAATCAAAATGACCTCTTTGGCCACCTCTGACAGGTCATGTTCCTCTGCTCCACAGAATTCTCAGCATTTGAAGCCAGGTTGAAAAGGTTCATCAGTCCCATAAGTACTTGGCAGTCATTGCATAGCCAGCACTGCATAGTGTTACAGAGCAGAGAACAAATATGTGTGTAGTTGCAATTGGGAATCTTTACACCTTCCTACAACCATTTGTTCATCCGGGCAGCAGCTGTGGAGCAGTTTCATAAAACTTAACACCATAGGTTTGAAATAAACATGTTTTTAATTTATCCACATTGCCAAGGTGAATAGAATATTAATTATGCGAAAACACAGTGAGCTGAGTGAGTGGTCCATGCCAGGCCAGCTAGCCCAAGTCAGAAGCACTGTTAAAGCCTGATGTAAATTTGGAGAGGAGGAGTGGAGAGAGGCTGCCCCTGCTTAAAAGCTTATTTTAGTGCTGTAGTCACAGCCTGGTTGGGGTGGGTTCCCCTGACTTCTTACCCTTCTCCTTTAGCCCAGGTCCTCTCAGAGGTAAGAAGCCTGTTCTCTGTGAAACCCTAACCCTGAAGTGATCTCAGGCTCCAGCACTTCCCCAGATCTCTATCATGGTATGGTCAGCATCTTTCCAGAAGCTTGGGGGAGCAGAGAAGTTGCCTGATATTGACAGACCATCTATGCACTATTAGGGAGCAAGGCATCAAAGAGCTCCAGTCTAAGTTTCTGGTCAGAGAACAATGATTGCCATGTTTTGTTATGCACTGACCTGAACCACCTGGTGTATGGCATTGGGGATGCTTCAAGGGGGCAACATCAATTATAAATCTATGCAGCACCTTGTTCAATTCAAATGAACTTTTGTGATGCTCTCACAGCCATTGCAGGATAAAGCTGTCAAATAATAATAGTAACAGTACTCTGCTTTAACACAGGAAACAGAGTAATGTTGCAGACTCTTGCCTAAAAATGCAAGGATTAGATAATGAACTAAGAGCTGTCTTGGCATGAGGTGGCCTGGAGTCATTCTAGTCTCCTCCAAAGAATACTTGAGGGTCAAGCCTTAACTGGCTGTTTTACATGAGGAACACAGAAGTGTTTACTTTACATCTACAGCTGCTTGTGACACAACACACTTTTTAAAGTCTCCCTTAGGTTTATCCCTTTGCTGCAAAGAGTAGGCAGAAATCCAGCTCTGCAGCTAATTTTCAGTAGCCTTTATTGTTCAGTGGTTTATTGCGCAGACTTATGTCCTCCCAAAATAGTGCTGTACTTAGTTTCAACCTTAAAGCATTTCTGTAAACTGCATATCCTCTGACCGTCTCCCTCCTTTGAGTTATTATCCTCCCCCCAGGGGACTCGGCAGTTAACATTTCAGAGCTGATGATAATGAGACTGGCCTGGACTGCCTGCCCGAGTGAGTCAGCAGAGCAGGAGTGCTTCTGCCCCAGCTTCACATCAGCTGTTTGTGGAGCCCTTGGTATTGACTGATACAAAAGCCTGCCTGGCCGTGCCTGGTGCCAAGTGCATGAGAGGAAAGGCCATGGGCAGAAGCAGATTTTCCTGGCCCTCATCTATCAGTATATTGTGCTTATGCTTTATGGGAAAGTGTGTTCAACACAAAATCTTTGCTTTGCTGCACTACCGAAAGTAAGATTTCTTTGATTCACAGCCTGGTTTCAGGGGGTCAGACTAGCACAAATATATGTGCACTGCGCTACTTTTGGTGTAATAGGTCCTGCCTGTCTCCAGCTGTGGCAGCTGCATCATTCTCTTGCCAGGGTTATGTGCACCATGTCCTCTCAGCCGGGCCAGCTGACCTGGGCTCCAGACCCACTGGTATCAGCCTGGGGACCCTATGATGTCCAGGACAGGGACCATGCAACTGTCCAGTCTTTGTAGACAGGACCAAGGCAAGAAGCCAGCATCCAGCATTATGAGTAACGCTGTACTGGGTGCAGGTCACTGGTTCAGACCTGATTTCCCAACTGCATCGTGCCACTTGGAGTTGGAGCAGCTGAAGATGGGACATGATGTGTCCCGAGACGTCATGAGATGTGATGTCCCCGAGGGACAGGGGTGTGCTTCCTTTGCTCAAACACCTCCACGCTAGGTTACCTATGCTTTTCTGCTAAGGAATCGTGTATGTTGCCTGCTGCTTTCACCCACTGGGTGGAGCAGCTCCCTGCTTAATGTCTGCTGCCTGCACATCGCTGCCCTGAAAGGGTGGGTTCCAAAAAATCACAGAGAAGCAGAAGCAGAGCAGGGGCAAGGTAACATTGAATGAAGAACTGCTTCTGGCCAGCTAGAACAAAGCTGAATTTTACCAGAAAAAAGGCTAGCATATAGTAGTTGCATATATTTTATAAAAACAAGGTAGGGAAAACTAGTCTCCCTGAATAGGTATTGATTAATCAAGAGCTAGTTCAGGACTCTAAGGCCCTTTTATATCTGTCTTTAAGAACAAGCAAGCATACATAAAAGCCAAAGCCCTCACAAATGTTACTCTTGTAAGACCCATGACTGCATTAACTCAGGGCTGTAGCACTTAAGGCAGGGCATCAGCCACAAAGGGCTCTGTGGCTGTGAAAAGAACTAGTCAAGATGGTTTAATCACAACAATTTTCTGTGAAATTTTGATATTAAGGTGTATATTTAGGAAGGTTTAAAATTTTTATTTTAGCAACAAATTCAAAAGTAAACAAAGCAAAGAAAAAGCATTTTGACAGGAAATTTAAAAAGTCTGAATGTAGGGGTGTTGCTTTATTTATTTGCTTAATAAACCCCTGATTTCTGCACTTATTCTCTTCAGGCAAAAAATCGCAGGGAATTTTTTAAAATGTTGGCTACCTAAAAATGTCAACTTGGATAACTTTTCTTTATCTTTGTTGTGATTATCACAAAAGGAATAAATAAAGACAAAACATATTTCTCCTTTCCACAGTAGGGTAAGGAAGACATCCCCACATGCATCCTGTGACAGACAGCAGCATTTAAAGAATACTCAGAAGGTTTTACAATCTTTTCTCTTTCTTTTCCCCTGAAGATGCATGAAGCACCTAGAGAAAAACCCCACAGGAGTGAATGATGCTGGAGCCACCAACAGCTCCATCCCATGGAGAAAGTGTCCAGAGAAACATGACTCAGGATACTCAGGGCTTGCTGAGCACTCCCGAATCACCAGTAAGGAAGTTCATCTTCAGCATTGATAAAGAAATTACTCTCCCCTTACTACTTTCTTTTCCTGGGTAGCAGCTCTGCATCTCACAGCTATAGATATCTTGAACCAGTTGTCTCTTCTTCTAGACCTTTCTGTTGAAGCAGATGTAGCCACAGGAGACACAACAGTCCTGTGTGGAAAAGGCTATCCTGCTTTACTCTGTTCCCCAATAGAAGCGAAGGTGTCCTGAACCAACACGCTTCCTGTATTTACTATTCTGCTGTGCCAAGAGATGCCTGTACCTCCTGTAGGAATCTGCAGTACGTAACTGTGAGATTGAACAGCTGATATGGTGAATTTGTTTCTGTGACTGTCAGCATGGAAGATTAGTCACTGCATCGACCCAGCCCCAATGAGATGGTTGTAATTTTGAGGATAAAGTCAAATTTCACTGGTCTCAGGCAGAAGATGCATGTTGTGGTTTAACTGCCCCTGGTTAACTAAGCCCCAGACAGTCTTATTCACTGCCCCCAGTGGAATGGGGGAGAGAATCAGAAGTGTAAAAGAGAGAGAACTCATGAGTTGATAGGAAGACTGTTTAACAGGTAAAGCAAAATTGGCATGTGCAAGCAAAGCGAAACAAGGAATTTACTCAGTGCTTCCCATGGGCAGGCAGATGTTCAGCCATCTTCCACGACAGCAGAGCTGCATCACATGTAATGGTTACTTGGGAAGACAACCACCATCAGTCTGACTGTGCCCCCTTCCTCCTTCTGCCCCAAGCTTTACATGTCGATGCCATATGGTGTGAGATATCCCTATGATCTGTCAGGCTCAGCTGTCCCAGCTGTGCCCCCTCCCACCTTCTTGTGCACCCACAGCCCACTATTTGATGGCATGATACAAAAAGCAGAAAAAGCCTTGGCTCTATATGAGCACTGCTCTGCAGTAACAAAACCATCTCTGTATTATCAACACTGTTTTCAGCACACATCCAAAACGTGGCCCCATAGCAGCTATTGTGACAAAAATTAGCTCTACTCCAGCCAAACCCAACACAGTATGATAAAGCTATTCTGATGGGAGCCCATGAACTTGACCCAGCTAAAAAATATCTTCATGTCTCATTGAAAAGGTATGGTGTCACATTCCACTGAGGGGAACTGCGAGGAGTTCTTTTAGAATCAGATGGTCAGGAATGAAATTAAGTCAACAACGACAAACTTTTGTGTCTGAGAACCATTTATTGGTGACGAAAAAACAAAAAGAAAGAAGTAACTGCCCCAGTAAAGAGGGCTGTAAAAGACAGAAAAGGAAGGAAGGAAAATGGAAAACGGGTGGGGGGAAGAGAGAGAGAGGAGACAGAGAAGAAAAGCGGACGTTACCACCAGAGAGTCGAGGCGTGCCGTCGACGTCCCAGCGGCAGAGGGTGTGGTGTGCACGCTGCCTGCCTGGGGAGCGTGCGCAGCGCCGCGCCCGCGGCGACGGACTCGGCCGGACACGCGGGGAGGAGGTGTGGGACTCTGGACAGCGTTGGGGCGGGGATCGCGGCGGCGGGGCTGGCTCGGAGGCAGGCAGCGGACAAGGCGGGCTAAGGAGAACGCGAGGGCGAGCAAGAGCCAACAAGGGCAGAAGAGCGAAAAGGCAGGCTGGAGCCAGGGCAAAGCAGGCCAGGGCAATGAGAGAGCGAATCAGCGAGCCCCAGGTGAGCCCGTGAGCAAGCCACTGAGTGAGTGGGAGTCAGTGAGCGAGTCAGTGAGTGAGCTCCCCACTCAAAAAGCCTCAAAAGCAAAACGCACAGTCAAAAAAGCCCCGCCCCCCGCAGCGAGCCCCAGGCTCCTGAGGCAATAACTTGTTATACCACCTGGCCCCTCCCAAAGTCCACGTGCTCCACAGGAGACAATTAGCTCAGTCTAACCTTCCACTGCAGTCCATTGGTGGAGACCTTTTGTCATCCGACTGCAGAATGTCTGTGGAGGGTACAGTGTCTGGTGTTCCCCTGCTGACTGCATGTCCCATATGAGACGTTAAACGATTGCCAGGCAAAGTCTCCCCACAGACGAGGCTTTCTTCCATCTTCTAGTTGCTTCCCACAAGTGGCACATGTGCAACCCTTCCCCCACCATGCCTCTGACAATCAGTGTTGACACGTATCAAAACTAAAATGGCTTCTGACATAGGTATCAAAGTCTTTGAGGTGCTATGAGTCTTCATTAACATCAATGCACATTCTGGGTCCAAAGCAACTGCTATTTTCCCATTATTCCCATGGCAGAAGGACCATAAAAGATTAGAGAACAGCTGTAACTAGAACATCAGCATCAGGAGTGCTGCTGCTGCATTCTTTTGGCCTAGGAATAGAAAAAACAGAATCATCTTCTCTTCCTTCACCACTGCAATTTTTCCAGGGCCGTGTGCAAGCCAGAGAGCTGTCAGTTCCTTCCTCAGTTAAATTTCAGTTTTCAAACTGGACTGATCTGTTTGCTATCTCTTTTATGCTGTAGGATTTTCTATAACATGGAAGGAAATATAACCCACCTACAGTTCTGATCTAAGCCCTTCCAGAGCAGGAACAAAACTAAAAGTATTTCTTTAGCTGGGGTGATCAATGTGAACACCACGGCAAAGGTCTGTTCTGTGTTTTGAAAAACATATTTGTTGTAATTTAATGGCATGCTTTTGTACTGTAACACATTATAACTTCTGGAAGTAGATTTTCGTGAGGTAGGAGGTAGACATAACTCATGAATGGTCTTTACAGGAGTGAATGAATACATGAATGGAGTTACCCCAGAGTAGGATGTCATACCCATGAGTAAGCAGCAGCTTCTATTAACACATCGTTGAAGGAGGCAGAATATGTAGAAATCAAAGGAAATGGCATATCAGGGTGCTGTGTAGGAATTTGACTACCTGGGACAGGAATGGAGATGGAATTCTGGGTACTGGGCAGTAGAGAGGTCATTAGGGGATGTAGTTCAGAGGCATGCTTCATTTATGGACCCAGGGCAGCCACTATGTACTGTGAGGGAGTAAACAGAGACCCTCTGCATGGCACTGAATGATCTTCTGACATTTTAGAAATACATTTCTGTTGTCACAGAACATCTGTGTATCAACACCTTCATGACTTATTCAAGAAATTTGGTTTCTCATCAAATCCTACTTGAAGTGTGTGCTGCAGGCAAGGGAGGAGCATGTTAAAATTCTTTTGCTGTTTTTAATTTCCTTCAGTGGATCCTTCCCTGAAGAGCTTCTAATGAGACTGACCTTTATTAGCTAATTATGCTCATTGAAATGGCACAATCACATTTAGGTTTTTTCCTTCTGTGCATACTCCAGATTAAGTTCTCATCATTAGGCAGGTTGGAAGGGGACTTGTAACCATGTGTGGAGGTCAGCAGTGCATAGTGCACCTCACCTCCCTGCCACAGCTACTAAAATTGGCAGGGAAGCTGTGCCACATGGTGCCAAATAATGGGTTTGACTACACTGTGATAGTGTTAACTTAATTCTGTACCTATTTTTAGTGAGTTGAATGCTTAAGTATGTGCAAAACAGTCCCTATATAGCAGAGACCAACCCAGATTTTACAAAAAAATTGAGCATTAACAGTGTGGTATAGAAAAATCACCCTGTTACAAGATCAGTCCAGTCCATCAGGCTGTGCTGTACGGTCCTGCTTGAACAATGAAGTTCTGAAGGTTTAACAAATATTGGAGTCCTTTCAAGTTGCTGTTCTCAGTCCAGCTGCCCCATGGGCAGGCCCCAGGTTGGTCATGGTGGGCACTGCTTCCAACCTTTGATAGCTCTTCCAGAAGATTCCTTCCTGATTTCATCCATCTTTCCCCATATCCAGAAAGGCAAGTGGCACCCACAGCAGAGTGGCATGTAGTGCTTGGCAGCTGGGAAAGCAGTATAACTGTGAGATGATACTTGATTCCTGCATCACCGTCTGCTGATTTGGGAGCATCAGTGGGGTAATTACTGTACCAGATACCTTTAAAGGGAGCAAAAAAATCACAGCGTCTATCAGATGAAACCAGTTCCACATATATCTGCCAGTTTTAGAAAAGAATTCTTACAGGATTGCTCCATGCTGAGGTAAAAAGGAAAAATAAGGTAAAGTTTTCTTTTGATCATCACTGCTAACTGAAGTCTTCTGATGCTCTGATTGTTGGTTTCTTAAAGACTTGTTGATTTCCTGAGGGTCTAAGCATGAATCAGTTTTCTAATTCAACCTTGGCACTTCCTGCTGTTGAGAAGTTTTGAACTGTACTGTAGACATTGTCACAGGACCCTCTGGCTGAGCTCCTCCTAAGGATGAATGGAAAATTTTCCTGTACTCAAGGCTCAGACCCTGTAAATTGGGCAACACTTCAGCCATCCACCCAAGCCCTTTAAGCATGCATTTGACTTAGAGGCACTGTAGTCCTCTTGCCTTGCACACTTGGCTATGTATTTTCCTTCATGAGGACAGCTTCTAACAATCAATTGTGATAGGAATGTTTTCCAATAGCAAAGCCATTAAAAAGAGAAAATTACAGCAGTGTAAGAAAAACTTAGTAAGTAGCTTGTACTTAATTGTAAGTGCCTCAGCTGTGACATACACATTAAGTCAATCTTAAGGGAATTAATTCCCCAAGGTCTCAGCTTTTTCTCTTTTGTGCAAAAGCTGCAGGCTAGACATGGTGTTGCTTCATCAGCCTACCTTTACCTGTGCTCATCTTGAGCTGCATCATCCTCTGGACTGGCAGCATCCTCTTTGAAGGGCCAACACCAGTTTGCAGCTAGTCCGTTCTGCCCACATGTGGCTCCAGAACCTCTTCCCTACTCTCTCCTTTTTAGGCAGTTTGATGTGTTCCAGCAGCATTTGCCTGCTGACTGTAAGTCAGATTTATATTTATATGCATTAGTGTAGCAGAGAAATGAATAAATGTAGCTCCCAATCTGCTTTCTTGAGGACATTTGCGTTGTTAATGTTATTCCCCCTGCTGTGTCCACTCCTTACCTCTGGAGCAGCATGGCAAGGGGGATAAGGATAGAATGTCTGAACCTCGTGTCAGCTAATGACTGAGGAGCAAGGCAGGTGGCAGAAAATCAAAGGTGTTATGGTGAGGTGACTTACAACATGGTTGAATTACTGTGAGTAACCCTGGTAATGTGCAGTTAGTACAACAAAATTACTTAGAGTTGGTTAAATTTCTCTATTAGACTGATTGCTGTAGTTTGCTGGGGACTAGATATATTTATGGACTCTTTCCCAGCAATTTCTGTGCTTAGCAGCTCTACTTTTTGGAAAGGCAACAGAAAGCTGTGTGTTCGAGGAGAGGGCTGAAAGTATGACAAGGCTGACAATAAATGCAGGCCTATTCATGACACAATCCAATAACTGTAGAAAGGACAAAGATTTCCAAAACCCCTGGCAGAGTTCTCCCCCCATGAAGTGGGGGAACTACGGTGTCTGCCAGAGCCAGTGGCTAATGCAGGTTCCTGGCAGGGCTGAGCAGCTTAAGAACATTTTACTTGCTGCTGGCTGAACTAGGGAATCATTTCACATTTGCCTGTTCCCCCAGGGAACAGAAAGGGATGGATTAAGGCACAGACACAGTACCGTTTCAAACACATTCCCATTCTGGGAGAGAAGTTATTTGCTCTGAGTTAAACGTACTTGGAGACATCCTGCTGGCTCTCCCTAACGCAGCCTGGAGAGCTGGGCACTGTCACACACAGATGTCCCAATGCACACACCTGCAGGACCAGCAGCTGCCACAGCACCATTACAGGGACTCCTAGGGGCTTGACACCAGCTCATTCCTGACTGATTGACATCACCTGGGAACCCTAGGAAATGTTTACAGCATAGGCTGTTTTTATCCCCTTTTCAGAGTTGGTATAAAATTCATTTATACAAGCATTTGAACTCTGATGTGAACTCTTAATTTACTGGCCTTCTTTATGCTTATCAGAGAAGTGGAACACATTCTCTTATTTAATGTGTGACCTGAAAGATTCCTGTTTGGCCAAGAAAGTTTATGGAAATGGTGCTTCCTAAAAATACAGGGATGGTGGCATAGACTGTCTTTATAATTTATACTCTGTGCTCATTGTAACTCACACTAACTGCTGCAGCAAAAGAACTCATTTGCCATAAAAAAAGATTAGGTATCAGTTTGTTTTCATGTTCTCTTGGTAACATTCTATTGTGCCTATAATAGAAGTTTGTTACGATCTACACTTTAAGTTATTACCCGTTCCACAGCTCATCTTGCTGCTGCTTATTTGTGTCACCAAAATCTTAGAGCACTTTCCTGAATATCATCCATTGGTGTAACCTCTTAGTAAAAATACCAGAAAGCAGTTAGAGATTCCATTCACCAGAGTTCAGGGGTGCAATACATATTTTTATTACTAGAGACACTGAATGTTCCTGAGCAATGTTGGTGATGATGGTCATGGCTGATTTCTTAAATGTAAGTTAGGTCATCCGCAGTGTCATCCCATTGGCTTTGTTGCTTCAGTGGAGCTCCCTGTAGGAACAAGGGATGATCCCCCATGAATCTAATGCTTTATCAGAGAGTATTTCTCCTGTATGGAAAATTTTCTGCGTGGATCTTCTGTGATCCACAGCTACCAGATTACTGCTAAATATTGCCTTGGTAAGGAGGAGGTGAAGTAGAGAATCAGGCTAAGGGACACTTGTAAGAAGAACTGACAGGACTTGTGTTGGGATTTGTATTGCTCATGTTGTTACCGCAGTAACTCCCACTTGAATGTATGTAGGTTTTGGAGGTGATAGCCTTTATCTTGCTCCCTTCCTCAGTGCTCCTTCACAAAATCTGTTTGCACCAAGCCCCAAAATAAATATAGCTGGTGACTGTGGGTTGACAGCAGACATTTTGTTTCTCTTTGTAGACAGACCAAGATGTGCACGTGGCTCTATCTGAACATAGGACCTGGAACACAATGCAAACCAAGCTCTGCAGAGATCTTAACTTCACACTAGCATCCCTCTTTCCATCCTTCCTGTTTTACTCTCACCACTTTTATATAATTATTTCTTGGCTTTTTCATCTGGTTTGTTTTGTATCAGTGTTAATGTTTTTGTTGTGATCTGAAATACCTGAAAGTTAGTACTTCAGCTTAGTATATTTTCTGTCTTTTACAATCCTTCTGGATCCATTCTGAAAACTGTGTTTCAAGGGTATGTGTTAAAGGGGTGGTGGAGAGTGAATACCAGAGATTCTGCATCAAACAATTGCAATCTTTGCCCATTGTTTAGATAAAGCCATACAAAGCCCAAGATTTGTTCTGAGAATTGTGAACAGCCATTTCCAAGACATACAGTCTTATGGGTTTGACCTGCCTGAAGTTTTTTTGAAACTCGTTTGAAATCTGAAGTGGTTCTGAGGTCAAACTATAAATAAGCCACTCAGTAGTTCAGAAGAATGTTGAAAAAGCACTTCAGCAATCTGAGGTAAAATACGGAGCTTTGAGCTAATAACTCCTATGCTGCCTTTGAGTTTTGTCACTGGAGTAACAATGTAAGCTCTCTGTAGGAGAAGGTCTGGGCTCCCTTGGGGGTCAATATCTAGGTCTTGGATTTTAGTTTCACCTAGAGGAAAACCTGAAATTCTCCATCCCAAAATGTCACATTCGCATCAGCATGTAGTTTCCAGGGTTTGATGTTGTTTAAATAGGATGATTTATTATTTGGTCCCTACCTGCAGTATTTGGCTACAGTACCAGCTGTAGTTTTCTTTGTGTAAGGAGATGACTTGGCTTCCAGGGCAGAGGGTGCAGGTTGCAGGACTGGCTGGAGCACAGCAGCACCATGAGCTCATCCTTTCACTGCAGGATGGCTGGGCCACCACAGTCCTTTTTCGCAACACCTCAGGGAGCAATGCCAGCCCTGGGACTGACCATGCAGCAACTCAGTGCCAGTGGGCTGGAGCTGCCTGCCAGCATGTAGCTGAGAGGGTAAAATTTCTCTTTGTCCTTTGCTATCTTTTCCACCCTGGAAAGGAAATCTGGCCCTAAAAGTCAAGGATGTTTGATGTGCCAGTGGCGGCAGCAAAACTGAAAGCTGGACAGGACTCCTGGGATAGCCTAGGGCAGATAAGCTGTCTCTTGTCAGATATGTAGAGCGCTATAATCCCTCCTTCATCCTGTTTTCCATCACCAGCTGGGATAACACAGAAACAATACAAAAAGAAAAAAGAACTGTGAATCATTTTATTTAGGGCACTAATGCTTAATAAAAGTGTATTGCAGAATAAATTATCTATAGGTCACCTCTTAGAAGAGCTCACAGGTGTTCCCGACATGGAAAAAGATGGCTGGACTTTTTCCCCTCCATACACTGCTTAACCCTGCAATCCTAAAGGGCAGTTATCTTCTCCCAGCTATCTGGGAGCAGGCTCTGCCCTCTTTCCAGCACTGGCAATAGCAGAGACAGCTCTTAAATGTCATGAACAAATTCAGCAGGGGAATGCAGGGAAGTAGTTTGAGGGCAGTATGTGCCTGCTCTGCCTGTCTCTGCCCTATTATTTCATCCTATGTGTTGCTTTGCTCTCAGATAATAGCTTCCTATGTCTGCGGCAAACTTGCTTCAGAGTGGACTCCACCAGCTTCATCCCTCTGACCAGCACTTCAGCTTTATGGAGCTCTTCCATGGTAATTTTGCTATTTAGATGATTCTCTGAAAGGAGAGCCATCCCTTTCCAAATTCACCTGTCTCCCCTCTCCTCTTCTTACACTGTGTATATGTGTGTGTGTGTGTGTGTGTGTGTATATATGAATACACACACACATGTATGCATACGTGTATATTTGCCCTCCTCAAATATACATAAATACCCTCATGTAGGGTAGCAGCAGAAGTTTGCCTCTGTTCCAGCTGGAGCTTCCTGCAGGCCAGTAAGTTCTGGCTGTGTTTGCTCCTTGTGTTGAGGAAGAATCACAGGATTCACTGGCTGAGGATGATGTTTATAACACACTGATTTGAGCAAGGGTGAAAAAAAAAAACCAGCAAACACCCACAACATTTTTCTGATCTTCACCAGTCAGGACTAATGTACTCTGGTGAAGTGATGGGGGAAACTGGGATGCTAAGGAATACTAAATTCACGAATAAATATTTAAAAGTGGATGGTGAAATGTCGTTTTTCTCAGAAGAAAAACAAATCTTTGCAGCAATAGGTAGAAGGGGGAAGAGGGAAGGACAAGGAGGCAAGAATTCATTTGTGTTCTGTAAAATTTTGAGCCTTTAAAGAAGGACAGTATTTCCTTTGTGATGGGTGGGGCACTGGCAGATGCTGTAATTAACTGTGCTGAAAGTCCCTTCCATTATTTAGATCTTGGGTTGTTTATGCATTTTTTTGTTTCTGCTTTAGTGCCCAAAGGGAAATGCCAAACTCTGCATGATTAGTTTGCTGAGTGGCATTATCTCATTCCACAGTTATGACTGCAGGGATGTGTTTTAGGTAAATGAAGAACAGATTTTGTACTCTTCACAAATCCCTTCTGTTCCAGTGTCTTGGCCAAAAGTTTTAAGGTGAGGCAGATAATTCCTCTATCCTGGCTTTATAGGATAGATATCAGGAAAAAATGAAAGGAGCATGTTTTATCCAGTAATGTACCCTTTTTACTTGAAATACATAGGCCTAGAAGGTTTGTTTACTATAAATATGATATGCTTTTTCCCAGTTAACGTGTGTATGCAGAGTGACACTTTGATCTTTTTTTTCCTTGGGTTGGTGTCACTCACTGGAACTCCAGATATAAATGCGTTGACTCTTTTTTGTCGTGTAATCTTTAAATCTGCTTATACTTACAGAAAATGAGTTTTGAGCACATACATCCCTATTCAGAGTTTCCTGCTCACTGCAGATGGAGGTGTGCTATGTACTCATTTTGAACTGTCTTTGGAAAGACAGATGTCAGTCAAACACTAAAGATGATGGTGAATCAGATAGTAAAGCATTTTTGCATAAAACAGCTTCTGTCAAGTCACTTTATTACTCTGTCACCCGCACACAACACACCCCATGGCTGAAGTGTGTGATGTACTTGCTGTCCTTAGAATTAGTATGATTTCCCCTACACGTTTTAGGTCCATAAATCAGTTAATCCTTACCATCAGCACCTCACTTTGTGAGACCTGCCTATGCTTTGTGACAGACACACCATTTTTACCAAAAGGATTGGTCTTTCTTTCAGATCACCATACAGACTTTTATATGTACACACTCCAAAACTGCAAATGGCTGTCTTTGATCATGCTGGCACAGAGGTTTGTGACCTGCCCAAGAATTTCTCTTCTGTGGTGTCAATACTACAAAAAGTTCAACTCCTAAAATTTTGTGTTTCACTTTTCGTTATAAGTAAAACCCCAAGCTGGCAGTAGCATTGTTTTTTCATGAGTGTATGGTCTACTTTTTTGTTCCCAAGTGCAATTACACATCCCTCTCTGAATATATTTTTGTGTCATCTGAACACTTGTTTCTTCAGTAATTTGTTTTGGATCTTTAAACTTGACTGTATCTGATGAAGGCAAATGACAGGATAACTGCCAGATTTCCATTACTTGCTATTTTCTGAGTTACTAAGTATAAAATTACAGGCAGGAGGAAGGTGAGCTTGGAGGACACTGACTGCATTTGGAGACCTCCAAGGCTACTGCTGGGATCAAGGAATTGGAACCTGGCATGGTGTCAAAGAAGACGAAAACACCTTCAGGCCTTCAGAAGGAAGGATGTGGGAGGTGAGTGACTATTTTGAAACAGGGTAGTGCTGACTGTTCTGGGAGAGACCATAGAGGACCAGCAGGGTTTGACAGCAAACAGAGCAAAACTGTGATGGAGAGCATTCTGCCTCAGCAAGTGTTTGTACCAAGAAGCAAATAGAGATGTTTCCCCACAAATTCAAACTAATCCAAGCCTCCCTTTCTGAGCCTGTGCTAGTCACATATACAGACCATGTCCAGTACTTCCTAGCACCACAGAATGCCCATGGGAAATACTTCTGGTCTTCCTCCCTCTTTCAGTTCAACTTAAATAATTTGTTGAGTGAACAGATGGCAGGAGCCCTGTATTGCTGAGTATTATGTTGCCAGCATAGGTGCAGGAAGAGGGCTGTGTCCTGCAACAACTTGGTAGACGAGGAGTAATATTTGAGTTTTCTTTTGCACAGCAGCACAGGATTAGCAGAGCAGACATGAGCCCTGGGATGTTTCAGTTTAAGACCACAAATACCCAATGCATTCCCCTGTTCTACAGACAGCTCCACATAGCAGCCAGGTAAGTTGAGGCTCTTAGTGAATACACAGTAAGGAGATACACTTCCTCCTGCAGCTCTTCAGCTTTCATACAAGAGGATGTCTTTCTTGCAGAGGGTGACTGTCTGATAGTATCCTTTCATGAGAAGAAAGTGGCAGAGAACTGTGATCTGTAGGGTGAGAGTTGTGGCTGTTAATTACCAGAGCAGCTGCGACAATAATATTGTAGCCTTACTGCACCTGGTATCCTCTTATCCAGTCTATCTTCCTGTAGCTGCCAGTGGTATTTCTTCAGTTTGGTTTCAAGTAAGTACGCTGTCCAATGTGACTGAGACAGTGCAATTACTCTCATTACTGGTGCATACGCATAATTAAATCCAGCGAGCTAATTTGCTGCTTTGCAAGCTTTTTATTACCCAAGGGGAAATACGGGATTCCCAGGCAAAACTCACTTGCACAGTAGAGGCTGAGTGATGCAGAAAACTCAATTTTAGTGCCGAAGTGCTTAGCTCTTAGGTGCCCTGATGCCCAGTGAAATGAAAAGCCTGGCTAAGTGGATATTTAGGTGCCCAATTAGAGCTACAAAGACTACCACGCAGTTAGAGACTCTCTGAGGTGGTCAGCAACAAATGCCAAGAAAGGAGCAGGAGCCACATGTATAATTTTGAATGATGTGGGCACTTCCCTTCATTCATGCTGCTCATGCCAAGCATCGATTAACTAGGCAGCTGTTACCCATTGTATTCGCTGGTTAAGTGAAATCCTCCTGCAAAAAAATCCCTACCATGATTTGCCGGTACATTCAGGAATGATAGGAACACACAAAAACCAGCTCTTGGGATATGCTTTGCCCCTCTTTCTCCCCACATCTTTCCTATTGTAGCAGTGGTAGTTTATACCACCCTGCCACCCCCTTCCTGCAGCTCTCTGCTAGCTCTGGGTTGTTGAAATTCCTGTGGGATCCCAGTTAGCATATATAGCTGCTAGAAGCCTTATCTGTGAATCCCTATAGGACTGAAATATTGAGTTGTTCAGTGCTGTCTATTCGGGCAGGCCCAGAAGCAGAAATTAAGCAACCAGAGAGCTTTACTGATGGGATCTTGGGTGTCATGGGGATACAGCAGCGCCAAAGTTAGGCAAAATCTGAAGAGGGAGCTCTGAGGATTTGCATTTTGAATGAAGGAAAAATCTCTGTAGATTTAGACTGCATAACCAGAGTAATGGGAGGCAATGGGGAGGCAGCATTATATTGTATTAATTTTCTGAGCAAAGTGAAGACTGTAATTCCCCTCAGTGCTCTTCTGTCTATCAGGCTTCTTGTTTGAAAGTTGAAGCCTGTTTAATCTAGAAACACGTGACAAAGTCCTCCAAGATGCCCTGTGGGCAGCATTCCTTCCCTGGACCTCAGAGAACTGACTGATGGAAATGAACAGATATTCCCATCACGACCCTCTATGACTCTGGGTCAAGCTACAAGATAAGCACTACAAGTAGTTGAAATAAATAAATCTGCTGCAAATTGATTCCAGAAACTTCACAGAAACTTAGTTGCTTTACTTTATTCCCGTGTCTTTCAATGTAATTGCATTATTGAACTGGGAGCATTTCTGGCACCAAAAGACTTTAAAGGCTAATATAAAGATGGAGTATTAAAGTCTAGATTCCTGCAGGAGATAACTGTGGAATATAGTGCTGTACTGGGAACAGTGAGTGGTGGGAAAAGCAATCAATGGTCCTTGGAAGATGGCAAAAAAAATGTGTCTGTGAAAGACTCACTTTTATTATGCATTTGGAGGACCACCAGTTGGCTGAGGTAAAAACCTGAGGTTTTATTTTATGTAAATTTTTTATGAAATGAGGACTAAAGCAGATTAAATACCTGTTAGGTCCTGTAAGAGATACTAGGCGTGGCTTTGCTGTCATAGAGGAATAACTTATTCTACTGATTTATCCAGCAAAGGTGCAAAGTTGGGCAGAGCAGGATGAGCAGCCAGGGAGGCCAGGGGTAACTTGTTTGGTCCTAGTGACCCTCTGCCTGGGAAGCTACTGGAGCAGCACCATCCTGCTGCTATGAGCCTTGAGGATCTCTCCCTTGTAGATGTATGTTGCCCTGGGAAAATACCTGACCTGACCTTTTCCTAGGGTGAGTCTTTGGGACTTCCTACCATTTGTTGTCCAGCTGAGCTGTTTCACACACGAGATTTTTGGAGAGGCACTGCTCCTGTTAATCGAGTCCTGCCTAGGTACTGATGTTTGGAACCTGGAAGGGTCTGGCTTCACATTTAAGACAAAATATTTCTCTATCACTTTTCCTAGCAGGGATAAGGAAGCCAGCAATGGTAGGAGCCAAGCCAGCAGGTTTCACTGCCCACACTGACAGCAGTGCAGTAATAGACTGATACTAGCAGGGATCAGCAACCCTCTTCAACACAAACGAGTGCACAGTTTCCATTTCAGTCCTTAAAGATGAGCTTTCCATGAGTGAGGATTTTCACCTTGTCATTCCTGTGCTTGGTACCCTACACATTTGTATCCAGGATCTGCTGTTCTTCCATGTTGCTTTTCTTGTAGTTACAAAGTGCCAGAGATCAGTGTGCCCAAGTGGCTCGCTCAAGTTGGAACCTAAGAAAACTAGGACATTAGCACTCTGGCATAATGAAAGTAATGATAATAATGGGTTTTTTTCCTAATATATTGCTCATAATTCTCAGAACAGTGTTTTCATTCTGGCATAAATTACCCTCATCTGAAAGTGGCTGGTTTGGTGAAGCATGGAGACCATAATATAAGTATCCAAGATGAGGCTGGTGCAGTAAGTACATCACAGGTGATGCTCAGTGTTGTGCTCCTTTGCTGTCAAACACCAAAAGAGGGGTCCTGTGTTTGCCATAAATGTGAAATAAAGGCTGAATATTATCAGAACAGGTGGAAGCAACATAAGGAGATCACAAAAAGCCTGGAGGCTGAGCAAAGATGATAAACTGAATGTCCTGAAAGCTTTCGATTGAAACCTTTTTTTACCTGAAAGATTTCTGGAGTTTCACACTTGTCCATGGATTAAACCAAAACTAATGCCCAGAAGCAGCACACAACCAAAACCAAAATTTGGGGGTTGCTTTCTGAGGTAAATATAATAATTAATATATTTTTCCATCTACATCAATCAGTAGTTAGATTTTTTTCATAAACAATTTTATTACTCTGCATATTCACGAAATTTTATTGAAAAACCCAAAGCATAAATAAATGGATAATACTGTGAGCTATCCAATTGACTTCAGGTACAGTATCTGCTTTAATTAATAATGATGCATCTCTGCAGATCAAGAATAAAAATACCATCCCCACTATCAATCCTTACATTAAATTTTCAAATCATCAATATTAACTAAATATAGCTACAGTAAAATAGAGAAAAAGAATTTGTTTGTTTATACAGGACATTATTCTGTGTGTTACATCAAAGATTTCCTTTCAAATTCACCTGATTTGAACGGTAGAATTTCTCCTGACTTTGCAAGTTAGCAAAGTGGCTGTATTTTATAAAATTCAGCTACACCTTCCTTGCTGAAGCATGTTTAAAAGCCAACAGATCTATTTTTGTGTTTCATTGCAGTCCATACTGCTGCTGTTCAGTTGAAAGAAGCTGTTTTTGTAATTTTGCTATTTTGTAGCAAATTTACCAAATTAGATAGTAGTGGAAAAGTTCCAGACGTCTCTGTGATGAAGCTTGATAAACGCATCCAGAAGAAAACTGTCCCTCTACTAAAGGGAGTGAGCTGGCTTGGGAGACACTTGCACAGTGTTCTGAACTAGCATCGCAAAAAAGAAAAACTCTGTTTTGAAGCAACAGGAGGACGAAGACTGTATTTTGCATATGCTGAAGCATTTACATGTAAGTTATTTGGTACTGTATTAATCAACCTATTGTATTTATTATGAGACTTGAAATGAGTCTCAAAATATTAGTCTGAATGTTTTAGCAGGTTCAAATAAAAAAGTCAGGACAACACTGGAAAATGTCTAAGAATATCCCTTCTGGCTGCTTGAGGAACATGAAATTTTTATTTAAAAAAAAAAAAATCTGCTTCTCATCAAATTTAACTATGGTGACCATTAGAGCAAAATGTAACCAGCATCCTCATGGCTGGTCTGTGATTCTGTCTCCCTTGTAGGTTGAACAACCATGTCCCCCTTCCTGGAAGAAAGACACAGTTACATCACAGTTCTCAAGCCCAAAAGCAAGCAACTACTTACTATTATGTTTACCAAGTAAGAAATCGTCCTTCTAGAGTTGTTAAAAGACTGAAGAAAGGGGAGAAAATATGTGGGTGGTTCACCTTTTGAGATTATGTGATCTACAGTGCTTCAGAGGTCCCAGTGACTGAGGATGGCTGTGCGCTCCAATTCTCTCCACACCCAGTAGGCTAGAGTCATGCCAGGACTGCCCAGGTAAGGGAATACAGCTTGGAAGATTGCCCTAAGGATGGTGATAACTGGGCCCTGCTGAGATGGTGGCCTTGCTCTGGGATGGGCTAGCTCAGGGTGCAGAGGTGGGGCTGCAGCTTGGGCCACACCAGGAGGACTGGATGGCAGTGTTACACAAGTTCAGCCAGCTTCTTTCAGGTTTAGGAATCAAGGCACAAAGCATGCCATGCCTGTGACTGGAAATGTGTGGGGTTTGGAGGGGGCATCTCTAAGTCCTATTGCGATGTACTTGGCCAGATTCCCTTCATTTCCTTCTCCTATCCTGTCTCTATTCTTTGGGGACTACTTTCCCATGCTTTCTTTACTCCCATCTCACTTTTTCTTAGTGTGTATTGGAGTGTTTCCCATGCCTCTTCTGAGCTGACTGGGTACTGGAAAGGTCAGTGATAAATAGCAAAGCTTTGCTAATGCAAAAGCAGTATATAAAACCCAACAATCATAAACTTCACGAAAACAATGTCTTCTCCTACTTCCAGTTCTTTACCTTTAGGCAGAAATGACCAGGAGGGGCAGAGTGCCTTGACACTAGCCCAGTAAATGTGCATTTAACATTAAGCCTGATAGAACCAAATATACTGCAGGGAAAAAGCAGAATTTGTGCATCCGACAGTTTATTCCTGTTACAGAGTATGCCTGCCACTGGTAATAGATCAGGGCAGTGATTCCAGGGATGATGCTAAGCCAGAGTAGTGTGCATGTAATCCCAGTACTGATACACACACCAGCACTGTCACTCCAGAGGCGTGTGGAACATTCCTCTGGCAGAGAGACAGAAAGGCAGTAAAAGCTGCTGAATAGGTATCATTGTGGCTTTGTTCCACCCGCTTGGATCCTGAGCTGGGATTTTTCTTCTGCTTTTCATCTCATTTATCAGTGTAATACCTGGGTCACCCTTTCATACAGCAAATATAATTACAGTGCAGTTACACTGTGTGACTCTGTTTCATAATACCTGTAATTACCCTTCATTTATGTAGCCAGGAGGTTAGTTAATTCAGTGAACGTATTACTTATCAGTCTGCTTTCTGAGTTACTATCTCACATTTTAATTGCAATTGTACTTTTTGTACATACGTCTGAGGGTTCACTGTGTGACAGTCATTTTTATGAGCTTAAACTTCTGTTTGAGTTCAGCCTGTTTACAACTACATGGTATTTTTGTTTTGTGTGGCAGTAATATGTCAGATCAATTAAAAAAAGGTTAAATCAATATCCAAGCTGGTAAGGCACACTTATCAATCCTACCTGGAATCCACACTCTGCTGAAATATGAGTGGTATGAAGAGCTTAAGAGGGGCAGTGGGGTTAACTCATTAATGAGCTTCTCTGTTTTATGTGCACTGCTCTAGAGGTGATCCAGAGCTGCCTACATTTCAAATGGCTGGCTAGGATCATGACACCTGGCAAATCCGTGGGATTGAGAGAAAAGCCATGAAGAACATTGTTGCTCCTCTACTGCCCATTCCATACAGTTCAGGTATTCTTAGTATTCTGCTGGATTCAGCAGGGCTTGGCTTTTACTCATGGGTTATGGCTTTGCATTTGCAGTGGTGAGATTAGTTTGATAATTTTTTTTTTAATTTTAAATAAAAAGGATTTGCCCACTGTAGTAGCTTATGAGGATCAATCATACTTCAAAGGGTTCACAGGCTGAAGTCTTGCAGCCATTTGGTGTTAGATGGTGGCAGGAGGCAGCTGCCTGCATGCTTCCTTCCCCTCTTCTGGTGACTTTGTTCTTTGTCCTCAGATAAAGTTGCTGGCAGAACCAGCAGCAGCAACTGAGACAGCGGAGAAGATCTGCCATACATTGCTGCAGAGCTTCCTCAGCCTGGAGCCACTGCATCATGGCCATGCCAATGAGCTTCTACCTCTATGCTTTTCATCCACTTCACTACCTCCCCCAGGCCAGGACTTCCTCCCAAGGGCTGTGCACCTCACTCTTCCTTTCCTTTGATACTCTGTCTTCTCTCCCCTTACCCCCTGGCCCTCTGTGCTTCCCTCAGCTCCCTGAGCTTGGTGTCCAGCACAGATCAGAGAGAAGGGGTGGCTGTGCGCATCTCATGCACAGTTGGCACAGGACCACAGAGCCATCACGAGTTGGTTACATCTATTCTGCCTCAAACCCCTCAATTCCTTTTTTCTTGGATGTCTATAATTTTTTCAGGCAAGGAAAAGTGGTTTTCTCTTGGGGAATTAGATTTCAAACCCAGAGACAAACTGACTCTGCACAATGTAGGAGATTGTCAATTAGTTTTTATATCTTTTTGAGTCTGTGACTGTAGGGCTTTCAGAGGATCAATCTCGGAGCACAGATGGATTCACATTTTTTTAAAAGCATTGGGAACTCATCCCCTAAATCTCACTGGACTCCAGGACCTTGTCTGAAACTTTGGGGTGGTAGGTGCTGTGAAAGGACCAGGTGAACATGAACCATTCCAGTTTGACATGCCAAAAGGCTTGGTCTAACTCCTGGGGTGGGGGGAGGAGGAAGGGGCCAGTGATGGGAGCCATGCCTTAGTTAGTTTGTAAGTTGTCTTTGTACATGCATGAAAATTAAGATTATTATATCTCTTATAAAAAGAGGCTGTTTGTGTGCTTTTGCTGTTTATATGTATCTAGAAGGAAATTGCAGGCTACTGCCTGCCAAGAATATCCCTAGAAATATTTTTGAAACTGTCATCCATAGGCACTGGATACCAGAGGCTGTTTAATCTCTCTCCCACTTTCTTTCTCTCTCCAAGCCCCCATCTCTCACTCTCTGGCCCAGTTTTTGAGCAAAAAGAGTTTGACTTTTTATTGCAGTGTAAAGGATAGGTATTCCACTATACTGGTCCCATTTTGTGTCACCACTAGTCCAGCTGACCTATGGATCTCCAGTGTTGTAAGACAGAGGGATTTTTGTAATGGCTACATTTATTCTATAGCTGTGATTGGACTTTATTCATGGTTTGCATTCAAAAGACATGGGGGAAGGAAACAGAAAGAAATGTAGAGAGGAATGTGTAAGGAAACTGAGTCAGTACCAATCTCTCACATTTATGTCCTGCAGCTGATAGAGCCTCTGTTCATTATTAGCAAGAATAGAAAACTCGAAGTCACCAAGGCATCCTGATGTTCACCACAATGAAAACAGCTGGAAACTACTGGAAATACCGAACTGTCAAGCTACACTATAGAGAAAAGTGAAGGTGATACCTTGGAAAGCAAGCACAACCCTCTTCAATAAGCACTGATCAGCCAGTTACACTCCTTAAAAACACAACTTAAAACATATTACTTATATTTGAAGATAGTGAAAACATGAAGCGTGATTCTAAACTGGAAGCAGGCACAGATCACTTCATTGCAAAGGCAGAATATGGAGACAGAGCATTTGGCCTGCAGTGTTGGTATTGTGCTATGTTACCAGAAAATCTCAATAGAGAAACAAATATTAGAAGTATAACTTTTTATGACATCACTCATTGGGCATTGTGACTTCAGTTTAAGTGAAAAATGAAAGGCAGCTGTATGCACACTCTTCTTTGCACATTTCCATCTTTTATTTGAGACAGATACTCCAACATCTATTGAATTTTTTCCTACATATTTTCTGTGATTCAGTTCTTCAGTTGTTACTGTTAGTAGCCTGGATTCCTGAAAACAACACAATCCCCACACAGGGTGCAAGAACTGCCACATCTTATGCTCTCTATGATGTACAAAGTATGCAGTGTACAGTTAAAAGCACATTCCATCTGTACTTTGGGATCATGGGGATTTTGCTGTGGAATAAAATGGATATACTAAGTCAGTGAATGGGGTGAAAACGACTCAAAGAAGAGAGAGACTTAGACATTCCTGCTTCTAATTGTACTATTTTTAATACTTCATCAAAATTCATTTCTTATTCCAACAGAATTAATTTGTCCATCTTTTGTTCTTTCTTTATTAAATTGCAATTCATATATTGGCAACTTCTGAATTTCTAGATGAGGCTAATAGCTGTGAATCTTGGGTTCATAATTGGTTACAATGCACAGAGGCAAAAAACTTAATGGTCTTTCTGAGGAACTGATTAATTTGCTCTCAGGAGTGGATATGTAAACATTAATTATGTTCTGAAGGGCTTTAGCCATTAAAACCAAGTTAGAAGAAAATACAGGACTGTTTAAATGATCAGTTCTGCTTTTAACAGAGATGATCAAAAACACTGGTGATCCTAGTGCTCCACACTGTGCTGTTTGGCACCAAGCTCACCTTGCATAAGTTGGACATTTAAACAGTTGCTCAGCACCTGTCTTACAAAACTCTTATCAGCAGGTTGAGGGGATTTTGGTCAGTGAGACTTATCTACCTTTTTCTCTACAGTTCGAGTTTTGGAGGGATGTTATATATGAATTCTTTTATAATCCTTGTTTGTAACAACGTGTCATCTCAGATTACAATCCAGGTTTTTTTGTGTCAGAAGCAAGGGGAGAACGAGAGTTGGTGGTAGGAGAGAACA